>APFE031409823.1:107219-146837 GCA_000404065.3 Pinus taeda | reverse complement strand
CGCCCCCGAAGCTAAAAACATATGTAAAATTGCCTTGTAAAAGTATAGTAATTTCTAGTCAATTTGAGCTGTTCATTAGGCGGATGATCTAATGGTAGAACTTATGTTTAGTTTAGGGTTTTTTTCCCTATAAGGCAACTCCTCTCTTTGTATGAGGGCATTGTATTGAGGCTATGTAATAGATGTGTATTCTCCAAGCGAGAAACAGAGAGGTGAGACTATGAGAGAAAACAAAGGATATTACAGTGGATCTGCTGTAGGTTGTGTCTCTTCATTTTGCTGGATAATAGAAAGGAAGGATTGGCTGTTCGGGGTGGACGTAGCCAAACTGGGTGAACCACGTATATCTGTGTCTCTCTAGTTTTATGCGTTTTCTGGGAAGAGGTTTGGTAAATATATCTATAAGTTTGTCTTTAGCTGTAAAATTTTCTAGCCTAAAAATTTGATTAACTACCTATTCTTTGAGAAAAATATATTTGATAGGAACATGTTGTGTCTTAAAATGAATAACATGGTTCTTTTAAATATTAACTACACTTGTATTATCACATATGATTAATATAGATTGATCATTATTTATGTTAATGCCTTTTAGAGTCTTCCTCATCTATAGGACCTGAGTATAACATATTGTTGTTGCAATATATTATACTTCAATGGTGGACAAGGAAATTGAGGTTTGTTTCTTGCTCAAACATGATAACGAGAAAATTCCTAAGAAGAATTCTGCTCCACTCGTGCTTTTTTTTCATCAACACTTCCTACTCAGTCTGCATCTGTTTATGCTATTAATATGAAAGCTTTGCCTACAAGTTTGCATTTGTTTATAATTCCTTTGATTACAACTTGACTCCCCTTGTCAACAACATCTTTTTTTGTGCACATTAACTCGCTCTGTTAGCAACATTTCCTTTTTTGAATGCAAATGTTGTCCCTATCTACAACTTTTCCTCTTTTGTAATTCTTCTCATTTTGAGGCTACTCCCCTATCTACAATTTCTCCTTTTTATGCAATTCTTCATTTCCTGTAACTTAACTCCCCTTTGAAATCAAATGGATGCTCCCCCTAGCCTTACACTTCTTCTCATTTGCACTTCTCATTTTTTAGTAAAGGGATTCCCGCTTGATTTTATGCTTCTTCTTATTTGAAACTCCCCCCCTTTTTCGATACATGAGCGTAGAACTCCCCCATGTAACACCAACCACCTGTTGGGGTCTATTAATGCACATGTTATCAATATAACTTGTTTGTTTTTTTGTTTTGAAAATTTTCTTTTTATTTTATTTTGTGTATGTATGCTATACATGTCTAAATGCATTTTAACATGCAATGATCTCATACACAGGCATATAACTACATAAATATCATCATCAATTTAAAATTCTCTGCAGTTCATAAAATACATGGATTATTGCAACAAAAAATTACTAATCTTGGAAATTTTTTTATTAACACCAAGTGCCTACATACCTCAGACATTCCTCCTAGCCATAGATCACGCTTCTCATATTCTCGAAGTAATAGGTCACCCCCAGGTTGGGGTTTCGACTCCATAGAACAACAACTTATCCAAAACGAGGTACACGTCTAGTACCAAATATAAAAAAATCCAAGGTACCAAACCTTCATAGCCTCCAACCAATAAGCTCACAACCGCCATCAACCCTACACCCAACTAGTGCACACCCTTCTCTGCACTTATAGTCCCTTGGGCTATGCCACTACCTCCAGGGCGACCAACACAAGTTGTGCAGGGATGTTTCAGAGCCCTGTGGCTTCTAGGAGTTCTTGTTGCCCTTAGGGGTCTCCAGGTACCCTTTAGGACCTCACACTAGGGAACTTATCCCACTTTCCAAAGGGTCATCCCCTATTTCCCGTCCAAGGTTTCCAGTGCCTTTCCTTAGTCATATATTGTAGAACGTGTGTTCCATAATACCATTACCCTCACTTTTATGTGCATGTCACTCTCTTGATACCTGCCACCTCTTAAAGTCACTTGATGGACTTAAGTTAAAAGCATGTGTGTTGTTAATAATTATTAAGTCATATAAATACTCCTTTTTAAGACTCATGGAGTCTTAGCCCCTCGTAATCTTTTCATCTAACCTTTTATGAAATAGTAATGCATTTTTGTTAATGTGCATGTAATCTCATATTTACAAAATCAATCTCTATAGTCCCAAAACATATAAAAACATATACACACTGGAAAATTGACCCAAAAACATAAAAACACATATGGACACACACACACAGACCCTAAAATTAATTCTTATCTCACCATCCTAATTATTATGTACTAGCTTAGTAGCCTAGGTTTCTTATGTTATAAGTATCCAAATCAAAATAATGCAGAAACTTAAGAAAAGGTAGACCAAAGACTTGATAATAAGCCACTTTGAGGGGGAACCCTCCTTTACATCACATAAGTGAACAATTCGTGGATGATTCAAATGGAAAGACCTCCTTGGTATATATAAAAGTCTAAAGGGTCAAAATATAATTAGGGCCTACATAACAATAATAATGTAAGGGCACAACAATAACAATAGTGGGCTTCTGTGGAGCACAACAATAATAATATAGGGGCTACACTAGTATTATGGAGACTTAACATGTCCCTCTCCTTCAAAAAATTGTTGTCCTCAATGATTGAGTAGTTCTAGATGCTTCTTTATAATATACTCATCCTCCCATGTGGAATATTCAATAGGTAACTTCTTCCACTTAGTGAGATACTTTGAAATTGATCAATACTGTAGTTGTTGGATTCTTATTTCTGTGATTGCTTCTGCCTCCAATATCATTTTTACTTCCTCATCAAGTTATAGAAATATAGTTTTAACTAGGAGCTTGTCACCTATAACCTTCTTTAAGTGTGAAACATGGAAAACTAGGTGTACTCGTGAAGATGCAAGAAACTCCAATTTGTATGCCATAGTACTAGTATTTTGCAACACCTTGTAAGGGCGATAGTACTTGGGTGATAATTTATTATCGTTCTTAGCTTGCTTGAGGGACATTTTTTTGTATGGTTGTAACCATAAAAATACCCAATCACCCATGTCAAAACTTGTTGCATTGCAAATGTTGATTTGCTTGTTGTTTCATTTAATTTTACACCATAGTTAGGTTATGCTTTAGGAATTGGTGAGCTTGTTGTTAATGCTTGATGTGATCTTCCACTGCTTAAACCTTAGAATTGTTTCATAGAGGTGATGTGATGGATGGTGGATGATATCCAACAATTTCCATAGATGGGGTCATTTTTGCTGTGGTATGGAAGGAAGTGTTATAACACCATTTTGCCAAAGGTAACCACTTGATCCATTGTGTTCGTTTATCAGATACAAAGAAAAGAAGATATCCTTACAAAAAATTGTTCACTATCTCAGTTTGTCCATTAGATTGAGGATGATAAGATGAACTATGAGCCAATTGAGTGTTGAAAAATGTAACTAGGTTTGGTATTCATAAATGTATTTGAATCATTATGTGATGTAGTTGTCAAAAGAATGAAAAATAATTTATTTTTTATTATCACAATGTCTTATTAAAGCATGAGTTTCATGCTTAGGTCATCATGTTTTAGGTCAAAGTCCCCATTGACGACTTCTAGGATTTATTTTGAGTCATTAGAGTCATTTTCCATTTAAAGAGACCCTTCTTGGGCTTTCGAATCATATAAAAATATTTATTATTGAGTCAAATTAGGTATTTGACACTTCTACACCAAGTCAGCGTCAAGGAGATCAAGTCAGCCTAAAACAGGGCAATTCAACCTCACCTCAAGCCTATATATACAAGGATATCAAATTCATTTGGAGTACTTTCTCACTCACTTATAAGTTCGATATCCAAAAGAAAGAGCTGGAAAAGTGCAAAGAAGGAAATAAGGATGAAAGAAGTGCGAAGTTGGAGAAAGAGGAAGGAAAAGAGAAAATCAAAGTTTTGTGCTCTCTCTCTCTCTCTCTCTCTCTCTCTCGTTTGGATTACTCTGGGAGATCAAAGTTTTTCTTTTCTAATCGAAGTTGCTACTACTTTCATTTGTTAGGTCGAAGTGTTGTTGCTTTAAGGTCAAAATTTTGGGTCAAAGTTGCTAGAAGAGGAGGCTGACTTGGTGGTTAGAGGAGGTCTATATCTAGGCTCAAGATTCTCAAGAAAACTATTTGAAGGAAGAGATTTTGACAGGGTTTCCCCTAAATAAGGGTTTTCCCTAGCAGAGTGCCTACATCTCGTGTCTTGTGTTTTTGTGATCTTCATACACACATAATTTGGTAATCTATTGATGAAATATAAAATAATGAATAAGTAAAAGAAGCCAACATAATTCACAAGTAATTATAAAGACAGATAAATCTAAACCTGATTCTACTAGCATTGATTTCTCAACATGGCATCAGATCTAAGGTCAAAGAAGATTGAATATCACTTCATTGGCTTGAAAGAAACAATTACTCCCTCTATGATAAGAATAGGATTCAATACTATAGGAAGCTAGATCAAGAAGATATTCTACTACTTATTTAACAAGGTCAAAAGTCAAGGGTTCTTAGCTACACTTACAGGCTCACTTAATGATGACAATTCATGGATCATTGGCAGTGGAGCATCAAGGCATATGACAGGGGAAAGTAAAAAACTTCAAACTATATCAAAGGAAACATCTTCTTATGTAGTGGAATTGGGAGACAACAAAAGCTATGCTATTAGAGGCATGTGATCAACATCATTGAAGCTAGAGAATGGAGCTAAACTACATCTCAACAACATACTATCTGTTCCAGGCTTGAAAAATAATTTTCTTTCAATTTCCTGCTTAGAACATAAAAGGGGATAATTTTTCTTTTGTTAATGGAAAGGTCTTGGATTGGGGAAAATATTCAAGTATTGATAAAGCTAGGGTTATTGGAGTTCATTAAGGAAGCTTATATAGAGTTATTATACCACATCCTTAAGCCCTAGTTCATATGGAAATCAATCCCATTGAGATATGGCATATAATATATGGTCATCTCCACTACAAGATCATCATTCCCACTCTTAATCAACTAGTTCGTGGCATCCTCGATATCAAAGAAGATTGTGAAGGAGTTTGCAAGGGATTCTCGTTGGGTAAAAGTAAAAAAAATCATTTTCAAATAGTGAAACAAGGTCTAAATAGATATTAGACTTCATTCATTCTGATGTATGTGGGCCTATGTCTAGAAAATTACTTGGAGGTCATCTTTACTATGTGACATTCATTGAAGATCACTCTAGAAAGACATGGCTCTACCTTCTCAAGAAAAAGGATGAAGTATTTGAAAAAATTCAAGGAGTTTAGATATGAAGTGGAAACCCTAAATGAAAGAAAAATAAATACTTTGAGTTCTGACAATGGTGTGGAATACACTTCTAAATAATTGATTGCATATTGTAAAGAAGCATGAAGTAATAGGGAGCTTATTTTCCCCACTATCTTGAACAAAATGGAGTGGCCGAAAGAAAGAATAAGATACACAATAATAAGAGACACAAGATGTAGGTGCTTAGCCAGGGTAAAACCCCTCCAAGGGGAAAACCCAAGCAAACTCTTCCACTAGTATTTTGAAATCAAGATGAGATACTCCAAGACTTCTTAGACCTATACAAAGACCTCATCCAACCACGAAGTCATCCCTTCCCTTCAATAAACGATCCTTGTCAAAGTCTCCAAGTGACAACTCCCCAACAACAACTTCAGTCCAAAATTTCGACCCCCAACAACATAATTTCAAACATGAAATAGATACAGAATTTCATCCCCAGCAACTACCCAAAAACTTCGCACGTGTGAGAGATAGATAGCCCGAAAACTTGAATTAGGTCTTCCCAACAAATTTCATCCTTCTCTAGCTACTTCACTCTATTTTTTGCCTCTCTTCCTTGAAGATCAAACTTGTTGAGTGAATGCTCCAAATAGGTCAAACTGCCTCTCTATATATAGCCTTTTTGCTAGGTCAAGTTGCCCTAATGTAGGTCAACTTCATGGGGACAAGGCTGACTTGGTGTGGAGGTGACAAATACCATTTCTGACTAAAAAATAGTTATTTTTACATGATACAAAAAACCAAGAAGGGTCTAATAAAAAGGACAATGACTCTAATGAATCAAAACAAAACCTAGAAGCCTTAAATTGAGGCTTTGACCTAGAAATCATTGACCCAAGCATGAAACCCATGCTTTAATAAGTCCTTTTAATTAATAATAAAATTTCTTCTGACAAGTACAATTATGAAGAGAGAAACCAGTTACATTCTTCAACACTCCCTCTTAACTAGGAAGGTATTCATAATTACATACATATAAGAGTACATGGAAGATTAAAGAGAGGGAGGACTGATGGCTGAAGGAAGAGCTCTGAGACTCCGCAGTGTTGCACCTTAGGGCCTAGGGTAAGTTCATGGGTTCCCTCTGTCACTGCACCTTCCCGTCTTCTACCTATAGACTTCCCTGTGTTATGGTTTGCAGTCTGACCCCGATTTTTCGCGCGACCGTTACCATCCCTTGACCTCCAAGTCGACTGCTGCCATGGAAGAAGACACTGTCGACTATTTAGTGGACCCAAATCCCTATGAGGAGATATGACCATGTCCTTGCACTGTGTCAGGTTCTGGCTCCTTTGGCTCATTGTTCTGCCTGTTGTCTGCTCAGAATCCTATCCTCGACCATTCTGGGCCATCTGTGCCTCACCTGCCTCCCTTTGTTGCACTGAACGCCACTTCTGGTTTGGATTTTCCTCTGCTCTCCCTGGGAACCCTCAACCTCATCGAGGCATGCCTTTCACCATCACCCTCATTTGACTCCTCGCTTCCTGACCTTCCTTATACTGCTGCTCCTTCCGGCACTCCCTTCTCCTTAGGCATCTCACAGCCTGGGATATCAACACCCCACTTTTCCTCTTCGGCTAGATGTGTTATCCCAAACCCTAACTGCCCTCCACACGGTTTCTCCATTCCCTCGGGTTGCTTCAACACGCCTGTCCCAAACCCTAAGAGCACCCCTCCATCTCTGCAGGCGGTTTACCAGGGCATCAAGGGACCCTTCCAGGACTACCTGACGACACCTAGATCCAACAAGTTCAAGAAAGGGAGGTGCTTAAAGGTGACAAACAAGGACATTAATCTCTCTTTGGGGGAAGACCTTACAATGGGTGAGGTGGTGGACATGTCCAACAGGGTCCTGGTGGGACGCGTTAGAGGGTAGAACTACTCTGCGGAGCGATTGTGACTCTGGACCATGGAGATATGGGGTTCACTTCTCAAATAATTACCCTTGATCAGAGTCCTCAAATGGCTGTGATTTGCTCTTAGATTTCATAGGGAGGAGTATATTGATTGGATCCTCTCGAGATTTTGGCACATCAAACTTGCACCTGTTCTGCTTAAAAGATGGAACCCACTTTTTGACCCTGAAAGGGAACAACTTGGCATCAGAGTGATTTGGGTTTGCCTACCAGGACTTCCTATGCAATTTTGGTCGGAGGATGTCTTCAAACGCATTGGTAATGCAATGAGAACCTATCTGGAACATGACAAGACCTTTGAGTCCTCCGGCAACATGACCATGGCTTGTATACTAGTTCATCTAGATATAAGGGAAGGATTAGAGGAGAAGATAACCCTCCACTGGAGGCATTATTCGCATAGACAAATCCTTGACTATGAAGGAGTTTCCTTCTGGTGTAGGAGATGCCACAAGGTTAGGAACCTATTCAAAGAATGTCCACTCGTCTCGCCTTCATCTCCTCCTGCTTCAAAGGGTAAGAATCACATGCAGATTGAAGACCCATTAGTGGATGAGTAACCCTCACGTCTGGATAGTCCATTGGAAGCCACTGGGGACACTGTTTGGCCATTGTGGTTTGCCCAAGTTCTGCCTACATCCCCTCCTATGACTAGATCCGGGACTGTTGCAGCGACTACTCCATCTACGGGTACTGCTTCTCCTCTCTGTTCCTCTGCTTTGTATTTTAGTAATTCCATTTTATCTCTCATTGCTTCTGCATCTATTCATTGCACGAATACCACTCCTATCAATTGTTGGTTCGACCCCCCTCTAGCTATCTTCTTCACAATACCCCCAATTGTACACTCTCTAGGAAATTTTGACCCCCCTGTATCCTTCTCTGCATTTGGATCACATTCATACAACCTTCGATCTCGTATCCTGATTCTCCCAGAATCGTTTAGATTAGGTATCTCTTCCTCACTTGTCGAGCCCAAACCCTCCTGGGGGAGGCCCTCTAAGTTTTCTAAAGCCATCAAGCTTGAGGGGTTGATGTGGCCCTGGGAAGACATAACACTATTGAAATGGTACTTAGAGCACAAGATACCCTTGTGAGGCTTCCCCCATGAAGTGGGTTTCTTTTAATTGTAGGGGTTTAGCTAGCCCTCCAAAAAAATTAGCTCTGAAGATGCTTTTGTATTATCAGCCTTGTGATATCATTTTTCTTCAAGAGACCCTTGGTATGGTTGAGAAGATAACCCAGATCCTACAATCTCTACTGCTTGGATGGAGCTTTCATGTCTTGGATGTCTTAGGGTGTTCGGGGGGTATCGCTCTGGGGGTAAACCCCCGTACCATCAAAACTATCTCTGCTTGGGGTGGACATGGGTTCCTAGGTACAAACATTTTATTTGCAGAGTTGAACAAGAATCTCCACATTATTAATATATATGCTCCTAATCATAATAGACTGAATTTATGGCATAAGATATTAGGGCACTCCATGATAGACAACTCTACTATATTAGGTAGAGACCTAAATTTTACCATTGGTGATGAAGAATCCTAGGGACATCATTCTCAGTTGGACCCCCTCTTAGACCGACTGGAACTACTTTTGGAGTAACATGGCCTTATTGATATCCCCATGAACAAAAAACTGCCGACTTGGCACAACAGAAGGACTGGAGATGTGGTACTAGGTAGAAGATTGGATCATTTTCTCATTCATGAAGACCTATTAGCATCCTTCTCAAATTATAGGTAGTGGGTGGGTTCTGGCAGGATTTCGGATCATTCCCCCATCTATTTGGAGCTGACAGGTCCATCAAGAAAGCCCAGGTCGCCCTTTAAATTCAACTCAACCTGGTTAAAGGACCCTGATTACGTCAAGTTAGTATCAGAGTATTGGAGAGACCATCCACTATTAAATGATCCTTGTGTAGCTGAGGGTTTCTGTCATAATCTAGTGAATCTTAAAAGACTCTCTATATACTGGGAAAAGGGGAAAAAGGCCAGGGAGGATCAGAGTCTTTGTGACATTGAATGACAGTTGGATGTGCTAACGGATGACCATGGCAGAGTGTACACCTTAGTTGAAGAAAAAATTCATTTGACAGGCTTGGAAGCCTAGAGATCCAAGATTCTGCTGGATCGGGAAGAGACATGGAGACTCAAAAGAAGAGTGATATGGCTTCAAGCCGAGGATGGAAATACTAAGTTCTTTCATAAATTTTCCAATGGAAGGAGTGCCAGCGATACCATATGGAAGATGCCTACATAACATGGGCAGATGGCCAATACCTATAATCAGTTGGCACAAATGGGAAATACATACTTCAAGCAGCTCTTCAAAGCCCCACCAGGTGCAACACTTGCAAAAATTATTCGCATTACAGGGCATTTCCCTATATTTGTGGAGCTGGACTCTGTGGAGGATCATATCAAACCTGTAACAATGGGGAAACTGGAGAGTACATTGAAGTGGTTCAAGAAGGATAAAAATCTAGGCCCAGATGGATGGTCAATGGAATTCTATCTATCCTTTTTCGACATCATTAGCCTGGACCTTCTCAAGGTGATCGAGGAATGCATAACATCTGGGAGAATGTATGAAGCTATAAATACTACTTTCACCACCCTGATTCCCAAGATGGAATCCCCTCAATCCTTCAATGACTTTTGGCCCATCTCTCTCTACAACTACCTTTACAAGATTATTTCCAAAATCATTGCAAATAGAATCAAGCCGATCCTATCTGACAACATATCATCTGAACAATTTTCCTTTCTCCATAACTATTAGATCCATGAAGCAATTGGCACAGCCCAGGAAGCCCTCCATTTCATCAAGCTGAAGAAAATGAAAGATGGATCATGTGCTGCATTACATTTGTCTCGTTCAGTACTCTCATAAATGGATTGAATTCCTATTTATTTCATGCAGAGATGGGACTTAGAAAGGGATTCTCACTCTCCCCATTGCTCTTCTTGATTTTTATGGAAGGATTAAGCAGGATAATCTCATCAACAAAAAGGGTGGGTAGGCTAATGGGAGTCAAGATTACAGATCAATGCATTCTCACACATTTGTTGTATGGGGATGATATTCTTATCTTCCTCAATGGTGGCATACAAGACTACAACACTCTCTCTAAGGTGTTGCGATTATTTAGCTCAACAACGGGGATGGAAATAAACATACCCAAATCCACCATCACCCTTTCGGCTTGCTCCCCACAGGAACTCCGTCAAGTATACCAAGAATTTCCTTTCCAGAGATTACAACTAGAGGATGGATTGAAATACCCGGGCTTCCGTATAAAATCTCATGGATACAAAATAACTGATTGGCCCTGGCTAGTGGCCAAGGTCGAAATAATATTGAACAACTGGAGTCATCGACTATTGTCTAGAGCAAGACATCTAGTGCTTATAAAATATGTTCTTAAAGCCACCCTGGTCTACTGGATGTCTCTTGCCTGGATTCATCAAGGTATCTTATCTCGGATTCAAAGGATATGCTACAATTTCTTATGGAAGGGGCACAAGGAAGGAAAAACCTTTGCATGGGTTAAATGGAGCAAAATTGCAGTCCCAAAAAAATGGGGGGTTGGGGCCTCAAGGATCTCCCAACATTCGCACAAGCACTAGTGGCCAAATTGGGCTAGCTGCTCCTGAAGCACAAAAGCTTATGGACATAATTTTTTACCTATAAATACATTAGGCCTCGCAATATCATGGAATGGGTCCAACTACTAGCTTGGAACAAACAAGGAATATCGGTGATATGGAAAGTTGTCATACAATCTCTCCCCATTATCTGGAGAGGGCTCACTTGGCGCATTGGAAATGGTTCAGTTGTCCGCATCGAGGCTGATCCATGGATTGGTTGTGGCAACATGAACAATATACCTCCGGAACTAATAACATTCCTAAACAGAAGAGGTGTGGCCACCATTGCCCATATACGGGACCAGTTGAATACTTCAATTTCTCAACAAGCTTGGATGTCTGCTGATGATCTTGGTATACCCGATCAGTGGAGTATGGAGTGGAAAAAGTACACAAATGCATTAAAAAAATCTCATGTGAGGCTCAGGGATGATGAGGATGAACTGATTTGGGCTCCGGATGTGCGAGGGGCATACACTCCTAAAGAAGGATACCCCATCATCCATGTCGCTCATAAACCCAACTCTCTGGAATGTTGGTGGCATATGTTATGGAAACTCAAAGGCCCGCTACACACTCATCTCCTCATGTGGAATATCATCATGGACAAGGCTCCTATTGACACTAATCTCATGAAAAGATCTTTCTAGGGTCTATCCTAGTGTGTTCTATGTCGACAGGAGGAGGAATTGAACAAACACTTATTCCTAACTTGCACCATCACTCAGGAGATTTGGGAACATACGCTTCCTGTGCTAAATATCATTCAACGATGGGAAGAGGATTGTATAAAGGATGTGTGGAATAGTTGGTGGATTGTTGCCCCCACCATGAAATCTCGAAACCTCCCATTAGTGTTGGAACATATGGCTTTGCAGGAACAATATCATTTTTAAAAACTAACACATTAGATGGCCTCTTATTGTCTCGAAAATTTGCAACAGTTATAATGAAATACTGGATGAGGAACAACCTGCCACTATTCAAACAATCATCCCGAAGGTTATAGATCATGCTCATCCCTGGGCCTACTTTGATGGCTCTGCACAAGGACAGGGGTGTGTGGTGGGGGGGGGATTCTACTACACCTATCTGAGACACATTTCTTCCACATCCATATGGGATTGGGTGCTGGCACAAACAATTTCGCTGAGCTCCTCTCGCTTCTCCATCTAATATAATTTGCATTAAACCAAAACTGTTGACAATTACAAGTCTTTGGGGACTCTAATATTGTCATAAATTGGTTCAATTTCATTATTGCATGCCATGTTCACACACTCAGGAACGTTTTGGATGATACATTGTTTTTAAAGTCACATTTTGATCAGATTTCATGCACTCATATTTATAGGGAGTGCAACAAATTTGCGGATCAGTTTTCTAAAGAGGCAGCGCACCATCCCAGAGGAGAATGGCTGATACAAGAGGAAAGACAGGGACAGGCCTATTAGTACTACTACAGGCCATATATATAACATGATCAACAAAGGGCTGATAGGCCTTAATTTATCATATTTTTTTGAGAAATCTAAACAGTGACTCACATATTTTATTTTTTGAAATTTTGTAACATAAATGTATATGCATACTGATACATGATGGTACACCCTTCTTGGGTTTTATGTATAGACTTACTACTTTTTAATGACTTCAGTCACTCATACAACATATGCCAATGGCATCTACAACATGTAATTTTCCACCATAATAGAAAATTATGAGTTTTCCACAGGGAAACAAAATATTACAGGAAGGTCTAAAATGAAATTAACTACAAAGAGTTCTAGATCACTTAGTGCTACAAGTTAGATACCTGACCAGGGTACTCTAATCGAGCGAGACTAAGATGGGTTCAAGATTTAGCCACTCTAGGTACCATCAATATTTTAAGCTCTACCATCAACCCAGAGATCTAGGTGCATATCCAAGGTTGAAGATCCATGACCAACGCCACCCTCCCTACTTTAGGATCTAGATATCAATACGTAGGACAACCAGATGTCCTCCCAAGTATATTGCCATAAGATGCTTCATCTTTCCCTATCAACTAAATCTGTAACATCAACCAACCCAAGCATGCTTCTAAAATATTCAAACTTCATATTTGGAAGAGATTCCGCCAGCACATCAACTACCTGTTCATCTGTCTAAATATATTGTCGCTTCATGACCCCATATTGTACCAAACTTTTAATGTAGTGGTACTTTTTTTTTATATGTTTTGTCCTTTAATGGAATACTGGGTCTTCAAACATCTTGATGCTGCTTTGATTATCACAATTTATCACTGTAGGTTTTAGTGGCTTTCCAAAAAAATATGACAAGAGTTTTCTTAACCAAACAATTTCCTTTCCTACTTCACATGCAACAACATTTTATGCTTCAACACTACTTAACACAACAAGATCTTGGTTTCTACTCATCCATGATATCATTGCAAATACCAAACTAAAGCATCCACCAATAGTGCTTCTTCCATCAATCTCACTGCTACCCCAATCGAAATTGGTACAACCTGTTGACTTCCTTTCCATCATACTTTAGACAGTGATGTATTGAGCCACATAGGTATCTCAAAATATTCTTGGCAACAATCGAATGGTCATGACGAGGCTGCAACTAAAATTGATTAAGACATTGACATTGAAACATATATCATGTCTCATATTTGCCAAGTACATAAGAGAACCCACCAACTTATGATAGCTAGTAGGATCAATGAGACTAGAGTCAGAGCTTCTCAACTTCTTGAGATTAGTGATCATGGGAGTAGTCATAGGCTTGGAATCCATCATACCGAATTTTTGTAACATATTGATTGTGTATTTATCTTGACCTAGATATATTTCATCGAGTTTATGCCAAACTTCCAAGCCCAAGTAATAGTTCATGAGTCCCATACCTTTCATCTCGAATTCAACTGTCAACATTTTCTTGCATTCTAGTATTTTGTGTTCCACACTTGTAATAAATAAATTATCCACATATAGTAGTATAATGATTGTTTCATTATTCACCACCTTAATGTATAGGTTTTCATCGACAAAACTTTTGACGAACCTAATTCTTAAGAGATATGCATCCATCCTTTCATACCATGCCCTAGGAGCTTACTTCAAGCAAACATGTGTACCTTTGCTATTTATTTCAAAGCCTTCAAGTTGTTTAATATATACTTCTTCATTAATGGTTCCATCTAGAAATGTTGTTTTGACATCCATTTGATGGATATTCCATCCCATAGTAGCACTTAGCGAAACCAAAGATCTTATAGTAGTATACCTAATAGTAGGTGCAAAGGGTTCTTCATAGTCTATTCCTTCCATTTTTGAGAAACCTCTTGCAACGAATGTAGCTTTGTATTTGTCTATGCTTCCATCAAAAATATGTTTGATTTTGTAAATCCATTTGGTGGTGACAACCAATTTGTCACTTGGTCTAGGAACAATTTCCCAAACCTCATTCTTCATGATGAATTGATATTATTCTTGCAATGCACTTCCTACAATGCATTTTTGATATAATTGTATATTGTTACTTTTGTATCCAAGCACTTTTCTTTTTCTTTAAGCTCCCTTCTATCCAACTGTTCTAAGTTATGGCGCATATATTCCTTAGCACTAAGCGATATGCCCATATAGCTCGAAAAAACATTATTTCATATTAGGATATCAAATACACCTCAAACTTTTTAATAATAGACCTTCGAGAACAATCTTTTCATGGCCCTTTTAGATCTAGGAGATATACGATAATACACCCATGATCAAGTGCTAAGATATGGTGCTTACAAGTGCTTAGGATATCAGATATCAACAACTTCCTACGAGTTTGCATAAAAAACCTTTCGAGGTATTAATATACTGAGGGATCTAAGCCCTTGACATTAGACTTAAGCTCCTTGAGACCAAAAGCGTAACAAATAGCCGATACATCAGATTTTGGGAAAATTGAACTTTTGTGTGCTTTGTCAAATCATCGATATGGTAATATGCTAAGGGATCTTAGCTGTCATGCACTACATATTAGCACCCCATAATTGGGGGCTTGACCAGGCACCAACCATATAGGATATCTAAAAATTGAACTTCTACATGCTTTTCCAAATTGCTAATATGGTGATATGCTAAGAGCTCTTAGCCCTTAGGTGATACACCTAAGCTCCTTGTGACTAGGGGCTTGATTAGGGGCCACATATAATAGATATTGGGAAAATTCATGACTACATACCTTTTCAAAACACCAATATATCAAGGTTCTGAGGGGTGCCTAACCCTTAGGCATTAACCAGTCGACTCTCTATGACCAGGATTTGTGACTGGGGTCTAAAGTATATCGATATATCAAATAAGCTCATGAGATGTTGCATTAAGAATGACAATTATGCCAAGCATCTAATGTTTTTCTCAAAGGTTTGACCTACTATGTATTAACACCTCAACCAAAGTTTCCCCCCTTCTCCCTTTCCATGGCCAATGGTCTCTCATCTTGGGACATACCAAAGGGTCTCCCCCTTTTCTTTGACATAGTTGAAAACATTTTCCAACAAAGAAGATCTCATAGAGGCAATTTAAAAGGTACTTTCAAAATAATTATTTTTTAGAGCATTACTATGAAAGGAAAAATCAAGAGTTCTTTGAACTTAAGTTAGGAAGCATGGCAATGGGGGGCTAGGGAAGAAAATTCACTAAATTACTAAGGTATGTTGGCTTTATTAAGGATAAAAATATCAATATACAAATTTGTAATTGGGTTACCATCATCTTACGGTGACAAAACTAAATTTTATGAGCCCAAGATTTTGAATAAAGTTATGAGGAAGAAAAGTTCCTTTATGAGAAAAGTAAAATTAAACTAGTTTTCCAAAAAATTTGGGATGACAAGAAGAGGACCAAGGTGGAGTAAAGGAAGAAGGGATATAAAACTATTATTTTTAGGAACAATTCCCAATCAAATAAACAAACTCATCTGACCAAATTGAATAAAAATGGGATGATCTAGTTGACAAAAGGTCAAGATTCCAACCCATTATGTGTTAGGGTTGTGAAGGAGAAAACATGTACAAAGAATACCTTAAAAATTAAACAAAATGAGGATCATACATCATATCCAAGGAATTTATGCATTGGATGACATGGAAAAAATCATGCCTAGATTTTATGCAGCATTAGACAATAGGTAGGCTGATCACTAGGCTTCCATGATCGAAGTTGAAAGTAAGTAACCGACCCATTGCCATTTTAGTCGATTTTGGATCTACCTATAGTTATATAGAATATAAAATTGTTGACATATTTATTTTAAAGAAAACCAAGCATGACAAGACTTGGTTGATTTAGTTATCTCTAGGGAATAAGAGAAAGATAGATGAGCCACTAAAAGAATGTTAGGTTGACATAAGTGGCTTGTACATAAGGGAAAATTTGAACATCATACCATTGGCTTCATAATATTTCCTAATTGGTATGGATTGGATGGAAAAGCATCATGCTATCCTAGATTGTTATAATCAAGCATTCACTTGCATTGATGAAGAAGGGAACTAAGGAAATGTGCAAGGGATTCCAAGGCTAGTTTTTTTCATAGAAATATCATATATGAAATTGATTTTTTTTCTTCTTCTTCTTCTTCTTCTTTTTTTATTTTTTTTTTTTTTTTTTATTTTTTATTTTTTTATATAGAAAAGGGTGTCAAATGTATCAAGACTTGAACATGTCCAAGGACATTTGAGTTCACATGGATATTTCCAAGGACAATGTATCAGGCCTTGAATATCATCAAGTACTTAAAGAATTCAAAGATGTATTTTTTGAAATAATAGGTTTACCCCCTTAAAATGGATATTAAATTTTGTGATATATTTTGGTACCTAAAGCTGGCCTAGTGTCCAAGAAAGCATTTAGGTTGAGCACACTAGAACTTAAGCAATTACAAATGCATTTGGAATAAATTTTAAAGAAGGATACATACACCCAAGTGTGTCACCTTGCAGTGCCCCAATGCTATTTGTTAAAAGAAAGATGATACATCAAGGTTATTTGTAGATCTCAAGCAGTTGAACAAGGTAATAATGGAGAACACATATCCTTTACCAATGATAGATGACTTATTTAACTAACTAATGGGAGCTAAAGCTTTTTCTAAGATTGAATTGAGGTCAAGGTACCATCAAATAAGAATTAAAGAGGAGGACATTAGCAATATGACATTTATAACTTGTTATGGAAATCACATGTTTGTGGTAGTGCCATTTGGGTTATCCAATGCATTATGCATTTTCAAGTGCCTTATGTATGACACTTTCTAGAATTATTTGGGCAATTTTGTTACTATATTTTTGGATGATATCCTAGTGTATTCAAAATCTGAAGAAGAACGTGAACAACATGAAAAACATTTAAGGATGGTGTTGTATGTACTTAAAGAGTATAATCTTTATGCCAAGATGAGTAAGTGTCCATTTTACCAAAATGAGATTCATTATTTGGGTCATATCATCTTAGAGGAAGGGGTGGAAGTAGACCTAAATAGAATCAAAGCAATAAAAGAGTGTACAACACTAATAAATGTGATAAAGGCCAAATCCTTCATGGGGTTAGCAAGATACTATAAGATATTTATTAAGGGATTCCCGAAATATCACATTCTATAACTTCTTTGCAAAAGATGGGTGTGAAACTTGAGTGGTTTCATAAATGTGAAAAGGCATTTCAACATTTTAAATTGTTATTAATGAGTGCACCAATGTTAAGGATAAATTATCCATATGAATATTTTATCATGTGCATTGATGCATGCAATGAAGGGTTTAGAGATATCCTCATGCAAAATGGGATTGTGATATGTTGAGTCAAGGAAGCTAAAGGAGCATGAGAGAAATTATGCCAGTCATGAATTAGAATTAATAGCCATCATATATGCCTTGAAAATGTAGAGACGTTACCTCATGGGAAAAAGATTCAAATTGAGAATAGACGACAATGGTATGAAGCACTTATTTGAACAACCAACTTTGAATGTTATCCAAATTAGATGGCTAGAATTTCTGGTTGATTGTGATTTCGAAATCAAGCATATAAAAGGAAAGGAGAATAAAGTGGCTAATGCACTCAACATAAGGATGCATACAATGTGGGCTAAAACCATAATTATATGCAAATCCAAATAAAAAATCAAACTTTTATTAGTTAAAAATTCAGATCAACAATACATGAAAATAAAAGAAGATCTACAACAAAGTAATTTACAACCAATGTGTATAAATTATGAGCTAAAATATGATGGAATTCTCATGTACAAATGTGGAATTTATATGCCAAATTATCAAGGGATGAAAAATATAGCACTAAGTGAGATGCAAAAAGTACCTTATGTTGGACACCTAAGATACCAAGAAAGAATTTTAGCTATAAAAATCAATACTTTTGGCTAGACATGAAAAATGAACTGGTTGAATATATAGCCAAGTGTTTGGAGTGCCAAAAGGTTAAGGCTTAGCATAAGCATCCAACTAGATTGCTACCACCAATACCCATTCTTGAGTGGAAATGGGAAATTATCTCTATTGATTTCATTACAAATTTTCCCAAGAATGTGAGGCAACATGATTTCATCATGGTAGTGTTGTATAAGCTCACTAACGCTGCCCATTTCATTCCACTAAAGTCAACACATAAGGAAAAAATATTTATAAAATTTATATGAAGGAAATTGCTAGGCTACATGGAATGCCTAAGGCAATCATTTGGGATAGGTATCCCCAACTTACATCAAAATTTTGGAATGGTTTATTCAAAAGCTTTGGAGGTAATTTAAACTTTAGTACAACATATCATTCAGAATCAAATAAAAAGATAGAGAGAGTCAATTAGGTGATTGAAGATACGCTAAGGATATATGTGATATATAAACCATCAAGATGGGAGAAGTATTTGCATTTGGTGGAGTTTCCATATAAAAATGGATATCAAACATTTTTTTAATATGACCCCATTTGAGGCCTTGTATGGAAAAAAATACAACATATGTGTGAGTTGGGACAATCCTATTGATATGGCCATTGTTGGGCTAGATTTTCTTAGAGAAATAGAAGAGAAAGTGGTGAAAATCAAACAAAACTTAAATGTTCCCTAGAATAAGAAGAAATAATTTGTAGATAATAACAAGTTAAATAAGGAATTCAATGTGGGTGGCCATGTCTTCCTTAAAGTGAAGGATAAGAAAAGTTCACTAAAATTGGGTGGTTAATCAAAGTTGAAAATTATATTTTGTGGGCCATTTGAAATCCTAGAGTGGATTGGCCTAGTGGCATATAGGATTTCATTGATAACATACATGCATATTCATAATGTTTCTCATGTTTCATTACTTAAAAGGTATGTTCCTGATGCTAATCATGCAATTGGTTGGAATATGATTTAGGTGGATCCTAAGGGAGATTTCAAGGTCCAACCAATGGGAATTTTTGAAATGAAGGTCAAGGTGCTCCAAATCGAGCCACTGCCTTGGTAAAATAGCAATGTACACATTTCAGTCCTGAGGATACCACATGGTAACATGAAGATGGCATGAGGGTGGATTACACTCATATTTTTGAGTATTTTTTTATTGTATGTGTGTGTGTGTGTGTGTGTAATGCACTACTGACAATGGATAAATAAGGTGGAGGGGAATCTATTACCCTATGATGACCCCAATGGGTGTGATGTACATATCTTGTTTAGGATGGTGATATAAGGAGTATTTAGGGGCCAATGTGCTCATGTACATATGTGTTTTAGGCTAGTGTTATTATCTTTGTATGTTTGAGGCCAAAGAGCCTAGTTTCATAAATATGAAATCACATGCATATTAATATAGTACACCACCAATGCAAACCAAGTTAGACAAGAGACAATGAGGTAATAATACTCCATAAGTGTGAAAAAGGCTAAGGAATAAGTGATAAAGGGCTTAATCATTCAGGCTAAGCTACTAATAAAGTAAGCCTATGTCAAAAAGTTCACAAGTTCTTATTCTACAATCCATAAAGGGACCTTATGAAGTGCCATTTTGTCAACAAAGGAATATGCACATAAAAGTGACAACTTAAGTGTTATTCTGGGATAAGTTACATCATTTTAACTTGTGGGAAGTGACTAATATCTATGGAAGGGAAGAAGGGGTGACCCTACAACATGCTTTGGCTCCTAGTAAAATCCTAGGTGGATTGAGAAAAAATAATAGGTTCCTTATTGTGAGGCCTAAGAGGTACCTAGAGATCCCTAAGGATAGTTAAAACTTATTGAATCCTTTGGGATTTGAAACATCCTTGGCCGGCTTGAGTTGGAAACCCAGAAGGGTAGTGGCACAACTTGATGGACTGTAGGTGTAGATAATGGGGTGCACTACCTTGGGTTGTGTGGGGTTGATAGGCGATGTGAGACTATTGGTTGGACGTTGATGTGGTCTAGTATTTGGCCTTGTTTATGATCGATACTAGATATGTATCATAGTTATCTTGGGAAATCCTTGGTGCTTGTGGAGTCGTGGCCTAGATCGAGGGTGACCCGCTACTGAGAGGCTATGAGCAGAATGGTCTATGGCTAGGTGGAATATCTGAGGTCTACAATTAGTTGGAGTTGCATTGACAAGATACATGTATTTATTATCATGCTTATTTGTTTTCTTTTATGCATATTTTATGAATTTTAGGAATATTTTTCATGGATAATGAGTCTATATTTATTTATCATGATTGTTCCCATGCTTTTTTACCAATACTTACATACATGCATTACATGGTATGTTTTTTAAAAAATTCATTATGTAGTTTTGTAAATAAAAAAATAATGAAAAACTATAGAGTACATGTTTATAGGGATAGTAATACATCCCAGTAGGTGATTGGGGGTGTTACACATCCCTGGAAATGATACCAAAATTGACAATGTTTTTTCATGTCTTCCTATTATCAGGTTGAACTTAGTTTACACAATCATTTAATTCATCAACCTAGAGACTGTTGAATTTTCCAGGAACTCGGTGCAATATATACAAAAGAAGGTATTTTCCCAAGCTACTACATGTTGTAATCTATCTTTAACATGATGTAAACAAAAGTGATTTCAAATTTAAACATAAACCTATGATAATAAAAAGAATTAACAATATTTTTAATCCTAGCTAAGTTGACGACACACCTTATGTTATATTTCTAGAAACCATGCTCATAACTTAACATTCAGCTATATATACCTAGCTCTGGTTAAGAATATAGTAATTATGTAGTGCTCTGATTCCATAACAAATCTAGTCTACAAGAAAAATGAACAAAATGGGAACCTGGAAATGAATAATAGCAAACAATGACTAATTAATCACCAAAGAAAACAACAAAGCACTATGTACATGCATAAATTAGCACAATACCCTACCTTGAGTGGCCCCCCTCAAAGTGTGGCCTATGCAAGATCTAAAAGATCACTAGAACAACACTATACCACCAATCAATATATATATAATATATATATATATATATATATAATATATATATATATATATATATATATATTATATATATATATATATATATATATATATATATAATACTATATATATAATATATATATATATATATATATATATATAGAGAGAGAGAGAGAGAGAGAGATATAGCCTTGACTGTTAGCTTAGTTGGTCGAGTCCTCATTGTAAAGCACCTCTGTTATTCAAAGGTCACATGGTTCAATTCTCTCGACACTCTTAGGGTCAGGCTCCGTGATTGAGTTGGCATGAAGTGATCCTTTCAAGTAGATCTACTTGGTACAAGGTTTTGTGGATGTAGCGGTCATCGATCTCCAGGGATTGTGAACAAAATAGGAAAAAAATAGCACACACACACACATATATATCTTGATTAGTAAACGGTCGTGGATATTCCATTGGACAATTTATAACAACATATATGATAAAGTTATATTTAAAATATGAAATTCTACACTATTATAGTTTTATTAGATTTTTGGATCTATAGATCCAATGTTAATAGTGCATGCATGTGAATGAAAATTATGCACAAAATAGAGAACGGAAAAATAAAATATCTCACACGCACAAAACACGAGATATGCTATGGGAAACCCTTTTGGGAGAAAAACCCAGTTGGAAGGTGAGGCTGCTTCGCTCTCTTTCTCTGAATGGAAATATGGCTGCAAGTACAAAGAAGTATGACATGTGGCCCATGGGCTGCTACAGTGCACAAATCCTCTCTATGTGCTCTACCTCCTATTCTTCCTGGCCTTTTTTGTTCAGCTATGGAAAAATTGCACTTGAAAGAATGAAATCCCTTTTCATCCTAGTGGCCCGGTTATAACAAAACCTGATAGCCTACTAGTGGTTAGGTTTGACTACCTCAACTCTTAAAACAAAGTTATAGTATTGAATCTTCTAGAATATTCTAAAGGCTAGCTCCTTTCGCATGAATAATGGGGCTCACGCGACATCCTTCCTAATTATGGGTGTGAAAATAGGAAGGTCAACTTCTTAGCGGCATAACTTTGCATACAAGCTCTGATTGACACGCTTCTTGTTCTGTTGGAAATATATACACCTGTAGAATGACATGAAAAAGTGTTGTGCTAAAGAAACAAAACATTACCCCCAAAACACATCATTTGATGCCTCAAAACACTCTCGGAAGGTTTTCAGACCTTGTTTTTCCAAACTGGGTCCCGTCAATAAGAATGGTCTCGTGAGATGATTCCTCCATTTTTTCCACTCTAAATGCATTGTGATGGATGAAAAGTAATATAATGATCCTACACACACACACATACGTAAGGGACCTACTAGCTCCATGAATGGAGTGATAGGGCTTCTTAAGTTCAAATACACATTTTTTATACAAAATGCAACTTGAAACAACATAAATTTTAATTGGATTATGCCTACTCTATCGTTTAATGACTAGACCCTTAAGCTCTATTTTGGCCAACTAGAGCATTAAATCCCCCTTGTTTATTAAAGTGTAGGTTGATGAATTCAGGATGAAATTCATTAAGAATAGGCTTACTTGTTCTTAGGTTGTTTCGAAGGCATATAGAGTAGTTACACAATTGTCAAGTGGTTTAGCTTGATGCCTTGTTTGGCACATGTGGTGATCACATGGAACTAAGTATGGAGGTGTATGAAGGAAAAACCCTTGAGTTGTTGGGCTAAATTCATGTGAACCTATCTAGGAATATGAATGGTAGTTGAACTATTGCAAACATGCTTGAGAGTATACTAGTTGGTTAAATCCTCATAATGGCTTAGAGAATATGCTCGATGAACTGGAAATATTTTGAAAGACCATTTATGCACCATAATATTATATCAATACAAACAATCTCCACACAATCCTAATTCTAACCATGAAATAAATAAATGAGAAATTGAGACTATATTTACCTTGAGGAAAATTATCATGATGTATGGGAATAACTCTAAAAGAAGGAAAAATGTATATTTATTGGAAACAAAAAATGAGTATTTATATTGCATAAAGATGCCAAAATAGTAGTTCATCATGCACACTCACACATGTGCATGTGTGAGTGTACACACAAACATGCACTTGCATATGTGTGATATTGTGCACACGCACACATAAACACACACACACACACACACACACACACACACACACACACACACACCACACACATACACACACACACACACACACACACACACACACACACATAAACACACACACACACACACAAATGCACTTGTGCATGTGTGATATTGTGCGCGCACACACACACACACATGTGTGTGTGTGTGTGTGTGTGTCTACATATATAAACATAAATGCGCACATCCATACAAACATATACATATGTGCATGCATGTACAATATCCATGCAAGAATGTTTGCTTCGTCTTGATCTTTCCAATGATTTTGACTAGGTAAAATGGTTATTCCTCCATTTAATATTAACTCAAACGGGTTTCTCAAGTCCTTTCATTAATTGGGTTGAATATTGTTTCCAATTTGGCTCTTATGATATTTTGATAAATGGATCTACCTCCTCTTTGTTTCTCCCTTCTAGAGGCATATGCTAGGGTTTCCCCCTCTCCCCACTTATCTTCCTTATGGTTTTAGAATCCTTGCGAAAACATATTCAACATGAGAACAAATCATGATTTTTGAAAGGGGTAAAATTTCTAAGCATTTAGATATTTGCCATATTTTGCTTGTTGATGATATCCCTCTTTTTTATTAGGAAACATTCTAGGAAGTTAAAAATTTAGACTGCATACGACTCTTTTCCTCTTCCAAAAGGATGGATACCAACTTGAATAAATCCACTATCTTATTTTTTCATGTGCCTAAAGATATAAGAGCACCACTCTTAAAGTCCCCCCCCTTCATTATTGGTTTGATTGGAAGATGCTTCAAATACTTGGGTTCCATGTTGAATAAAAATATCTACTCTTTAAGGAATACTTATGGCTATATGATAAGAGAATGACATATATGCCAATAGTGTAATAGATGAATTGCTCATAATAGAATATTACTCCTTATCTAGAGTGTTCTTGAGCCAATCTTGGTGTATTAACTATCCTTAGTTTGTATTGCCAAAATAACATTGAAGAATATTAAAAATCGTTTCCTGCATTATCTTTGGTTTGGGAAGGATGAACAAAGTAATTTTCCTCTACTAAAATGGGAATTTGATCTCCCAAACAAATCTAGAAAGGGGTGGGGATTGAAAGAACTACAAGTAATCTACTGAACCCTAGTGCCAAAAGGGATATGGATCCTTATTATGAAGCAAGGACTATGGCAACGGGTAGTCGTAAACATATCTACCCAATTCTCTTATGGATGGATCAAAGCCATCCCAAATTATGACATAAGATGTTATATTTTTTTGGAAGGTCATAGTGCAAGGTTTCCATGTCATTGGAAGTAATTTAACATTTGACTCTAGGGATGGTTGAATTGTTCTAACAAGTAAAGATGTGGTGGTAGAAATTCCTTTGTAAGTTCAACCATTTAAGGATCTAGTAAAAATAACAAAATATACTTCTTGCTAGAACTGGTCAAATTTTTGACTTGGTTGGCACTTAGCAGTGATATCTTTGACTTTCCCTTGTGAGCGTTGATGATGAAAGATATTTCTTCCTTAATGAGGTAGTAGTTGTTGGCTCTCTACATGATTATTGCATCCCACATGTACATATAAGGAATCCCAAATAAAAATCCACATACATAAGTGGAACTACATCCAACTCTACTTCATCAATAAAATCTACACTAGTACCAAATTTGACTATGCATTGTTTGTTTACCTTTATCTATGCCTCCTTGTTGACTTATCTCAATGAATATGGGATAGGATGGTCATGAGTCCCCAATCCCAATTTCTTGATCATATTTATTTCTATGATATTCACCTATGATCCCGAGTTGAATAGAGCATCAATTTTCATCTTCTTGACTTGTATCTTTGCATGGAACATTATGATCATTTCATTTTATTTATGTTGTTGCTGGCTACTTATATTCACCCCCTTCTACACTAATGTACAAAAATAAAATTTCACATCCACGTTCGAGATGCTTTCCACCTGATTACTCAAATCTATGGCCATGATATTTTTCTTCTTAGCATCTTTCTTTCAGTTCTTTGGTTTGATCTTTAAATGAAACTTCCAAAATTCTCCTCCATATGACCATCAATGCTAGAGTGGTTACTGGGATCTCTACACTAGTGTGTTGTGGTTGTTTACTTTTTGTTTTTTCCTCCTTTCCACTTCTTCTTCCTCTACCTAGAAACTTCCTAGTTCCCCTATTTTGACCCACTTGATTGCCATTTCTTCTAGCCTATCTTCTCCAAGTACTATGCTTGTACACAAGCCTCATCCATTGTTCTGGGTTTGAACAACATCATTTGCTTTTGCAGATGACTTTGGATAGCCCCCAAATAGAGTATGTCTGGGTTCTTTAGGGATATATCTAACTTTATTTCCATCTTCCTAAATTCCATGGTGTACACTTTTCCCATGTCTATGCCTGAAGTAATGCCAATAGATCCGCTAGTCCTATACATACCTGGTAGGGTAGAACTGTGACTTTATGAGAGTTTTTAAATCCTACCACATAGTCATTGGAGGATCTCCATCCAATCTCAGGGTTTTCATTTGGATTTCCCACCAAGTCAGGGCACGGGCCTCTAATTTCAAATGAGAAAATGAAATTTTATGTTCTTCCTCTATGTGGTGAACACTAAAATAAACCTATAACTGTGGTAATCGTTGATTTAACTTCAAATCATCGATATCACCTCAATATTTCTTAATATCAACCTTCACTTCCATCTCGTATAGGGACTGTGAATGGTCCACAAAACTTGAATTGGGTTGTACCTCTTTAGTTTCTTTCTTAGAGTCCCTCTCTGGTTCTTCCCAATCCCCCGATTTCTCCTTTGGTATGACCTCTGAGTTGGAACCTCCATATTCTCCAATTATCAAATTGTTTGCTAGAGCCACCATAATTAGATTAATGTTATAGTTGGTATCTATGAATTGTTCTTCTAGCCTTGAGAACCTCTCCTTTGTTGCATCTCGACAGTTATTAATAGATTCGTTAGCCATGGATTGGGTTTTATGACTTTCTTCTTAAACCGATTTGGATCCCCTACAAATTTCCACAAAATGCCCAAAGAAACCTACTTTGATACCAATATGACTTGTAAACTACCATAGATATTCCATTGGACAAATTGTCACAACAATCTTCTAAATTATATTTGAAAGAACTAAAACCTACACTATGAGGATTAATTTTTCCTTATATTTTTGGATTCATTAATTATTGTGTTATGCTTATACATGCAATGGATTAAATATGCAAAAAATAAAGAACATATAGAATAATCAATTACAAAATCATAATAACACAAGATATGACCAAGGAAACCTTTTTAGGAGAAAACCTAGCTAGAACTTGAGGCTACTCTACTCTATCTTTCTCTATAAGAAAATGGATGCAAGCACAAATGAGTGAAACCCATGACTCGTGGGTTGCTATAGAACATAAAATTGTGGCCTCTCTCTTTCTCTCTCTCTCTCTCTCTCAAATACTCTACTCAAATATGGAATAACATGCACTAGAATACAATCAAAGCCCTTTTCGTCCTAGTGGCCTAAATATAACATAGCTAGATAGCCAAATAGGAATTCAATTCGACCCATTCAACCCTCAATTTTAGTTACCACTTGACCCTCATAGATTATTTTTCATAGTGTCCACATGACTAGCCCCTTTTCCACGAGTAATAGGGGTTGACATGGCATCCTCTAGAATTATGGTGGTCAATTTTGATAGGTCACCTTTAGAGAGGCACAAATATGCTCTTATAAAGTGGTCTTGGGGTGTCAAAGTCAAATTTTTGTCATTTCATTGAGTCTTCAAGTAAAAAATTGGTCACTGGGTATTAGGTCTAGGATTGTTTTCACTCCTTCCAAAGTTTTCCAAGTATTGGTCCGTGTCACCATTCGACTGAGTGTACCATCATTCAAAGAGTTGTAATCATTATTTCAAGTTCCAATGGGTCACTCCACACCTTGTTTGTGCTTCAATTGTTCTTAGGTAAGGCTCATTTCCCTCTCTTATGGTTTTGAAGGTAATTTTTCTTGGATGGTTAAATAATCAACAAAGCTTGTATCATGATGCTCATACACCTTCCCCTATCCTTAATATACCTTCTTAAACACTTCCCATCACTGATATCCCTCAAATTCATCATTTTCCCACAAACCCTAGCCTATTGCTACAATTTGACACTTTTATATGTTAGGCCTGTGTTTTTCCATTTTTGAACCCTTTCCCCTCACTCAATCCTTGAAATTCTACTTTCCCTTGCTTCCTAACATCCCTCCCTACTTCCCAAAATTTTCTCAAGAAATTATAAGCCCCTCATCCCCTTCATTTCCCTTCATTTCTACAAATTCCCTGTTCCACACATTGGGATAGGTTTTATTCAAATGATTTTTTTGAGCAAGAAAATATGAATTTGACAAAAGTGAGAGAGGTTTTTTTCCATCATAGACTCAAGAAGAAACACCTCCTTCAGTTTTTACACAGGTCTCATGGTTTGGGAGAAATGTGCAAACAATCATTTGCCATAGGAGAGTTGCTGTCCTTCTAGAGTGACCTTGGTAAAACCATTTTTTCTCCTAGGTGGAATGTCCAAAAGACTTTCTTGATGAGTAAAATGATAACTAGACATAGATAAATTTTCAATGAGCTATCATGAGCTCAATTTTAAGTTGAGGAATACCTCCAAAAGTTTACTGAAACAACACTTTGCATTTTGGCAGCCTCATTTTTCACATTTTGAACAGTCTTGGGAGATTGAGCTTTTGATAGGGAAAATGATCTCCCAATTAAAAAATTCAAGATGTTTTGGAAATTATACTCTACAATATTTCCAATGAGCTATCCCACACCTAATTTGGACCTCGGGAAGGTAGTCAAAAGTTGACTTGAAGTGGCGCTGCGCGTTCAGGAAGTGGCGCTACGCGTTCAGGAGGTGGTGTTGCATGTCTGTGGGTTGGCGTTGCGCGTTGAGCAGAAGGGCTAGAAAGACCTCAAACTTCATAAAAACTTCAATATATCCCTCTCTTCCCTTCATACAAGTAAGTTGTCCTCCCATATTACATTGTTGGTGTGCATTCAAAATTTTAAACATAATTCCCCATGGCAAATGTCAAACCCTAAATTCTCCCTTGGTTATGCCTAAACCCTAAAACCCCAATTATTCCTCCTATCACCTATCACTAAAACTCTACATTTTTTCCCTACATCATTCCATAACATCCACATCCCTTTATCCCTCTTCCCAAACAACCATATCTCAAACAAACCAAGCCCTCCCTCTCACTTTCATAATTCATGTCCTTCCCTTCCTTTTCTAGTCTACCAAACACCTCATAAGGTCATCTCCCATCCCCTCACTCCCAAATAACTCTTTCTCATTCCCTTTATCCCTTTTCTTGGAGTGTACAGCCTCAAGCCTTGCAAACATGGACAAATGAGAAGGCCAAAGAGACTAGAGCTACTGAGGTGCCTAGGACTTACATGACATATCAGAGGGGCACAAGGAGATTGTTTGTAGCTGATATGCAAGTGTTTGATCCACAGGATGTGGAAGGGACTTTGCCTTCTTCATCAACTCATAAGCAAATGCTTACTCCACAGGATGTGGAAGGGGCTTTGCCTTCTTCATCAACACATCAAGTATTGGTGCAACAGCTGCACAAAGGGAAAGAAAAGATGTCGAAGGAAAGTTTTGATGATGAGGAGGAAGGGAGAGAATTTGATTTGATAGAGCATGATGAGCCAGAGCAACATCATATTCATCATATTATAGAGACAATTTACTTGGAGGCTCAGGATGAAGAAACCAAAAGAAAACATCATCATACAGGAGAAAGAGGTTCAAATCCAAGCATTGATGGACAACTTGGTGAGAGCCAAGTATGTCATCACATATTTGAAACAAGAGAACAAGCAGCTGAGTGACAAGTAAGTCCTCATGGAGCTGGAACTTCTCAAGGTAAAACGACAAAGTGACACGGAGGCACAGGTCACTTTCACTCCTATTGAGAAGGAAATTGAGGATGATAGAGAGACTTGGCTTGAGAGGGTCAATTTGCACTTAGAGAAGTTGTTGCAGAAGGCCAATAGGGATAATCAGATGATCAGACACATGGCCTACCATTACAAGACTCGAAACAAAATTTGCAACATGAGGGTAAAAAAGATGAAAGCTAGGCTAAGGCAGGTTCTAAAGGCAAAAAAGAGGAGGATAGACTTAGGTTTCTTGCTGAAGCTTCTTTGGCTCATTAAAATTCTTGATGATGGTGTTGCTCACCAATTTTGGCCAGGTTTGGAGTAGTTTTTGTTTTTTGCAAATTTTGGAAATTGCACACATAGAAAATCTGGCTCAACGTGTAGCGCCACCGGCGTTGCACTTTTCCTAGGGGCATCCAATGGACAAATGGCTTGAATTTTTGGATTCAAAGTGATGAGTACATGCACCCTATGGATTTTCTAAGTTTTTGGGGCAGAACTGGTCCACCAAAAAGTCAAAAAACACCTTAAAAATGACCTTTCTATCACTTTTTGGACACACAGAAGCAATCTTGGGAGAATTAACTTTTTAGGGGTCAAATGAGCTTCAAATGAAGAAATTCTAGGTGTTTTGGAAAGTAGACTTGAATAACTTTCCAATGAGCTATCATAAACTCAATTTTGATGCCGGGAAGGCCTCCAAAAGGGACCTGAAAGTGGTGCTGCGCGTTGGGCCAGTGGCGCTGCACATAGGGCAAATTTTGCACAGGATGCCTATTTTTGCATTTTTTTGACTGTTTTCGTGGATTTTCTCCCATGGAGGATGTTTTACTGATGTAAATGATGACTTGGCTTGTAAATATAATATATAATTAGTAGTAGAGGGTAGATTCATTAGATTAAAAGTCAATTTGAGCTTAAATGAATCCGTTTTTTTCACTTTTAGAGGCAAGTTGTTAAGATGCCTATATTCCAAATTCTTGTTTAGAGTTGGTTAGATTAGCTCCTAATCTTAGGGATTCGACCCCTAAGGATGGGAGGAGGTTGAAACAAAGCCTATATCTTCTTCTTCTTTCTCATTGTAAAGGGTTGGACTCAGCTGGATGCTCATACCAAGCTTGTACATCATTTTGTAGCAGTTTAGCAGGAAATTAATAAGAATTGCAGCTATTTTTATGGGATCCATGTGGTATGGAGTTTTAGTATAATTTCTTCTCTTGTGATCATATGTTAGTATGCTTTGTGTATTCAGTTAATCATTTCAATGCTTCTAAGTGAATGCTTTCAAGTTTGTAGGCAAAATTCATTACATCACTGCTCTGCTTTGGGAAAACATTCACCATTTCATGTTTTATACAGTTTGGGAAGGATCCATGGTAATCATATGCTCTTACTAGCCTCTCACCAGTCTTAAAACATCTCACCCATCAAGCCCTAGAGTGCTAAACCTTATGCATACCTTGCCCCATTGAACACCCTACAATTTTGACCTAATTCCCTAGCCCTAATTGTCTAGCTCCTCCTGATCCAGCAAAACCCCTTTAAAATACAATCAAAACTTTATGCTACTATACCTAGCCTAAAATCATTTTCCTAATCCAGTCATCTTGGTTGAGATCCTTACGGAGAGAGCCCTCTCCCATCCTAGTTGGGCTAGCTACTTGTCTAAGCGTGGTTTGTGGTTACCCTGGCATTGCCTTCCTTCAGCCTAAGGTTCAATCCAGGTGATAGCAGCTGGAAAGGTGTAAGTGTCTATATTATGGAATGCACATTCATAGTAAAGTAGAGACCATAAAAGGTGGTCATTTAAGGCCTCAAAATAACACCAAATGCTTTTCACCCAAAATTTTCTAAACTGTGACCGTCAATCAAAATGACCCTGCACATTGATTCCTCCAAATTTTCCACTCTAAAAGCATTGATATGGATGAAAAATAATATACTGGTCAAATTTGGATCAATATCTAGAACCTTTTGAACCTTCAACAAGTATAAAACTTGTAGAATTTTAATAGATCATCTAAAAAATTATTAATAGAACATTAAAGTCACTTAATTTGCTATTTTTTTTTTGTTTTTGTTTTTTTACCAATTGCTTGATTTTGAAGTATAGTGGAATCCAAAAGGGATTCCAATAAAAACAAATATATCATAATCTAAGTTAAATTTTATTTTCATCCAAGTTTTCATTCTAGCAATAGTTTATTTGTGTATCTATCTACAAGATCATTGGTTGCATCTCCAAAGTTTTTGTTTGTAAAATCCTACAAAAACTTGATGTTTTTCATTGTCCCACTACATACAAGATCCACAATTGAAAAACTTGACTCCTTATCCAAAATTTAGTGACACAACTTGTTTCTTACTTACACTCTTCAATTATTCCCATAAATAATGAAGGAAGAATACCACCAATCCACGCCTAGCACAGGGATACTTACTAACCCCACCACCCTTCCAAACATCATCTCCATAGTGAATTCCACAAGGTGGAAACTATTCCAAAGGAACAAAATCTCTTATAAGAAACTATCTTATGATATGAAAATTCTCAGGCACTTTTGACATGTTAGTAGTGGATTGATAACCAACTGCATCAATAATGCTTCAAAACATGGAGTGGTTATGTGGAACAATCAATTGTCATTTGTAAAAAAAATTAACCTCCCACTAACTTCAATTAACCATATTGACAATTATATATCAACACAAAAACTTCAAAAAGTAGTTGGTATGAAGTGAAATATTATGATATTACATTAATAAACTCTAAAACGTTAACAAACTAGTTAATCATTAGTGTAGCAAACTCAACACTTTGATGTGGAGATAAAAACTTCCTTCTCATTGTCATTTTATGTTGCCAATATTCAAAACCACCCACATTCGAAGTTGTTACCAATTGAATGTTAACACTCATAAAATATTTCCTTTCTTTCAGCCTTTAAACATTTTACATCACTTGATAACATTTCCTATTTTCATCAAGTTGCATTGTCATCATCCTATTGTGTGTTATTATTCGATTTGCCTTTCCATTGACTTATTGATTTTTACTTTTCTCATTTACTTCATCACTCATCATCTATGTTAGATTTACTTCTTTTCTTTTTCTTATCCATTCATAATTTTGTTTGAAACCTTTAATACATCTCTCCATGTTTCTCCAATTTTCTCACTAGAATGCTAAGTAATCGATTTTACTTTAATACTATGTGAATTCATCAAGGAATTCTTCAATCATTACAAGTATACATATTTTTTTTTAATCGTTTTGAAGTCTTCTGACACTATGCTCTCATTTAAGGGCCTAAAAGAAGAATTTAGTACACCATATCCCCCTCCTAGAGCTAGGTCAATCTAGTGCTAACTTCAATACTCTTTCCTTCATTAACATTTATTCTTACTAACTACTTTGACAAGGAGGCTATGTGTGGGAAAATATAAATTATGCAATAAACATAAATCTATCTAATCTTTTTAATACCCTTTCATTCTTCAGTCTCGAAGTTAGGTTAAGTGAACTATATTTAATATATATCATGATTCGGGCTAAAATGAGGATACTTTAGTTTGAAATTAATCTTGGATATCCTCTCAAGTCAAGGCCACCTAAATGAACGGTATCCACATTTATCCTTTGATATTATTGTTCATGTTACAATTGTCATTAAGAGGGGATGGAATTAAAGAGAAGTTCAATTAGCCATTTTCATAACAATGCCCAATCTTGAAGCAAATTTAAAACAGACATTGATTATTACAATTTTTTTTATATCAACACAAGTTTATCTCGCTAATCTTGGATTGAAAATTAATTTCCCATTAGATAACACAATTACGAGGGCTCTAGTCCATTGCAAAGGCTAATCAAGCCCTCCCTTCATCATTGATAGAAGTAAAAAAAATCATAATAAAAATGTTTGTAATTAAATAATATTTACAACTTAGAACCTAAATAAATTTATCACAAACATAAATGTTAAGAATAGTGTTCATATTCCTCTCCTTGTTGTCACCTATCTCCAACACTTCAACTTAAGACATCAATTATTGAGGGATTTCCCCACAAGTAGCCTAACAATGCAAATTTTCCAATAATTTATAGTAATAAACAAGGGAGATGAGTAGCTTGTCACCCATGATAAAAAGAATTAGCTAACATGTCATATATAGTCCTTTTGGGTTTGCTCGTTTCCAATGCCACAAATTTTTGACTTTAAACACTCAAATGTCTTATTTGACACTTGTTTGACATAGTTGTATTCCAAAATTATTTAGGGGTTGTGGATTGCTTGCATGTATCAATTTCTTGCATTTTATCTCTTCCTTTGCATCTCTATCCATCATTGAAGCTCAAGTTATTTGAAGAGGGAAAAGAACAAGCTCTAGTTAAAAAAAATTGTTTTATGCAAACTACACTTGATATAGGGAGACTTAGCATGGAATTTCGAATAGAAATTTGAGATAAAGGTAAACCAATTACTTTGTAATGAACTGAAATTTGCACTGGGTCAAAATTTCTTTATCCAGAGGTTTTAAACAAACCGCCTCATTTATAAGCCTTGATCAATGGTTTGGTTTGATTAGTAGGGCTTAACAACTTTAAAGTGAACTAATTTTCACAATATGACAATCATTTCTCACAAAAATATCCACAATTACAAGGATTCTTTAAATAATTCTACCAAAATAAAGAATCCAAAGGGCCATCTTAGGGGGTAGGTCAATTTTTGATCGAAGTAGGAAATTTGTGAAAACTGAGAGATCCAAGGTACAAATTCCCTTGTTTGCGACCCAGTTTACGGAAAGGAGGACATGTCGTAAACCCCAAAAGGTTTACTAGAAGTTATGTTTTAGGCAAACTACCGGGTTCCTCTGGGATACGAGGAAAAAAAAAAAAAAAAAAGAAGAAAAATAAAGGAGAAAAGAAAAATGGGGAATTTACAAGAAAATACAAGTTCCCAATTGTCATGCAATCAAGGTATTCCTATAAAACCAAGGCCTACTAGATATAATCTAGTTGACTATTAAGATTAACCCAAAAATAAAGATTAAAAAGCAATAGTAAACAAATTTTGAATAATTTTAATATTTTACATTGTAGTAAACCAGTTTCCATTTAATATTTATTGACAATATATTCTTGAGAATAATCAGAGACTATTCAATAATAAATTATTGATATATGAAATAGATAAGATGATTATGTTACAACGAGCCTCGTGATATGCTATCATTAGTGAAAAGGTGTGTGCTCTTTAGCTTTTTATTAGCATAATTAATATTATTTATTAATCTTTTTATTATTATTTTTATACTTATATTTATCACATTACCACCCCATTAAGAGATGTTTTTCCTCGAAGCATAGTAAATAGGATGTTCTCTACGTAAGCATGTTTTTGTGGTGACATTACTTTTGTTTTTATTTGACTTTATGGGTTTGATTTTGTTCTTGCTTTAAGTGTTAGTGAAATTTCTTTGCATTGTTTGCATCATATCTTCAAATATTTTAATTTGGTTGTTTAATGTAAAACCTTGACGCTTCTTAGTTATATATTTTCCTTGCATCCATTGTTATATGTTCATCTTATGGCTCTTACCCATTTTCATTAGTTTAGTTCACCTTTGTTGAGAGTGAAGCCTTCCACACAATATAATTTATAATATTGACCTTGCTAATTAAACTCCATGAATTGTTCTTCCACTAGTATAACTACCCAATTGTGTCAACCATTCCACACCTACTACCATGTCCATGTCATTAGATGGTAGAGCATAGAATCCTATTTGTAGTTCCAATTCTTGGAGTTGAAATGGGACTTTCTAACATCTACCTATTATGTTGACCATTTGTTCACTAATGACCAAAACCATAACGTTTGCAATGGGGTACACACAAAGGTTTAGGTGATCAATCACATTGATGTTCATATAGTTATTAGTACTATTAGGATCTATAAGTATTGTTACATTTCTATTTTGACGATTCCTTATAAAATTAGCATCTTTGATCACGATTTCTTTGTCCTCATTGTAGGTGGATTTGTAAGTTACGTTTGTTCTTTCTTTGAACATGGATGTCCATATTATTTCTAAGATGAGAAAAAAATATTTTGTAGTCAATGGTTGTATTTGGACCTTTTGGGTAGTAATGTCTCTTTGAGGTATGTTTTTTGCATTTCTATTTGGTTCAGCATATGAGATTGAAGCCAATGATATTTATGGCAGTGCTTCATCATTTAGGTTCCTATCTAATTAATTTTGTGGTTTCATTCTACATACTCAGGTCATTATTGCAGTTGATTCACAAAATTATTTTGTACAATAGTTTTATTGAACTATACAACCACCAAATTGCTTACAATTGCAATCATTTCACACAATCCAACATTCAATGGTAATCTACCAATCCACAAGATTCTATATGACCATTTGCTATTAGCAATTTGGGTACATTACATTGTAATTCTTTTTTGTTGCACCTCATTGTACAAATTGTATGAATCATTGTCATCCCTAGCCATACACTTGGTGTGCACATCTCCTAAAAAACCCTACTATTTCAATTAATAATAACCACAATTCACCCACACAATCATATACAATGGTTGTCATCTAACTGTGATACAACTACATCTCTTAAATCAACATGACTATTAGCCTTCCGTACAATCCATACACACAAGATTCCTCCCACTATACTTATATATTTATTTCTTGAATTCCATATAATAGTCCAATTTCTTTCAAATATAACCTTTCCATACATTGCTACAATTTATATTTCTTTCGAATATAACCTTCCCATTTATTCTGATATATCTCTCTTCTCACTCAATGCAGTAGATGGCGACAATACGATTGATATGGTACTATGTTGTGCTTTATTCTATCACAAATGGAAAGTAGTCCACCTTTTGATATCTTCAATGGTGCGCACATACACAAACACACACATATATAGATTTCTTTACAGCGAACTACTCTTTTGTTGGAACGATTTTGTAATTCTGCTATATTTGGTATATGATAGTGTCCTAGCGTTGTTTATGGTGGTGCAGTCTCTTCATGGCACTAGAGTTGCCATGTTCCTTCATTATTATCTACTAGTTATAGATTTTTTAGCTTTACTCAAAATATAGATGTAACTAGGTTAATATTGAGACTTTGATTTTGCTAACCAATCTTTGTGTTGCTCATGTTATCTATATAAAACCACTTATATACTTGTATTGAGTTAAAAAAAAAACCCTTTCTATACATTTATCACACCACTCATCATTTTTAACCAGAAATATTATAAAACAAATTTTATCTAACCAATAATCTTAATTTATTAATAAATTAAAACATTGTCTACATACTAAAAAAAGCTACATCACAATAAAACAAGAAAAACTAATGACTCGGCAAAATATAACCATATCAAAATAAAAAATAATGGAGAATCTTCCACGAGACTTGGGGAAAATAAAGGTTCATAATAAAAATGATGCCAATAAACAATGTAAACTTTGAAACGGGACCTGATACTGTTACCCGTTTCGTAGAGATAGCAAAAAAATGACCCGATTTTCAAAAGTGGTGATGCAGAATACACATGTTTTTTTTAGAACATGGTTTTTGGAACTTTAATTTTTTTTCATGTTCAAGGATGAAATCAAGTTTTAGAATGGTAGTGATTTTCATGCTGATTTTAAAAAGTGAGTATTCTGCATCACACCTTTTTTTTAAAAGACCTATTTTTTGACTTTTAATTTTCTAGTGTGTGAAATGTGAAAAATTATTTTCTAAATTTGATAGTTTTTGAAGTCGTCATCTTATTCATATTTTCTTGTTTTCTATCTTAATTTTTTTTTTTTAGGGGTTTTTATTGTTTTGCGTTTTTAAATTAGAAAGTCGATAGTTTGAATTTTAGATAATCTACATATTTATACATCCTTAATTAATTTTTCAATCCACATGAAATAATTGTTTCTAAAAAACAACATTTTTTAACAATGGACATAAAAATAACCATTTTTAACATAAATATAACAAAAAAACTAAACGTTTTGATAATTTTTTGCTAGAATTAACATGTCAAAATCACAATTTTTATACAAAAATATTAACTAAAAATGGTCAAATAATAGTTTTTTTTATGAATTTCATGTCAAAAAAATAATAATAACAACTTTTTTTCAAAAAATAATAATTAACTTAAAATCAATGCGAAAATCACAAATTACAAATATTGAACACATAACAACTTTAATTCATTGATTATTCTTTTCATGAAATGTCAGAGTCAAAACATTGCAAAGCTTGATTTCCAGGTATAACTTAAATTTAATCAACAATGTCACGTAATCCAAACTCTTCATCCTCTAGAGTTTCATCATTGTCATCTTCCACAATATTTTCTGCTTCCTTTTGCGCAATTTCCTCTTCTAATGGGTCTTTGATGTCTGCAAATCTCCCAATATATGTCTTTCCAAACATTCCATGTAATGGTGGTTGGGGTTCCTTTGCCTTTTTTGCCACACGTGATTCATTAAAGTCCCTTTTCCTCAACCCAATTTCTTGCATTTCATCTGGAAGAAATTGAAGAGCATTAATTCTTTGCTGAATGAAATTGCATTGTAATGGATCTTTCTCAATTGCAATGCAATTTCTTCCTTTTTGAAGGCAGCATGCTAGTGTTGTACCTAATTATCAAGCACAAAAAAATAATGAAGTAAATTAGTACAATGACATATTAATTAAAAAACAGAACATATTGAAATTCAATTCCATGTGGCAAAACCAACCTGAGCCAGAAAATAAATCCAGAACCCAATCTCCTTCATTTGAACATATGTCTATAAGTCCCGCTGCCGGTCGGGCGGGGCGGGGCGGCCCGGGGGTGGCCCTAAACAAATTGGTTATTTGTTACCCATGAACAAATTGGTTTTTTGTTACCATAAACATACCCTCGTCATGCAAATGGTGGTTGATTGTTTAAAATATAACCAAAACTCTGGAAAAGTGAGGTACCATTTATTGGGAAAGCTCTTTTTGTCATGCAACTTTTTAGGTACCTATCATATGGAAGGCTCTATTTTTGCTGGGTACTTTTTGGAATATGTACAAAAGAATTAAAAGGTAATTACTCTCCAATGAAGTATATGGAAAAGAAGTTGAAACTAAGAAAATTGAGGGCCAAAGAATGAAGAGAATTGAAAGATAACCATTCCCCCTGAAGTATATGGAAAAAAAAGGTCAAAACTACGAAAAGTGAGGTGTCATTGATTAGACAGGCTCTTTTGATCTCGCTACTTTTGAACCCAACCAGAGTAGAGTCATGGTGTCTCATCACTTTTGAATACAATGAAGAGTTATGCATGTGATATATGGCATGTCGTCTAGTCATTTTTCATTCCAGTGAACAAGACTTGTCCATATAACACATGCAATAATGCCACCTACTCACTGTCTCTTGCTTTTAAGGTAATCTAATTCCGTAAGTGCTCACCTATGAAAATGTTCGATTCTTTTCATCAACAACTCTAGCATTGAGCCACACCAAATCTCTGCAATTCTGGAAGGAGCAACCACGAGCATTTGATTTACAGCACATATCATTTTATTTCAGCACAACTTCAACATTCAGCTTCAATGCGACTTCAGACTCTACACTACAAGTTCAAATGTCACCACAACAAGCTCCACGCTCCAACAATGATACGAGAGATAGCGAAAGGCTCCACAATACAGTCACACTCCAATAATGATACACTCCATCAATGAATCTATCCACTCAATGGTACATTGCAAGTTACAATCGTTGTAGGATCACATCGATACACATTTCTTTATCCAATGTATCTTGTCATATCTTGCATAAAAAGATTACCCATTGATCTTCGCTTTATCTCTCATAATCGACATAGCATAACCAACCTTTAGCCATAGCATGATGGGTGCAACTCCAAATGACGGTTCAACCCTAACTTAACCTTGGCCCAACTAGTCGAATTAGATTGACATATTAATTAATAATAAATTCTATATTGTTAAATCCATGACTCTCTCTCACACACACACACAT
>APFE031409823.1:15144-96224 GCA_000404065.3 Pinus taeda | reverse complement strand
TGTTAAAAGAAATAATGACAAGTTACATACAGAGGTTCATTGTGATGAAAACGATAACAATGCCACGAGAGAATTTATGAATTAGATTAAGGAGCCACAAAAATAGTTACAAGAGGACAAAAATAATTTGAGTATAGAGTTTATATATCTATATAATATATTAAACAAGTTCTTTGTTTAATATATTATATAGAACATGATGTAAATGAGCAAATAGAATTGTGTATCACATTGTGTGTAAATGTGTATCAACTTAGTTTTAATTTATCAAATAGAAGTATCATTTTTACTATTTCAATTGTATATTACTAAAACTAGTATAAATTTATTTTAAGTACAGATTTAACATAAGTTTAGGGGATCAAATTTTTTCACATACAAAATACAATGTTATTTTTCATTGTTTAAATTGTAGTTTTAAATGCTAAATAGAGTATATATAAGTAAGTAGTACCTTTTTTTAAAGCTTGTTAAGACAAATGAAAATTTTAACCATAAAATTTATTTTGTTTTATATATATGAAGTTGATATCGATATAAATTAGTTAACATAAATCTTCAAACAATTTATTTAAATTGTTTGTTAAAATATTTTTGAAAAGTATAAAATTTAAACATATGATTCACACATTTTTACTTCCAATTACTTTACAGAATATTCATTTTTTTTTTTAATTATAACCAACGTTATTTTTATGTTTAAAACATAATTTTTAATTTTATTGAGGCACTTACGAATGGACAAACTTACACATCTCCTAAAACTAGGGTATAGAATAAGCCTTTCAGCTCAACAATTATCATCTTCAGTTCCTTAGCTTTTTTTAAGTTGGATTAAACTCGTTGAAAAATGATATAAGAAATCGGTAAGATATACAGTAAAATCACAACAATTTTAAAATGCTTGCTAAAATCTTGAGTTGTTCCATTGGTAATCATGTTTCTCAAATACAAGGAAGCTTGTAGTCTAATACTGTTGCTTGGATGAATTCAAATTGATCAACCAAAACCCCAAGGAATGAACTATTTTTCCTAATAAATAATTTGATGTTTTTCTTCCTTTGAAATATTACTGCATCCACCCATTGGCACATCATTCACATTTAATAAAAACACGTGATTTAGCGTGACAATGGTTGAATCCATATTTTTTTTAATTAAGAATTTATAATTTTGTTTTCGTTTGATACTTCAGCATCCCGTCTGTGTCAGAAAACTCTGTTTTTTCATTCCTAGCGTTTCACGTGAACCCATCCACCATCTTCAGAGACAAACGAGTAGAAAGTCTGTAATTTAGCTTTCCTGCAATATGGGAAACAAGAGCTTGAAGAATAACTCAAAAATTCAAAAATGTCAATAAAAAAGTTCTGGAAGATTTTGTTTCATCATGACGGTAGAATCATCGCTTCCTAAACATCGCATATTTACATTTCTAATACTTGGTTTCACACCATAAGAAAAACAACAATACATAGTATGATTCTTAGCTATTCAACTTCAGAATAAACAAGAGCTTTGTGAATCCATAATCTGCATCTACTGGTAAATTGAATTAAGTTAGACTGGTCCAACTTTACTGTTCATATCATATGACAGATCATTCAAAGAAGAATGCACTTGTAAAACACAATAAACATATTGTAGCTGTTATGAATAATGCTACATAGTTAAATTTATCACTTACTGTGATGGCATGACTAATTAGTAATATGTCATTTCTCCATACATGTTTCGCAAATATAGAAAGCTTTCTTATTTAGTTCAACTGAGGTCTTCTTGAACAACAATTATACACATACCATAACTACAACCAAACCGGTACTGTATCAAACTAACATTTTGAACTCCTTCCCAACTGCCATAGACAAATAATTCAAAAACCAACCAATTGTAAACCATAAACAACCACTGAATTAAAATGAAAAGGAAAAATGTGATAAAAAAAAATATATTTTTCATATATTTTAACAATTCGCCTCTGCAGATGGGCAAGAATGAAGCTCTGCATTCTTAAGCATTGGCCCCTTTTCAACTGTGGCAAATGGATTTGTAATTAAAGTTGTTGCAACGGGAAATCTGAAACAGCCAACCCTCCTTTCACCCAATTAATCAGCTTGCGCTATAAAATGATGCATAGATACATTGTTACAATAAAATTAAGAGATAGCCCTATACATAGAAGCTAATACTTACAATAATAAACAAAGGTACGACAGTGGGCTTCTCTCTAAGGTAAAAAAATCACCCTTTATGCAGGGTTTGCTTTTCCTAAAAGAATGACTACTGATTCATGACTAATCACGAACTAGTGAACATTTCTTCTGAACCTTATTCTTCTTATCTCGACAAAGACTACGATCACATAAACAGTGGAAATCCTGTACTTCATATTTGTCATCAAAATTGATGTTATAATCCCTGCATTCAAAATAATAAGATAACAGAGATACTCCATCAATTCCATTAAAATCCTTTGTTTGCTTAAAAGATAGAACGGAAAATGCTTACACAGGCCGTAACAATAGATTAGGGTCTCCACACCTGGTCATAGAAATAAGCGGCACATGAAGTCAAAAGACTTCAAGTAGGGAGATTAGTGAACCGAATGAATTAAAATAAATTTATTTTATAATTGAATAGTTCTTTCATGTTGCTAAAATTCACGAAATTTGAAAGCAATAGGTTACCTATGGTTCACAAATCTAGAAACATTTCCATACCGTGTAGCATCCTGCACATTCCAAAAATTTACAAGCATTATAAATAAGACATACTAATTAACGAGGATCAAGCATCGCCAATCATTTTGCCTGTAACACATAATGTGAACAATTTCGTTGCAATCAGATAATACACTTCCAACCTTGAGGTAACTCACAAACGGTTGCATCACCAAATTATTATGCAGCATGTGGCACTCGTGGCCTACAGACTCAGCTAATTTTAACGTTCAATAAGCAAAATGAAATCAATAAGTCCTGAACTGAGACAAAACGGATAGTTCAACACACAATAAAGGCGTCTGAGATTCGGAAATGTTTTAAAGAAACTGAAGAATGAAAAGCAAAGGAAAATAAAAGTGCGTGGATGAAAAAAAATTGAATGCAAGGACTCAACCTAAAGAAACAGACAGAAACATTTTTATGAAACTAGTTCTAAAATATGTCATATTAGAGGAGACTGGCTAGAAATAGCCAGGTTAGTAATTGGAGTGAAACCTACAATTAAATGGTAGTAACAATATATCGAGAAATCTCCGCGCTTTGTTTCTTGTGGTTTGAACTAGAAAGGGAATTTTTGGAGAATGGAATAACTTTGTTGTAGATATCAACTCCTGTAGTCAAACGTTTCACAGGTAGCAGAAATAGTGGTTTTTAACTCAACTGTGCCTTGGAAAGATTTTTTTTTCTTATCTGTGGGATGCAGACCAGTTGGATTGTGATGGATTTAGTCCATTGTAGACCAATTGGATTGTGAGGGATTTAGTCCCCTGTAGACCAATTGGATTATGAGGGATTTAGTCCCCATCAAATCCAGGTTCAAAATCTAACGAGCAGGGGTTGAGAGTAGGAACTAATTATGGGGATAATGAGACACACCAAAATTTTGAACAATCCTGTTGACAACATCCCTCTTTAAAAGCAAATTGTTGTTGTATTCAGATAACATTACTATTGATTGATTCATCAACGGCTTCAGTCTCTGGGTTTAGAAACTATCTAGAAAAAGCATAAATTGCATCAAAATTTGAAGAGTTCGAATTCCTTTAGAAATACAGCATTCCAGAGCCAATACGACAGATATAGGTAATCCGTACACAAAAGCCTCTTTCATAAGAACTCTTCTTGTGATAAAGCAAAAGAATTAGTGTTACTGCATTTAAAGCAAGCACAATCCCTTATTTCAGGGTACATATATATCTCCAGATATCTGGATGGGCTTGTTTTCGTGCCAAAATGTTTCATAGCAAGAGATTACATGTTCGAGATGATGGTCATGGGCATATCTATAACTTAGACATACTAATATTTTGGAGTTGGGTTTATAATAAAGTGATGTGATAATGAGACATTTAATTAGCTCATACTGTGGTTGGTAGATAGTATCTTGTCGAGTTTCGTGTGTGTAAAACCAACATGGTATCAAGGCCATTGAGGAAAAGCCGAAGAAACATATGAAGGAGCCAAGGAACTGCTGTGAGCAGAGAAGGCACGAAGGGACTGCAAGAGTACACAAAGCATTGGACAGAGGAGTAGGGCAAGCCGAAGTTAAGTGAGTCAAATAAGCCCTTCTCAAGTAAATGCATGAACTCGGCTACACACCTATTCACAAATGGTTTCCGTTCTGCGGGGTTCAGGGTTTACTTGCCCTGTTGCGGCAGTTTTCTTAATATCTTTGTGATTTTTATTTTATTTTTTAATGCTGTCTGTTAATACAGGCTTCTGAGTGAATTTACAATAAAAACAAGGGTTGAAATGTTCGTTTAGTTCGTCGTAGAGGTGTATTTTAAACCGACTGCACAGTTGTCGAAATGTTCGTGTGGTTAAAGAGACAGATTTGAAATCTGTAGGGCTTCGGCCGAGCAGGTTTGAACCCTGCTGTTGACGTATTTTTTCAAGGAATTTTTTGAGACTTACACACCTGTATAGGTAGGAAATTGGAATTTTTTGAGACTTACATACCTCTCCTAGTATGTGATGAGACATTGCATCTTTTAACGTATGACATTTCTCATTTTAATGTGCAATCCTGTCCATGATTGTGTGTTAAACCAACATTCCAAAAAACACTGCACAACAATACAAAGTATGAAAATATCCTGCAAAGGAAACCAGGATTTTTAGTTCAGTTACATTGGGATGTTCCCAACACCAAACATTATAGCTGTTTGCAAGACACCAGTTGGTTCAATGTCACGAAATTGGTTCAGGCCATGGCAGTCCGCTACAGTCTCAGGAGTAGGTTAAAAGGCTCCAACATAATGTCTTGGGATTCTGTCATAATTTCCTGTTCTCTCCTGATGTTTTGTAACTAAAGCAAACTGTGAGTTCTTTCCCAGATAAGAAGAAAGCTTGACAGACTACATTTGCCCAGACAGTATTTTCAGGTTGAACACCATAAGCTTTTGTGGAAAATCTCTGGATAAAATCGGGAAATCGCGAGTTCTTCAACTTCCCGATGTTATTGGCCAAGTTTTCTAGAGTTTTTCAAACTTAAAAAATTGTGATTTAATCGATCAACTCACGATTTTATTGTGATTTGATCCAAAAATATAATGAGCCTCTTTTAGGCTGCATGTAAGTCAGGGAAAATCGGATTTTTTTAACTCATTTTGCACTCAATCTTAACGATTCGCCCATATTGAGATGAGTTTGTCACTGCCAAGGAGGAGATTAACCCCTTTTTGTGGGCGGAAAAGCCATTTCTGTTCTAGTAAAAGGGGTTGAGGAACTCAATCTGATTAGGTTAGGACATGTAGATAGCTCCTCATGATGATACATATTTATTATATTTTTTTGTTGTTGATATTTTGACTCTTGATACTCAGTTAGGACTCAAGATTTAGGATTTGATTGTAGCACTAGACTTTTTAAGTTCTTGTACATCTTATATATTAGTTTTTTTCTCATATTTATGTGGGAATGCATTTATCTGATGTTGTGGATACTTTAGATGCTAGAAAAATTAAAAAAAAAAAATGAATATTTTTGTACTCGTTTTTTTTTTCAATTTTCTTCCGACTTTTACGACTTTTTTAGTTTTCGAATCCTTGCTGATCTATTTCCGAGTTCAACTTTTTGCACATTGCCGTAAACAACCACTAACACAACCAGATGAAAGATCAATACGGATTTAAAATCTCAAAAGAGAAAACAATGATGATGATGATGATTAACATCCACTAACACTGATATGGTCTATCGGACTTAAAGATAGGGGATTAATTGAGACTCTTTAAAAAAAAAAATTCTATGATAAAAACTAAGGGAAAAAAGTGTTCCTAGATCACTATAGTTTTGCTAATTTAAAAAGTCAAGAAAGTTGGTATTATGGCAATTGTCATGGACATGAGATCGGATGTGAGTAAGAGCTAGGCAATCTAAGAGAAAATGTTTCTCATCTTAAACCTTATTAGTATCACAAAGGTAAGAGATTCTTGTTGATAAATGTAGGGGCAACTAGATTAGGTGATTTCTTTTTTTTTTATAATTCCTTGTGATGCTATTTTACTTAATTTGATGTACTTGTTATTAGCTTCTTCTTTCACTTGATTATTATTATGTTCTTATAATCAAACAACTACCAAACTATGAAGATCAAAGAGACAAGAGGACACAAAATATAGGCTACTAGCTAGGGCCAAAACCTCTCATCGTGAAAGGAAAACGCACAAGAATTTTTCTCTTCTTATAGAATGTGCAAATGACAAATTCCAAGACCAAGTCAAACCCCTTCCAAGACCAAGTCAAACCTTCTTTTGATGAGCTTCTCTTCTACAAAGTCAACACCAGTCAAACTTGCTCCAATACTTCAGATTTTGGCCCTTCCTTAGAATTTTAGCTCGCTGCTTCAAGACTACAATTTCGGCTTCTACTACAAAAACCCTAGATTGGCACGTGTGAGAAAGTAATAGTGAGACTTGCCTTCTTTCTCCTTCGCTTGGTTACCCTCTTCCTCCTTGATAATTCGACCCGCAAACTTGACTCCTTTTGACATTAGATTCAACTCTTTTGTTGTGGTTGCAATTCGGTCCTATTACAACCGAATTTTTCCTTAGTTCCTTCGCATGTGTGAGAGATTTTGACCAAAAACATTCCTTAAAATTCAGTTTCTTCTTCCTTTTTATTTCTCTTCTTTTTTGTTGGTTCTAGATCTTCTTCTCTTGGTAATCAAACTTGGATGGATGGTCTTGAAAGAGGTCGAGTGCTTCCTTATATATAGTCTTCTTTTGGTTGATGAATAACCTTTTCATGAGGCCAACTTGTCTCCTTTTGAGGGCTGAATTGATGCAGCAAGGTTGACTTGCCTTAGAGGGTGTTTTATGATTCAAATAAATTTCTCTTACATAATACAATATGCCCAATAGGGTCTTACATATAAATAATGTCTCAACAAACTTCTTGACTCAATGACAAAACCTAGAAGCACTTAATGGTTGCTTGACATGACTTTATCTAAATATATACATGCCTCTTCCTTCGTTTGGTCATCTAGGCTTCCTTCTAGAAGCTTCCTTTCCTTGCTTGAAGATGAAAGTACTTCAACCAACTTGACATGCTACATTTCTTTGTCACCATACCTTCATCCTTTTAACCATTGATCCCACACTAGGTGGAATCTAGACTTTCTGCGAGACATTTGCTTCTTCTAAGTAGAGGTGATCTTATAATGAAGATTCTAGTGGAGGATTTTGATGATCCTAATTTTGCAAGTGATTCTCCCTAATGATGATGATGTATCATGATCTCTTTATCTTCTATATTGCTAGATGAATTTTCTCCAAACATATAGACTGCTACTTTGGTTATCATTATATGCTTTCAATGAAGATGCCATGAGCTACTTCCATTCTATCATTATGACTATTTAGACTTCTACTTCGACTATCCTTCAATGCTTTTATGATGATGTCATATTCACTCTTTGCTACAATGCATCCTATCATTTTGAAGATGTGTCTAACATTGACTTGCTAACTTCTATGCACTTGAACAATAGGCTAAGTGAGTGAGAGACCTTCTAATAGTGGAGGTCTATCACTTCTTCCTTATTTGAATTCTTATTTTCTAGTTCTTCCACTTCTTCGGTGACAAGGGCTTCATTTCTCTTCTTGTTGTCCTTCTTAAGTTTAGGACAATTCCTTTTGAAATGCCCATATTTATTACATTCATAGCATTGGATCTTTGTGTTGAAAAATGTGTAACTAGCTCCGGCCTTCATAAGTATGAAATGTATTGTTGTAAATATAAAATGAAAAAGAATTTATTATTATATTGGAGCATGGGTTTCATGCTCAAGTTCTTTCATTTTATATGTTAAGCACTCGTTGAGGGCTTCTAGGGCATGTCCTAGGTATACGAGTCATTGTCATATATTGAAGACTCTATGGGCACATTGTAAATTGTAAAGAAAAAATTATTTTGTCTTTAAAGTGTCAAAATACCTCCAAGATCAAGTTGGCCTAATGAGCTGTCAAGTTGGCCTACATGAAGAGCCACATCCACCCTTGAAGAAGCTTCTATATAAGAGGAACTTGTCCTCCATTTGGATCACCGACTCACTCATCTTTTATGTGAAGAAGCAGAAGAAGAAGAAGTTGAAGAAGTGCGAACAAGAGGAAGTCAAAGAAGTCAAAGTGTTTCTGGGCCTCATCTATTCTTCTCGGAAGATCAAAGTTAGGGTTTCTGCGTTGGATCTCCTAGGGTTTGATTTTGGAAGCAGAAGAGAAGGGAAGGCAAGCGAAGGTCTCTTAGGGAACCGTCCTAGTCCTAGGGCTCAAGTCAAGGCAAGTGAAGTCAAGAGGAAGGCTATTCGAGGGAGATCGAAGTCTCCTAGAGAAGCATCAACAGTTGTTGGGGAGTAGAATTTTGGATCTACTGGGAGGTTGAAGATATTGCAGCAGGAGGTCATGGTAGACTACATCTTGGAGGGTATGTTTCTAAGTCTAGGTCATGGTATTCGTCAATTGAAAGATCTGAAAGATAAATAAGAGATTTATGGGTTTTCCCCTCAAGAGGAGGAGTTTTCGCCTTGGCTTGTAGCCTATATACTGTGTGATTGTTCTTACTATTTTGGTAGTTGTTTGATGTATTGCGCATTGGAATAATAACGAACAAAGCTAATAAGTAAAAGGTAACACAAAAAATTATCAAGTTAAGAGAATTAACATTTTCATTGCCCTATTAAATTCTCAACATGGTATCAGAGCTTTGGTTCTCTAAGGGCATGATGAAGATCTCCTCTACAATGAAGAAGGTCATCAAGAAAATTGCAAGCTATCTCAAGAAAGGTATCAAGGAAGCATGGAGTTTCTTATTCTTTCCAAAGAAGACACCAATCAATGAAAGGGATGAAGGTCTCTTCTCGGCTCTCTCTAGTACATTCCAAGACGAAGACATCTAGGTAATTGATAGTGGCGCATCAAGGCACATAACTAGCCACTCCAACCAATTGATTTTTTTTTATATATTTTGGTACCTGAAGCTGACCTGGTGTCCAAGAAATTATACAGGTTGAGCACACTAGAACTTGAGCAATTACAAATGCATTTGGAAATTTTTTTAAAGAAGGGATACATACACCCAAGTATGTCACCTTGCAGTGCCCCAATGCTATTTATTAAAACAAAGATGACACATTAAGGTTATTTATAGATTTCAAGTAGTTGAAAAAGGTAATAATGGAGAACAAATATCCTTTACCAATGATAGATGACTTGCTTGACTAGCTAAGGGGAGCTAAAGCTTTTTCCAAGATTGAATTGAGGTTAAGGTACCATCAAATAAGAATTAAAGAGGAGGACATTAGAAAGACAACATTTAGAACTCGTTATGGACATCACATGTTTGTGATAGTGCCATTTGGGTTCTCCAATGCATTATGTGTTCTCAAGTGCCTTATGTATGGCATTTTCTAGAATTATTTGGGCAATTTTTTTACTATCTTTTTGAATGATATCCTAGTGTATTCAAAATCTGAAGAAGAACATGAACAACGTGAACAACATTTAAGGATGGTGTTATATGTACTTAAAGAGTATAATCTTTATGCCAAGATGAGTAAGTGTTCATTTTACCAAAATGAGATTCATTATTTGGGGCATATCATCTTAGAGGAAGGGGTGTGTTAGCCTCCTGCTGCAGCAGGTTACTCATCTTTCATGATTGACATTTTTACATGCCAAATATGTCATCCTTTACATGCTGCAATGTTCCATATTTGCTACAGAGGCCAAAGAAGGATGCCATGAGAGTGTGCCAGTCTAAATGCCACTGCTGTATTCTAATTTTGGTGAGCTATTCCATTTTTTGAAGAATTTTCAGTTAAAGGGAAGTCCAAACAGTTTAATCTTGGCCTCCCTAGGTTTCAATTTCCTATTTTAGAATATAGAGAATGAATATCTATCCAAACAGCTTAATCTTGGCAGATTCTTAGATAGGTAGAGAAGCATGGGTGCTCAACAGCTTAATCTGAGGGCCTGGATGAAATAAGTGTAGTTGTAGATAGGAGGACAGAAAAAGAAAAAGTTGAAAAAGCTGGGTCTGCAAGTCTAAGTGCACCCAAACCAAAAAGAAGAAAAAATACTAGGTAAGTAGGTTGGGTAGGTAGTTTTGAGGTTGCAGAATGATGATTTGTGATCAATTTCATGTTTTCAAGTGTCATATTTGTTCAGGTCACAACTATCAGGCAAATTTCATATGGAGGAGCTCAAGCAAGGCATGACTAACTTCCCCCTTCTTCCTTATTCTCCAAATCATTCACTAACTTCCCCAAAGAGGTCAAGATCTGCTTGATATCTCTTAGTTTCATCATTTTCATGAAAATTTGCCTTGGCAAAGATCTGCTTTACTCAAGGAATGTCCATTTCCTTTAGGAATCATTTTCCCCCTAACAGCCTAAGATTCACATACTTAGTGCTTTCTTATCACTGGTCATATTAACTACTAAATTTACTGTATAGCTCCCTATCTATTTCCCCTTCCCCTACTAAAAACTATGTTAATAATTCCCCTATATACTTATTCCCTCCCCCTGGTTGAAAAATAACCATAAAGTAACACTTGGGAATTGCTCAGTTTATCTGAAACTCAGCAAGAACCCTCCTTTTGCCTCAAAAAACCATCTCCCAATGCAAAGGACCCCTTCCGATGCATTAAGTCCCTCCTCCAAAGTACAAAAACCCCTTTGCAATGCCCTTGGACTCATTCCATGGCATAAATTCCTCCTTCCTATGCACAAAACCCATGCTTCGTCCCTTTTTCTAAACCCCCGCGTGTAAGTAATTTAACCCCGCTCATATTTAACCCAAAACCCACTTTTCTAAAGTCCCCCCCCCCCCCCCTCCGCCCCCCCCCCTCGAAATTAAAAATTAAAAATATTCACACGGGCCCCGTCCTTATCCCTCCACCGACTTACCTTATCTGCCAGCCGTCAGATCTGTCGTGCCCGCGATCTACGGTGGGCGGGTATTTTCCCGCCCCGAGCTGTCGAGGGTTAGCGTCCGGGACATCGACGGTTTTCCCTTCGTACTCCCGCCACGCATCGCCCTCCTAGCTGTGGCGGAGCCCCCCCTGCCAATACCGCCTAGGCGCAAAAGCGGTGCGCCCAAAACCACAAACCGCCCTCCCCTTGCGTGACATAAGCATCACGTCACCCGCCACGTTGCCGCCACGTTGCCGCCACCTCACCCCTTCCTGCCTGCGCCTTGCTGACATCATCCTGCCACCGTGTCCTTGCCACATCATCACTCTACTGTACTGCCACGTCGCCCTGCTGACGTCATCACCGTACAAGAGGGTCCCACTGCTGATGTCATTCGCCGTACCGCTAACGTCACCCATAAAAAAACGTGCAAGTGCAAAAATCAAAGCTTCGGAAGGCCGGAATGAAAAACAAAGGCAGTTTTCGATTCGCGATTAGTCACGCATCGCTACGGGAAATGGGCCAAAATGGGGAATCTTTGGGGAATCTTTTGATTCTGCAGTCGTTTTTGCGCCGAAAAGGGCATAAAAGGTCCGATTTTGCAGTTTTTAGCATATCAACAGAGAGAGAGAGTGTCCTGATTCAATTATCAAAGAGTATCAGGGGAGATGAAGCCCAATTTAATGCCAAAGAGTATCAGTGTTGCGGCAAAGTGTATCAGTAAATATATTCTCAGTGCTTGAAGCTGATGAAGCATTAAAGAGCCCCCAACAAGTCAAAGAAACAGTGAAAGCCATTTAAAGCCTCTCAAATCACAGTTACTGCACATCAAAGTCACATGAGATCAGTGGACCAAAGCTCAAAGCACAGTTATTGCAGAAGCACTGCACCAAGTCACAGAGGACACTACATTAACTCATTTTTGATCCAGTTGCCTCTGGCGCAACTCAATAGATATTTATTTGCATTTAATTTCAGCACAAGTTTAGGTTTAAAGGCTTTTCCCGCAGACCTGTTTAGGTCAGCTGTAATAAATACTTTTGGATATTTCACCTATAAAGACCACCCTGAACAATGTAATGAGGGTTGGTTGTTGTTGGTTGGTTGTTTTTCTTAAGGAGAGACTCGCACTATATATCTGAGAATTTCTATAATCAAAGACTGCTTACGAGCTGGGAGAATGAACTGTCCGATGTGTTGTTAATGTTTCTGAAGATTGAATGAGGGAAATCCTGTGTTGTCTTATCAATCAATAAGTATTCATTACCTCTGTTGTTTTCAATTTCACATATGCTTAAGTTGCAGAACAAAAGTCTGGTTTAGAATTTTCTTACCTGCACTCTATGCTCAGTTTCTGTGGCTTCTTAATGTTTTCCTCTTGATTTAGGCATAAATATGAATTCCTTATGGCTCATGTTTGCTCTATCTCACATGTAAATCACTGTTACCTGAGAATTCTTAGCTGCTCCCAGATAGGGCTCGTTTATCTTCCCTCTGCTAATTTGTTTGAGAGATTCTTTGTTGCCTCTCATTCCTTAGCCTGCAATCCATTTTCATTTAAACTCAAGTTTGTTTCATGAACAAATACCTTGCCCCTCTTTCCTCTTGTGACCAAGAAAATGCACCAGCAGTTTTACTCCTCGACTCCATGCCCAATGGTTTGAAACTTATCACTCTATGCATGTCTCTCTGCCTGAAAGTATCATCCTTCCCATCACCAAACACAAACAAAACCCATAGAACCCAATAACTAGCCTAAAATCATCATCAACAAAGCTAAATCATCAAGAGAGAGCCCTCTCTGATTGCAGGTGGGCTAGAACCTGCAGTCCAAAGATTGGTTTGTGGTTACCTCGGCCGTATCCCTTCAGGAGCTTAGGGACAACCTGAGTGTTAACAGGGTGGAAGTAGACCTAAAGAGAATCAAAGAAATCAAAGAGTGTACAACACCAAAAAATATGATACAGGGTAGATCCTTCAAGCGGTTAGCAAGATACTATAAGATATTTATTAAGGGATTCCCAAAATATAACATTCTATAACTTCTTTGCAAAATAAGGGTGTGAAATTTGAGTGGTTTCATAAATGTGAAGAGGCATTTCAACATTTGAAAGTGTTATTAACGAGTGCACCAATATTAAGGACAACTTATCCATATGAAGATTTTATTGTGTGCATTGATGCATGCGATGAAGGGCTTGGAGAAATCCTCATGCAAAATGGGCATCTAATATGTCAATTCAAGGAAGCTAAAGGAGCATGAGAGAAATTATGCTAGTCGTGACTTAGAATTGATAGCCATCATATATGCATTGAAAATGTAGAGGCATTAACTAATGGGAAAAAGATTCAAATTGAGAATAGACCATAATGGTTTGAAGCACTTATTTGAACAACCAACTTTGAATGTTATCCAATTTAGATGGTTATAATTTTTGGCTGATTATGATTTTGAAATAAAGCATATAAAAGAAAAGGAGAAAAAGGTGGCTAATGCACTCAACAAAAGGATGCATACAACACATTCTACAACCATAAGTATACGCAAATGTGATTCAAAAATCAAACTTTTATCAGTTGAAAATCCAAATCAACAATACATGAAAATAAAAGAAGAGCTAAAACAAAGTAATTTAAAACCAATGTATATAAATTATGAGCTAAAAGAGGATGAAATTCTCATGTACAAAGGTAGAATTTATATGCCAAATTCTCAAGGGATGAAAAATATAGCACTAAGTGAGATGCAAAACGTACCTTATGTTGGACACCCAAGGTACCAAGAAACAATTTTAGCTATAGAAGTCAATACTTTTGGCCATACATGAAAACAAATTGGTTGATTATATAGCCAGGTGTTTGGAGTGCCAAAAGGTTAAGTTTTAGCATAAGCATCCAACTAGATTGCTACAACCAATACCCATTCTTGAGTGGAAATGGGAATTTGTCTCTATTGATTTTGTTATCACTCTGTAATTTCCCTAGGTTGTGGAGAGAAACCTAGAGGTAACAACAAAACCACTTGCAAAGATGGAATCTAGCTCTTCCAACTTCAGAGAGGGATCTCTCTTTCTGATTTAGATTTCTGCCTTAAGATGTTAGGCTAGTTATTGAGTTTTGAGATTGGTTTTTCAAATATTTGGTTGAAATTTGCAGGAGTCATGAGTTTTTGGGTGATCAAATACAAAAATAACAGAGCAGTTGTGGTAGGGCAGGATAGGTAAAATTTTTTGGATCTTTTAAAGTATTTGTGGACTGTATGTGATGAATGTGATTTAAGTTCAATTAAATATAGAGCATGCTGAGATGAATTCTATACTTAACATCAGAGTGAAAACATTTATATTATTTACAAGCCAGAGCAGAGTACACTTAAGAAAATTCGACCCTTGATCATCTTGAAACAATAAAGATAGAAAACATATGGAAAACTGAGAAAATAACAATTTCCCATGAGAAAGTACATCACCAAATGGTTTGACACAGGAATCTTGGAACAAAACTCTATGTATTATTGCAAAATGATCACTTCAATAAAATGCACAACTTACATCAAAATATGGCTCCTTTCTTCATATAAGTTCCAAGATTTTCTAATTCCTTTTACTAAGTATTTATAGAAACTATTTACATCTCAGATTGGACTTCAAAATAAAAATAAATTTACAAAATAATATCTGTTAAAAACACAAATATTTTGGATATAGAATAAGAACATAAGGAAAGTCTGGTAAAATTTGCTATGTTTGAGGCTTTCAAGGTATCTGGTGCTGTCTGTGGCTATTTTGTTGCAAATTTTGTGTCTTTGCTACCGAAAATTTAGGGCTTCAGTTGTACTTACTCGATCAACTGGTCCAACCTTTCTTCCTTTGGGATAGAAAATTTTATCATGTTTCTAAACCTTTCATCCACTTCAGTGTAAATGTCAAAAGTTGGCTTATTAACAAAAAGGTGATGAATCTCATGCTGAATATTTAAATCAAACTGCTCCTTTGGCCTTTACAAACTTTGAAGCATCAAAAACTATGTTACACAATTGTTCCTGGTAGTTTTCTAATGGAATCAATTTTCCATTAGAATTCCTTATAGTAAGTAGACCCTTTTCTTGCAGTAGTGTGAACTTTCCGTTGAATCTTCTGACTTGCAACTCAAGCTCTTTACATTTGTTCTCTAGCTTTATCATCAAATTATTTTTTGTTAAAACTCTTTTAACCTCCATTACTATTGTTGTCTTGTCTGGAATGTTTAGGTCCTCTAATTCATCCTTGGTCTTGGAGTTTAACAACTTAATAATACTTTGTGCCTCTTTTGGTCTGTGCTCCAAATCTACTTTAGTATTTTGTATTGCTATCTTAACTCTTTGCATGAGTTCTTCCTTCTCAAAAGTGATTTGAATTGATGGCCACATATCTATTATATTAGAATTTGTATTCTGCCAAATTCTATTTTGGGCCTTTGCCAACATTTGGATGGTGAGTAATTAATCTTCATATTTATGGACTTGTCAAATTAATTGGAAGTTTTTCTATACTTCTGCTAAATAGGCATTATCAACTTTAATTTTATTCTCCTCCATTCGAATCAATGTTGCTGATAACTTGTCTTTCTCTGCCTTAACTAATGATAATTCTTCCAAAGCTTTAGCAAGCTTTTCTATAGAATATGAAGATGTTTCCTTTGCTAAAGTTTCTGTTGCTATACCTGTGCCTGATGTAGATGTCCCCGCTGCTTCCCACTATTCTTTTTCTCTTAACAATGTTTCCATATCTTGCTCCATTTTCTGTATTTGTGCATTCTACTCAACAACTATTGTAAATAATTTTTCCTTTTCCATTTCTATGCTAGCAACTTCTTTAGCTTGAGGATGTTCTGTGGGTGGTAGCTTCAGTTGCTTCCTTAATGCTTGAATATCTGCCTCTTTTCTCTTTATAATATCTTCTGCTGCCTTGATATTAGTAGGGTCATGTCCTAGCTTTTTTATCGAATCTTCTAGAGATTCGATTATGTTGTCTTTAGAAAATGAGGACATCTTCTCAATCTTCAACTGAGAATGCATGTTGTTCAAGGATGACTGTAATTTGGAAGTAGTCATGGCTGAACTCGTAATTGTTGAAAATATCAGCGCCCTGTTTGTTTGTGTAAATTGATTTGATCGATTTCATTTATCTTCTTTGTATCAATTGAGGAAATGGATGCTTTGTAGTCTTCAACACTCCTGGGAGTTGGCACTAAAGGTTCCATGAAGGCCATTTGTAATTGTCCTTTCTTTGAGTTAAATGTAGAGAGAAATCTATGTTGTGTTTTTGTTGTCTGCTTCCAAAATTCTGAGTAAGTTGAAGCCTTTAAAGCTTCATTTTTCAACTTTATATCCATGTACCTCGAAAATATACTCTACTGAGTTGAAATTTGAGAACTATAAGATAATGGAGACTAAATTGTTGGTTCTAAAGTAGGTGGATGAATTGTTTCTTCTGCTCGAGGAAAATGAGTGACAAGAATTCCTGTCAAAACTACTATGGGCGGCTGTTGTGTATCCCTTTCTTCTTGAGATTCATCTTGGATAGTAATCACCTAAGGATCAACTTGAGGGTTTGATTTTTGAGTATTGTTTGGGTCCTTCTTTCTTCTTTTAAAAACAACAAATTCTGCACCTTGTGTATTAGAGTCAGGAGGGGACATGACCTCTCTCTCCCTTTTGACCTCCTTTTTCTTGGGAATAGGCGTCTGCATGGATGGCTGACTAACCAATCGTTCTTCAGCTTCTTGTAAAGTTCCCTCTGTGCATTCATCTTGGTTAGCATATTACTCAATTTCGGGCCTTGGTGTATGGGCATATAAAGTACTCTTCTGTTCCAATCTAAGTTTTGAAATGATGCCTAGAGGATCATAAGACCAAGACAAACTAGGCTTAAATTTCATTTGACGTAAAATAGCTTCCACTTCCTTTGTTGCAACTCTGGCATTGACAATATAAGGACCTATATGAGCCTTTAGCTTGAACCGTGATTTCTTTTTGTAGAATATAAAGTGCAACTCATCCATGTTCAACATTTGTCAAGTGTATTCTAATGCAAATATTATGACTAGTACAGACACTGGTAACCTGTGAGGAGGTAACTTTGATCCGTATATTCTAATTTTAGTATAATTCTGGTATAAATATCAATCTCCAACTTTTGATTTCTCTGACAAGTGATATATCTTCCTTATCTCTGCTGAAATCCTCGGGATCACATCACTACAAATAAAGCATAATGAGGTATGTAGAAACTTATCAACAAAATCAGTGTAAGCATACTCCTCCGAGTTATTTCTAACCAGAGAAGTCTAGTGAATCACTAACAAAGGATTGCCCTCATTATCTATCTTCTATAAAGGAAATTTGAACATGTCTGACTGATGAAATAACATAAGATAAACCAATACTGACTGATATTTGAAAATACCTTCGGCTTTGAAATTTACAAATTGATCATGTATTGCATTGGAGAGAAATTGGTTGTAATTGAAAAGAATGGATGGCTTTTTACCAACTGCAAAAATTGACAAAAAATCCCATAACTAATTCATCTATCTTCTATAAAGGAAATTTGAACATGTCTGACTGATGAAATAACATAAGATAAACCAATACTGACTGATATTTGAAAATACCTTCGGCTTTGAAATTTACAAATTGATCATGTATTGCATTGGAGAGAAATTGGTTGTAATTGAAAAGAATGGATGGCTTTTTACCAACTGCAAAAATTGACAAAAAATCCCATAACTAATTCATCTACCCATTGATCATTATAATACCCAAGCAGTTGGGTTACCATAGAAATGACTTCTTTGGACATTTATGGGAAGATCAAGACTGGGTATGGGGGATTGGTCTGAGGTAATTCAACATTTTTAGGAAGGAAACATTCGAAGATTTGTGCTCTTTGAGGGAAAGTCAGTTTTTTGTATAATTCCCTCAATACATCGACTGAGAAACGATGATGGGAGCCTTGGTATTCAAGTTGTAGGGCATGAAAAATACCTTCAGGGGAAATGAAGAAGATGACTTCGTTATTTTTGGAAATAACATATTTTTGGCTTGACAGGTATTAGAGATGGCACCAAGTGGAAAATTCAAGGAAAAAGTGAGTTTGGGGGAAAATAAATTGAGGGAGAAGGGGTTCCCAAACGTTTAGATCATCAATTTTATCAAGGAATTTTTGTTTTGCCTAGTTGTGAAGTTCGTGAAGGTGGAATTGACACTGGGTCTTGGCAATTTTATACTAGGTGTCTATCAGAGGGGATTTATCAAAATCAGGGACAAGGGGAATCGTGGGATTTTGGTCTGGAAATTTCCCCTTTCCTTTGCGTGTCGACATCTTGGAAATGGAACAATAGGAAAGAGGAAAAACAATATCATAAAACGCCTGATAGAAAGAATTCTAAAGGACAAGGTTACCCGGGTGAAATTTGGTTGACTTTATAGAGGAAAAACTATTGTAGAATGTTGATAGTTGGTGGTAGCTTGATCTTCAACTTGCAAAATCAATGGTTTGGTGAAAGGAGCAAATTACAGACTTCTAGGGCTTTTTTAATAATAGTTTGATTGATTGTATAACAGAAAAATTGACGTTATGGAGCGGGGGCAATTGATTAAGAAAAAAAATAAACAACATGAACTTTAAATGCCTAACAACATTCAATATTGGATTTGGCAGTAAATATTTGAATACTAAACGACTAGTCGACGTGGAGGGGATGACGTGGTAGGACAAACGGGAGGAGTGGAGTGGCGGATGAGAAGACAGGTGACGAGAGTTTACTAGTGGAGGTAACAGATAGTTGGAGGGAGATGACGGTATTTCGGGGCGGGGGGGGGTGCAGGTGGTAAGTAGTTTCGGGAGGGGACACCCTAAATTTCTGCAAGAGATGCCACGTCGCTCCATGTGGTTTGGGCAGAAACCACTTTTCGCGACCCCCCTCCCCTCATGTTAATCGTCAGGAGTGCGGGGGGGCAAAATTATCTCTCCGCCATAGATCTTGGCGGGAATGATCTGGGCCATCGGTTTGAGCGCACCATTTAACCATAAATGAAAAATGAACCTTATTTCATATCATAATACATTATAACCAAATTTTGATAATACTGTATGAAATTGACATTTTTAAATTTGAGGCGACATTTTGATTGGCTCGCTATAGGGGCTTATTTTTTATCCCTTATTATTTCTTTTTCTTTTTCTTTCTCTTTTTTTATATCATATTTTTTATTTTTTTTCTTTCTTTGAACTTTTGAAAATAATTCGCAGAATGTAATAATTATTTACATCTTATGGGAGAAAATCAACAGATAATCATCAATTGATCCTATAAATTATAGGACCCTAACAGATTTCATTACAATTTTTCCCAAGAATGTGAAGCAACATGATTGCATCATGGTATTGTTGTATACGCTCACTAACACTGCCCATTTCATTCCACTGAAGCCAACACATAAGGAAAATATATTGCTAAAATTTATATGAAGGAAATTGTTAGGCTAGATGGCATGCCTAAGGCAATCATTTGGGATAGGGATCCCCAATTTACATCAAAATTTTGGAATGGTTTATTCAAAAGATTTGGAGGTAATTTAAACTTTAGTACAACATATCATTTAGAATCAGATAAGAAGATAGAGAGATTCAATTAGGTGATTGAAGATATGCTAAGGATGTATGTGATATATAGACCATCAAAATAGGAGTATTTGCATTTGGTGGATTTTTCATATAAAAATGGATATCAAACATCTTTGAATATGATCCCATTTGAGGCCTTGTATGGAAAAAAATACAACATATGTGTGAGTTGGGACAATCCAGTTGATATGGCCATTGTTGGGCTATATTTTCTTAGAAAAATGGAAGAGAAAGTGGTGAAAATCAAACAAAAATTAAAGGTTCCCTAGGATACGAAGAAATTATTTGTATATAATAATAATTTAAATAGGGAATTCAATGTAGGTGACCATGTCTTCCTTAAAGTGAAGGATAAGAAAAGTTCACTAAAATTGGGTGGTTACTCAAAGTTTATTGTTAGATTTTGTGGGCCATTTGAAATCCTGGAGTGGATTGGCCTAGTGGCATATGGGATTTCATTGCTAGAATACATGCATATTCATAATTTTTTCATGTTCAATTACTTAAAATGTATGTTCCTCATTATAATCATGCAATTGATTGCAATATGATTCAGGTGAAGCCTAAGGGAGATTTCAAAGTCCAACCAATGGGAATTTTGGAAATGAAGGTCAAGGTGCTCCAAAATTGAGATATTGACTTGGTAAAAGTGCAACGTACACATTTCAATCCCGAGGATGCCACATGGGAACATGAAGATGTCATGAGGGTGGAGTACCCTCATCTTTTTGAGTAATTTTTCTTGTATATATGTGTGCTTGTGTGTAATGCACTAAGGACAATGGATAAATAAGGGGGAGGGGAATCTATTACCCTATGATGACCCCAATGTGTGTGATGTACATATCTTGTTTAAGATGGTGACCTAAGGAATATTTAGGGGCCAATTTGCTCATGTGCATATGTGTTTTAGGCTAGTGTTCTTATGTTTGTATGTTTGAGGCCAAAGAGCCTAGTTTCATAAATATGAAATCACATGCATATTAATATACTACACAAGTAATGAAAACCAAGTTAGACAAGAGAGAATTAGGGCCTAATACTCCCCAAGTGTGTAAAAAGCTATGGAATAAGTGATGAAGGGATTAATCATAAGGGATAAGCTACTATTAAATTAAGCCTATGTCAAAAGGTTCACAAGTCACTTATTCTACAATCCATAAAGGGACCTTATGAAGTGCCATTTGTCAACAAAGGAATATGCACATAAAATTGAGAGCTTGAGTGTTATTATGGGATATGTTACATCATTGTAACTAGTGGGAAGTGACTGAAATCTGCAGAAGCAAAGAAGGGGTGACCCTACGACATGCTTTGACTCCTAGTAAAACAATAGGTGGATTGAGAAAAAGGAATAGGTTCCTTTTTGTGATGCCTGAGAGGTACCTAGAGATCCCTAAGGATAGTTAGAACTCCTCGAATCCTTGGGGATTTGTAACATCCTTGGATGACTTGAGTTGGAAACCCTGAAAGGTAGTGGCACAACTTGATGGACTACAAGTGTAGATAATGGGGTGCACTACCTTGGGTTGTGTGGGGTTGATAAGGGATGTGAGACTCTTGGTTGGAGGTTGTTGTGGTATGGTATTTTGTTGTGTTTATGATCGGTACTAGATATGTATCATAGTTATCTTGGGAAATCCTTGGTGCTTGTGGAGTCATGGCCCTAGATCGAGGGTGACCCACTACTGAGCGATTATGAGAAACATGATCTATGGCTAAGTGGAATGTTTGAGGTCTATAGTCAGTTGGAGTTGCATTGACAAGATAAGTGTATTTATTATCATGCTTATTTGTTTTTTGTTATGCATATTTTATGAATTTTAGGAATATTTTTCATGGATAATGAGTATATATATATTTATCATGATTGTTACCATGATTTTTTTACCATTATTTACCTACATGCATTACATGGTATGCTTTTTAAAAAATGCATTATGTAGTTTTGTAAATAAAATAAAAATAAAAATTATAGAGTACATGTTTATAGGGATAGAAATAATCCCAGTAGGTGAATGGGGGTGTTACAACTGCCTAGAAATGATACCAAAACTAATAATGTTTTTCATGTCTTCCTATTATCAGGTTGAACTTAAATTACACAATCATTTAATTTATCAACCTAGAGCCCATTGAATTTTCCAGGAACTCAGTGCAATACAGACAAAAGAATGTATTTTCCCAAACTACTAAATCTTGTAATCTATATTTCATGTGATGTAAACCAAAGTGATTTCAAATTTAAATCTAAATTTAAACGTAAACCTATGATAATAGAAAGAATTGACAATATTTTCAAACGTAGCTAAGTTGATGGCACACGTTATGTTATAATTACTAGGAACCATGCCCATAACCTAACATTTTATTGAAGAATCTAGGGCAAAGTAGTGTAGTGTGATTCTTCGTTACTTGATAACAATTTGTGGAGTCTTTTTACTTTTCTTGTTACCTTATGCTTCTTCTTCTTCTTTTAGTGCTTTCATCAAACTAATACCAAAAACAAAATAACAAGAACACAAAGTTTGTCTCTCTGCCAGGGACAAAACCTCTCTACTCTTGAGAAGGAAACCCTTTGTAAGGTTTCTCTTATTAAAGCTTCTTATTTGAACAACTGCCAAACCCTAGACCCTTGACTAGGATATCCTCCAAGCATAAGTCAAATCCTTCCTCTTTTTGCACTGTAACTTCCAACACATGGACCTCAACACTTCATCCTCCTTCTTCCAGTACTTCATTCTTCCTTCAACTTGTTAGTCACCTTGTTGCACTTGCTCTAGAGAAGACACTATTGATGAGACCTTTCTCCTTTATGATGGTTCCTTTATTCTTTCCACCAATAAACTAAATTGGATGTAGGGATGTTATGATTGTATAAAGATATCCGATTCTCGCACATGTGACTATTTTCTACCCTAGAAAATAGTCCCTTCAACTTCAATCTTGGTCCTTCTTCGTTCGTTTATGAGGGATTCTCCATTGCTTGTATATAGACCTTGTTTGCACCCAAAACAGTGAGGTAGGATGACCTTTACTTCTTTGCTGCTATGGCTGCAGGCAAACCTTCCTTAACCTTGCATGTGTGGTTGTAGCTACCCTAGAAACTGTCTTCTTACCCTCGTTGTTCTGTCTCCTTCTTCGTCCTCTTTCTTGCTTTTGGATTTCAGAGTGAAGTTTACTCAAATGAGGAGTGGACAACCTCTATAAATAGAGGTATGTCCCTCCTCTTTAGACTGACTTGATTATCCATTATGTTGACTTGACAATTACACTATAAATCATCTTGTATTCATTATTTCACTACTTGGAGACTTTGTTGATGCTAGTAGAGGATTTGACTTTGCTTGGAGATGTTCCCATGACCATGTACATTAACATACATGACGTAACGTACCCTCAAAAGGTCTCATCATAGTTACATTTTGACTTTGACTTTCTAGAAGCACTTTAAAATGTGCTTGACCTATTTTCAATGAGCAAGAAACTCATTGACAAATACTATAAAAATAATCTCTTTTCTTGAATAAATACAAATATCAAAATTAAATTTATAAAGACTAAACCTAGTTACATTTCCTTCAGCTCTCCCTCTTAACTAGGGAGGTATTCATACAAAATTACAAGGTGTTTAAAAATTTTCAATCTTGAAGAATTCACATAAGAGAAACCGAATTTGCAATCCATCTGTTATAGCATCATGTTCATCATAATTGTCATAGGGGCAAGGCCTTGACTAACAAATCCATCTCTTTACGAGATAGTGAGCTACAATGCTGGTGAGACCAATGATTTATAGACACCTTCATCATTGTCTCTCAAGGCACATACCCACCTAGGTGTTCACCGAGTATAACCTTCTAGGACTATTCTTATCTTGGGTTCCCAGTCTCAAAGAATATTGGTCCTCTTGCCTACTCTTGTATTGGATGCCCTAAACATCCTCAAAGGGTACTGAATGCCAAATGATTACCTAATCCTCCCATTCTTTCTTCCCAATTGAAGACAATAATTTTGTGTCTCTCTTGTGTCTACATTTCCATTCATGGCCTTCATCTAGACTTACGACTGTTAGTCCTGGTCTAGTGCATGACCCATGAAATGGAAAACACAGTTGTCACTCCTTTGTTATCAGGGGTGATCCAAAACTCCCTCTTGATCAGGGACCTATCAGAGCTCCCTCTTAACTGGGGACTCTTTCCTTCATTAACAACTTCTTCTTCATGGGTTCTTCAGTTGCTTGATCTCCTTCCTTTCTTTATGTCATGAAGCCTTTGTTTGAACTTATTCTAGGTAGGGCACCATGCATCGATCACTTTCCTTCTTGGTTTTTCATGTCATTGCTTCGCAGAAAGTGGCTATCAGGTTTTTCTTGTCATCTTGGCTACTCCTTTGTCATCTTGTCCATGCTTCAGAATTCTCTTCTCGTGGATGCTTCATTGTACTTGCTTGATTACATGTTTTGACCTATTAGGCCATCATGACTTCATCCTGATATTGCTTCAACATTGCCTTTTATTTTGTTGGATGGTTTCTTCGTCACGACATCTTTGTGGATTAGAATTAGTTATCTGCAATTTTTACATCTCCAAGGCCTTCATAGATGTCAAGGGTCCCTTCTTCCTTTATCAGAGTTGTTTTTCCTTCTTTGGGAGATATCTTTCAAGGTATTTTGTCAGATAGTGATTCTTGGTGATCATGTTTTTCTTCACATGCTTGATCTCTTTCTTCATTTTCTTCTTCTCAGATAGATAGGTCAACCATCTAATACTTCTTGTGAGAGCATTCCTTCATTGTTTTCTTTCTGGACTTGTCAGCATTTCTTCTTGCTTCTTAGTCAACAATTGTACGCTCCTTATGTGAGCATATTCTTTTGTTGACCTTCATCGCATTGTGGTACATGCCTTCAAGCATGTTCTTGGTGAAAGATATTCTTTCATGCTTGATCATTTTATAGAACTATACCCATGAATTTAATAATATACAAGTGATAACACAACTTTAAACTTTGATGCATACATACCTCATCTTGATTCTCCTTTGGTCATCCTTTGGTGTGGCCCTTCTTGCTTTATCTTAGCTTGCCTACATATCATTCTTTTCTTGAAACCCATGAATGGGATTCCAAATGAGACATCTACTTTGGTCCATGAACCTTCTTTTGAAGATTCCATCATAGGATCTTAAAGATCCTTGCCTTGCAAATGTTTCCTTTCTTTTGATGATGTATGTCTTCTAAGATTCTTATCATGATTAATTTTCTATCATGTATGAGGTCCTATACTAGGTATGCTTCTTCTACACGAATATCTTGAGTTATATCTGCCATGCTCCTATATTCTAGAAGACATTTCTACTTATGCATTTTTGTTCTTATCATAAATTCTACATCTACATGAGTATATAGAACTCTATTTACATCACACTGCTAGATTATAGAGGATGTTTCTAGCCACACAATTTTAATTTATTCCTACATTCTCCTATTCTACTCAAAACTTTGAAAGAAGTCTAGAAGTAAAGAGTTTGACCTAGTCATTGTAGAGATCCAGAGGATCTTCCTTCTTTTGCTTCTTTCCTTCTTATTTCATCTCTTGAGTTATGTGATCTTCTTCCCTCTTACTTTGTTGTTTTTGTCCTACTTAAGCTTAAGATAATTCCTTTTGTAGTGTCCATATTCTTGGCATCCAAAACATTGGATTTTGGACATGTCTTTGTTGTTTGTTCTTCGTGGACCAAACTTGCCAAATTTACCCTTTCTTTTGGCCATGCTAGCAAATGCTTGATCCTTTGATCCCACATCTTCTTGTGCCTAAGTCTGGTTTCCTATGTTCTGCATAGAGACCACATTTCGCTGAGAGTGGTTGCTTCCTTCTTGGCATATATGCTAGATGTGAAGTTTCCCTACTCCTTAAGCAGAGCATTGAGTACTACAGTTGTCATCTCTCTGTCAGACATGACTTCCCCAAGCTCTTGAAGTTGATCTCTCATTTCCAAGGTTTTCAAGAAGCAGGGAGCTATTCCTTCATTTGTTATCTTCATCTTGTATAATTCATTCCTCAGAGATATTACTTCTCTGATTGTGGATACTGAGAATAGCTCTACTAGCTTATCATAGATTTCTTTCGATGTCTCAAATTTGGAGACATAAGGAATGAGAGAGTCTTTGATTCTATCGGAATCTTTTGAGCTCTTGTCTCATCCTTATTGTACTTGGCTAAGGCTTGAGTCGTCTCCTTAGTAGGGATAGTGATATTCCCGTTGACAAGTTTAGGAGTTCATTCTCCTTGAGAAGTAGATCAGTCCTCTTCTTCCATGCAATGAAGTTATTGGTCCCTACCAATTTATGGCTTTCCTTGCAAAAAGACATTGATGTATATTCAGAAGGGGACATGTACTTACTTGATAGATTTTGAGATGTAATGGATTTTCTTCCTTCTTGAAGACTTGATGGCTTGTCTTCCCGGGATCTTGATGTTCTTCAAGTTTTCCTTCTCCAAGTGGACTTTCTTGGTGATGATGTTTGCTTGAAGACTTGAAGCTTTGATGTAGGTCCTGCTTCAATTTGCTCTTTTTGTAGGTGCCTTTATGTAAGGCTCTTCTTCTAGCTTTGTAGACCTCCTTGATCAATCATGGATTGTAGACCCTTCTTGTTCTTGAAGTGATTGAAACTTCTAGGCTTGATTCTTCAACTTTGTAGATGCATCTTCTTGATGAGTGTTCTTGAGTTTCCCTTTCCTTGTTGTGTCACCTTCGCTCTGATACCATGTTGAAGAATTTAGGGCAAAGTAGTGTAGTGTGATTCTTCATTATTTGATAACTATTTGTGGAGTCTTTTTACTTTTCTTATTAGCTTATGCTTCTTCTTCTTCTTATTAGTGCATATGTGTGTATTTCATCAAACTGCTACCAAAAACAAAATAACAAGAACACAAAGTTTGGCTCTCTGCCAGGGACAAAACCTCTTCACTCTTGAAAGAAAAACCCTTCGTAATTTTTCTTTTATTGAAGCTTCTTATTTGAACAACTTCCAAACCCTATACCCTTGACTAGGATATCCTCCAAGCATAAGTCAAACCCTTCCTCTTTCTGCACTATAACTTTCGGCACATGGACCTTAGCACTTCGTCCTCCTTCTTCTGACACTTCATTCTTCTTTCAACTTGTTAGTCACCTTGTTGCACTTGCTCTAGAGAAGACACTATTGATGAGACATTTCTCCTTTATGATGGTTCCTTTATTCTTTCCACCAATGAATTAACTTGGATGTAGGGTTGTTATGACTATATAAAGAGATCTTATTCTAGCACGTGTGAGTGTTTTCTACCCTAGAAAACAATCCCTTCAACTTCGATCTTGGTCCTTCTTCCTCGTAGACCTTGTTTGCACCCAAAACAATGAGATAGGATGACCTTTACTTCTCTGCTGCTATGGTTGCAGGAAGACCTTCCTTAACCTTGCATGTGTGGTTGTGTCTGATTTAAAAACCATCTTCTTACCCTCATTGTTCTGTCTCCTTATCACGTTTCCCTTGAAACTCTTTTCCTTGGCTTTTCTTCGTCCTTCTTTGTCCTCTTTCTTGCTTGAAGATTTCAGAGTGAAGTCATCTCAAATGAGGAGTGGACAACCTCTATAAATAGAGGTCTGTCCCTCCTCTTTAGGCCGACTTGACTGTCCATTAGGCCGACTTGACAATTACACTAGAATTCATCTTTTATTCATTATTTTATTGCTTGGAGACTTCGTTGATTCTAGGAGAGGATTTGACTTTGCTTGAAGGTGTTCCCATGACCTTGTACATTGACATACATGATGTAACATACCCTCAAAGAGTCTCATCATAATTACATTTTGACTTTTACTTTCTAGAAGCGCTTTAAAATGTGCTTGACCTATTTTCAATGAGCAAGAAACTCATTGACAAATACTATAAAAATAATTTCTCTTTCCTTGAATAAATACAAATATAAAAATTACATTTATGAAGACCAAACCTAGTTACATTTCCTTCAACACATTCAAATATATATACCAAGCTTTGGTTAAGAATAGAGTAATTATGTAGTGCTTTGATTCCATAAAAAATCTAATCTACAAGAAAAATGAACAAAATGGGAAACTGGAAATGAATAGTAGCAAACAATGACTAATTAATAAACAAAGAAAGCAACAAAGAACTATGTACATGCATGAATTAGCACAATACCCTACCCTGAGTGCCCCCCCTTAAAGTGTGGTCTATGCAATATCTAAAATATCACTAGGACAACATTATCCCACCAATATGTATATAGCCTCGACTGTTAGCTTAGTTGGTCGAGTCCTCATTGTTAAAGAGCCTCTATTATTGATAGCTCACATGGTTCAATTCTCTCAACACTCTCAAGGTTAGGCTTTGTGATTGAATTAGCAGGAAGTGATCCTTTCAAATAGAGCTACCTGGTACAAGACTCTGTGGATGTAGCAGTCATCGATCTCTAGGGATCATGAACAACATAGAAAAAAATAATACACACGCACACATGCACACACACATTGATCAGTAAACTGTCGTGGATATTCCACTGGACAATTTATCACAATAGATCTTATAAAGTTATATTTAAAATATGGAATTCTAAACTATTACAGTTTTATTAGATTTCTGGATATGTAGATCTATTGTTAATAGTGCATGCATGCAAATGAAAATTATGCACAAGTTAGAGAACGGAAAAACAAAAGCTCACACACACATAAAACACAAGATATGCTCTGGGAAACCCTTTCTGGTGAAAAGCCCAACTGGAAGGTGAGGTAGCTCTGCTCTGTTATCTGAATGGAAATATGGATGCAAATACAAATAAGTATGAAATGTGGCTCATGGGCTACTACAATGCCCAAATCCTCTCTATGTGCTCTACCTCCTATCCCTCCTGGTTATTTTTGGTCAACTATGGAACAAATGCACTCGAAAGAATGAAATTCCTTTTCCTCCTAGTGGCCCGGTTATAACACAACCTGATAACCTAGTAGTAGTTAGGTTTGACTACCTCAACTCTTAAAACAGAATTACAATATTGAAACTTCTAGAGTCTTCTATAGGATAGCCCTTTTCCATGAATAATGGGGCTACATCCTCCTGAATTATGGGTGTGAAAACAAGAATGTAAACTTCTTAGTGGCATAACTTTTGCATACAAGCTCTTATTGATGCACTTCTTGTGTCGTTGGAAATATATTTGCATGTATAATAACATGAAAAAGTGATGTGCTAAATAAACAAATCTTTACCCCTAAAACACATTGTTTGATGCCTCAAAATGCTCCCAGAAGGTTTCAAACCCTGTTTTGCCAAACTGGGTCCCGTCAATAAAAATGGTCTGTGAGCTGATTCCCCCACTTTTTCCACTCTGAATGCATCAATATGGATGAAAAATAATATAATGATCCTACACACACACACACACACACACAAGTAAGGGACCTACTAGTTCAAATACACATTTTCTTTACATAATGCAACTTGAAACGACATCAATTTTAATTGGATTATGCCTACACTATCGTTTAATGACTAGAGGCTTAGGCTCTATTTTGGCCAACCAGAGCATTAAATCCCCCTTATTTATAAATGTGTAGATTGATGAGTTCAAGATGAAATTCATTGAGCATAGGGTTACTTTTATCAGGTTATTTTGAAGGCATATAGAGTAGTTATGCAATTGTCAAGTGGTTTAGCTTGATGCCTTGTTTGGCACCCGTGGTGATCACATGGAACTAAGTATGGAGGTGTATAAAGGAAAAACCCTTGAGTTTCTAGCCAAAATTCATGTGAACCTATCTAGGAATATGCATGGTAGTTGAACCGTTGCAAACATGCTTGAGTGTATACTAGTTGGTTAAACCCTCATAATGGCTTAGAGAATATGCTCGATGAAATGGAAATATTTTGAAAGACCATTTATGCACCATAATATTATATCAATACAAACGATATCCACAAAATCCTAAATCTAACCATGAAAGAAATAAATAAGAAATTGAGACTATATTTACCTTGAGGAAAATTATTATGATGTATGGGAATAACTCTAAAATAAGGAAAAATGCCAAAATAATAGTTCATCATGCACACTCACACATGTTCATGTGTATGAGTGTACACACACACACGCACTTGCATATGTGTGATATTGTGCACGTGCACACACACACACAAATGCACTTGCGTATGTGTGATATTGCACACACACACACACACACACATGTCCTCATATATCAACATAAATGCACACACCCATACAAACATATACATATGTGCATGTGCGTACAATATCCATGTAAGAATCTTTGCTTCATCTTGATATTTCTAATGATTTTGACTAGGGAAAATGACTATTCCTTCATTTAATATTGACTCAAATGGGTTTCTCAAGTCCTTTCGTTAATTGGGTTGAATATTGTTTCCAATTTTGTTCTTATGATATTTTGATAAATGGATCTACCTCCTCTTTGTTTCTCCCTTCTAGAGGCCTATGCTAGGGTTTCCCCTTCTCGACACTTATCTTCCTTATGGTTGTAGAATCCTTGAGAAAACATATTCAACATGAGAACAAATCATGATTTTTGGAAGGGGTAAAATTTCTAAGAATTTAGATATTTCCCAAATTTTTCTTGTTGATGATATCCTTTTTTATTGTGAAACATTCTAGGAAGTTAAAACTTTAGACCGCATATGACTCTTTTCCTCTTCCAGAATGTTACACAACCAGCTCAAAAAATAGAAGAAGGGATAGATCAACGACTTCAAAATAAGCCTCTTCGAGGGGGAAACCTCCTTTACATTACATAAATGAACAAGTCTTGGATGATACAAATGACAAGGCCTCCTTTCTATATATAGGTGTCTAAGGGGTCACAATATAATCAGAGCTGACATAACAATACTATTGTAAGGGCACAAAATAATAATAGTGGGGCTTCTATGGGGCACAAATGTAACAATAAGGGGACTACATGGGCACAACAATACAATAAGGGGGTTGCACTAATAAAAATAAAGGTATACACTAGTATAGGGATCTAACATGCCCTTTTCCTTCAGAAAGTGTTGTCCTCAATGCTTGAGTAGTTTTGGATGCTCCTGTATAAAATTCTTATCCTCCCATGTGAAATCTTCAACGGGTAAGTTTTTCCACTTGATGAGATACTCTAAAATTGATCGATTTCGTAGCTATTGGGTTCTTGTTTCCGTGACTGCTTCAGGTTCCAATATGATTTTTCCTTCCTTGTCAAGTTCTGATAATATTGTTTGAACTGGGAGCTTGTCACCTACAACCTTCTTTGTGCATGAAACATGGAGAACTTGGTGCACTCGGTAAGATGTAGGAAGCTCCAATTTGTATGCCATAGGATCAATATTTTGCAACACCTTATAAGGACCATAGTATTTTGGTGATATTTTATTATCCTTCTTAGTTTGCTTGACGGAAATTTGTTTGTATAGTTGTAGTCATAAAAATACCCATTCGACTACATTAAAATTTCTTTTGCTACCATGTTGCCTTTCCTGTTGTTTCATTCGATTCTACGCCAAAGTGAGGTTATCTTTTAAGAGTTGGAGAACTTCTTGTTGATGCTCGTTGTGATCTTCCACTACTTGAACCTTAGAATTATTGTCCAAGACTTTTTGGAGATCTAGGGAAATAGATGATTTCACTGTTTGAACTTGTAGTCAACATATTACGCCCCATTGTTCTTTCTTTAGAATCCTTGTCATGCCATTAGAGATGATTATCTTTCCTGGTTTCCTTGTGATACCCCTTCATTTAACTTCCTTTCCTTGCCAAAAAAAATTCAAGAAAAGTTCTTGAAAATTGAAAGTTATTGTCCCCAACGATTGTAACCATTGGACTCCTAGTACAACATCAGCACCACCAATTGGAATGGAAGGCATTGGACTATTCAAGACATATTCTCCCATGGAAAGCTTGATATTATGGCACTTTCCAGAGAAATTTATGGTTCCTCCATTTGCATCCATTACTTGACACTCTTTGCTGGATATAGGAAGCAATTCAATTCCTTGGCTATCTTACAATGAATAAAATTATGGGTATTACCTGAATCAATCAACACTATTACCTTTTTCTTCTTGATATGTCCTTCTATCTTGAGAGTTTGAGGAGTGGTAATTCCTGTCAATGGATTACAAGATATGGTCAGATTCATTTATTCTTTCTCTGGGGTTGATTCCTGGTGGATATCCTCTTCTTTTGACATTTCTTGTTCCTTTCCTTCCCCCTCTTCCCCATCTATCTAAATTAATTTCTTCTCAGCACACTTATGACCTTTAGTGTATTTTCTATCACAACTGTAACAAAGCCCTTTTGCTCTTTTTTCTTCCAATTGTTGTGGTGTCAGCCTTATAGGTTGTGGAATGCTAGGAGCAACAACAATTCCATATTTATAGTTATGAGTGGCAGGCTTCCATGTTTCTATAATTTTGCTTTCAATTTTTCTTGCCAACCTGTATGCCTTCTTTAATGAATCAGGTTCCCAAAGGTGAACCTTATGTTGGATGTTATCCTTTATAGTCCCTATGAAGACATCAATTATTTGCTTCTCTGGAATATCATTTACCCTTATATTCAATTTTTGAAAGTTCTCAATGTGCTCTGCGATTGAACCCTTTTGTTTGAAATTTATCAATTGGCTTAAGAAGGTGTTGCTCTGTGTATCCTCATAATGTGCTATCATTTCCTCCGTGAAAATTGACCAAGTGACAAGTGGTTTACGAGAACAAAGTCCTCTATACCATACAAACTAATTCAGTTCTAAATATAAAGATGCAATACGTACCTTTTGTAACAGTTTCGCTTAATGTAGATCAAAATATTGCTCCATCTGTGTAGTATCCAAGTTACTAGATCCTTGCCATCAAACTTCCTCATATCTCTTTTTCTTGATTTTAGAAGCTCTATCTTGAAATGAATATAACTCTGTAATTTCGGATCTCCAAGTTCTGAAATTGTGTACTCTGGTAGCCCTCTCAGTCCTCTTTCCAACTCCACAGGTCTAATCGAGATTGGATTCTTCAAGAAAGAGTTATGCCCAATTTCCTACGATGACCTGATTATAGACTTGTTCAGTAGGGAGAACTTGTACGAAGTGCCACGTGTCAATGTTTTGACCTTTGGCCCTGAACACGATACCAAACAAACTACAGTCCGTCCTATTTCTGTCACTTTTTACGAAATTTGAATCTGATGCTCAGAGAGAAAGTTATGACGATTTTCCCAAGGTCACCTATTTGAGATGTAATTCGGGAGCTTGCAAAAACCTTAACTTCCTTGGATCGTATATCCGAAAATACAGCAAACCAAGTTATGAAGTTCGTACACGAGGTGAAGCACAATTACGTTTCAAATAGGTTTTAATTTCGGCTTCTGATGCTTCGTAGAAATAAAGTTATAGCGAAAATTCTACGATGACTTGTTTGTGATGAAATTCTGGAGCCTGGAAAAAAAACCTAACTTCTTAAGCTTATATCTCCAAAAATATTACGAGACAACATCTGAAATTTAGACACGAGGTTCAAAAAGCTTTTGGTTCAAATGGGTATTAATTTCAAATTTTGAAATGTCGTAGAAAAAAGTTATAGCGAAAATGTCACAATGCCTGTTTTAGTTAACGAAATCCTAGAATCCAAAGCTCTGATACCAAATGTTATGCAACCGACTCAGACAATAGAAGAAGAGATAGATCAATGACTTCAAAATAAGCCCCTTCGAGGGGGAAACCTCCTTTACATTATACAAATGAACAATTCTTGGATGATACAAATGACAAGACCTCCTTTCGATTATAGGAGTCTAAGGGGTCACAATATAATTAGAACCGACATAACAATAATATTGTAAGGACACAAAATAACAATAGTGGGGTTTCTATGGGGAACACATAAAAATAAGGGGACTACATGGGCATAAAAATACAATAAGGGGGTTGCAATAATAACAATAAGGGGCTACACTAGTAGTATAGTGATCTAACATAGAATGATGGATACCAACTTGAAGAAATCCATTATCTTATTTTTTTGTGTGCTTAAAGATCTAAGAGTAAGCCAACTTGAAGAAATCCATTATCTTATTTTTTCGTGTGCTTAAAGATCTAAGAGCACTGCTCTTAAAGTTGCTCCCGTGCCCCCTCCCCTCTTAAAGCTCCGTGCCCCTCCCCTCTTCATTGTTGGTTTGATTGGAAGATGCTTCAAATACTTGGGTTCCATGTTGAATGAAACTATCCACTCTTTAAGGAATACTTATGGCTACATGATAAGAGAATGACATATATACCAATAGTGTAATAGATGAATTGGTCATAATAGAATATTAGTCCTTATCTAAAGTGTTCTTGAGCCAATTTGGTGTATTGATTATCCTTAACCTGTATTGCCAAAATAACACTGAAGAATATTAAAAACCTTCTCCTAAATTATCTTTGGTTTAGGAAGGATGAACAAAGTAATATTCCTCTAGTAAAATGGGAAATGATCTCCCAAACAAATATAGAAAGGGGTGGGGGTTGAAATAACTACAAGTAATCTCCTGAACCCTAGCGCCAATAGGGATATGGATCGTTATAACGAAGCAAGAACAATGGCAACAAGCACACTTTCATAAACATATCTACCCATATTCTCTTATGGATGGATCAAAGCCATTCCAAATTATGACATAAGGGGTAATTTAACATGTAGCTCTAGGGATAGTCGAATTGTTCTAACAAGTAAAGTTGTGGTGGTAGAAATTCCTTTGTAAGTTCAACCATCTAAGGATCTAGTAAAAATAGCAAAATATACTTCTTGCTAAAACTGGTCAGCTTTTTAGTCTGGTTGACACTTAGCAATGATATCTTTGACTTTCCTTTGTGAGCATTGATGATGAAAGATATTTCGTCCTAGATGAGGTAGTACCTATTGGCTCTTTGCATGAATATTGCATCCCACATTTACATATAATGACTCCCAAATACAACTCCACATACATAAGTGGAATTGCATCCAACTCTGCTTCATCAATAAAATCAACACTAATACCAAATTTGACCATGCATTATTTTACCTTTATCTCTACCTCCTTGATGACCTATCTCAACGAATATGGGCTAGGATGGTCATGAGTCTCCAAATTCCTTGATAAGATTTATTGCTATGATATTCACCTGTAATCTCGAGTTGAATAGATAATCAATTTTCATCTTCTTGACTTGTAACTTTGCATGGACCATTATGGTCATTTCTTTCTCTTTATGTTATTGATGGCTACTTATATTCACCCCCTTTTGCACTAACGTACAAAAAAAAAAAAAAAATCTCATCCAAGTTCAAGATGATTTCCACTTGAATACTCAAATCTATGGCCATGATATTTTTCTTCTTAACATCATTCTTTCGGTTCTTTGGGTTGAGCTCTGAATGCAACTTTTGACACTTCTCCTCTACATGACCATCAACAGTAGAGTGGTTGATGAGATCTCTACACTAGTGTGGTATTGTTGTTTTCTTGTCTTTTCCTCCTTTCCACTTCTTCTTCCTCTACCTGGAAGCTTCCTAGTTCTCCTGCTTTGACCCACTTGATCTCCATTTCTTCTAGCATATGTTCTCCGAGTACTATGCTTGTACACAAACCTCATCCACTGTTCTAGGTTTGAAAAACAACATTTGCTTTTGCAAATGACTTTGTAGACCCCCCAAATACTTGAGTATGTCTGAGTTCTTTGGGGATATATCTAGCATTATTTCCATCTTCCTAAATTCCATGGTGTACACTTTGCCTATGTCTTTGCCTGAAGTAATGCCAACAAATCCGTTGGTCCTATGCATCCTTGGTAGGGTAGAACTGTGACTTTATGAGAGTTTTGAAATCCTACCACATAGTCACTGGAGGATCTCCATCCAATCTCAGGGTTTTCATTTAGCTTTCCCACCAAGTCAAGGCATAGCCCTCTAATTTCAAAGGAGAAAATGAAATTTTATGTTCTTCCTCTATGTGGTGAACATTAAAATAAACCTCTTACTGTGGCAACCATTGATTTAACTTCAAAGCATCAACATCACCTTGATATGTCTTAATGTCAACCTTCACTTCCATCTTGGATAGGGATTGTGAATGGTTTAGGAAGCTTGAACTGGGTTGTTCCTTTTCAGTTTCTTTCTTAGAGCCCCTCTTTGGTTCTTCCCAATCCCCCAATTTCTCCTTTGGTATGAACTCTGAGTTGGAACATCCATCTTCTCCAATTCTCAACTTGTTCGCTAGAGCCACCATAATTAGATTCATGTTACGGTTGATATCTACAACTTGTTCTTCTAGCCTTGAGAACCTCTCCTTTGCTGCATCTTGACGATTATTAATAGATTCATTAGCCATGGCTTGGGTTTTATGGCTTTCTTGTTAAACCGATTTAGATCCCCCACAGATTTTCACAAAATGCCCAAAGAAACCTACTTTGATACCAATATGACTTGTAAACTACCATAGATATTCCACAAGACAATTTGTCACAACAATATTCTAAAATATATTTGAAAAATCTAAAATCTACACTATGAGAGTTAATTTTTCCTTATATTTTTGGATTTTTTAAATTATTATGTTATGCTTATACATGCAATGGATTAAATATACCGAAAATAAAGAATAAATAGAATAATCATTTACACAATCATAATAACACAAGATATGACCAAGCAAACCCTTCCAAGGAAAACCTAGCTAGAACTTGAGGCTACTCTACTCTATCTTTCTCTAAAAGAAAATGGATGCAAGTAAGGAGTGGAACCCATGGGTTGCTATTAGATCGTAAAAATGTGGCCTCTCTTTGTCTCTCTCTCTCTCAAATACTCAGCTCAACAATGGAATAACATGCACTAGAATACAATCAAACCCCTTTTCGTCCTAGTCGCCTAAATCCAACATAGCCAAATAGCCATCTAGGAATTCAATTCGACCCATTCAACCCTCAATTTTAGTTACAACTTGACCCTTATAAATTATTTTTCATAGTGCCCGCATGACTAGCCCCTTTTCCATGAGTAATAGGGGTTGACATGGCATCCTCTAGAATTATGGTAGTCAATTTTGATAGGTCAACTTTAGAGAGGCATAACTTTCCCATAAGAGCTTTAATTGAGTTGATTATCGCATTGTTGGAAATGTATAAGTGTCTAGATTATGGAATATACATTCATAGTAAAGTCGAGACCATAAAAGGTGGTCATTTAAGGCCTCAAAATAGCTCCCACTGCTTTTCACCCAAAATTTTCTAATCTGAGATTGTCAGTAGCAAATGACCCTACACGTTGATTCCTCCAAATTTTCCACTCTAAAAGCATTGAGATGGATGAAAAATAATATATTGATCCAATTTGGATCAATATCTAGAACCTTTTTGCCTTTTTAACTTCAAGTATAAAACTTGTAGAATTCTAATGGGCCATCTCAAAAATTATTAATAGAACATTAGCCACTCAATTAGCTAAAAACCAATTTTTTTTTTTTATATTACCAATTGCTTGATTTTGATATATATAGTGGAATCCAAAAGGGATTCCAATAAAAATAAATATATCATAATCTAAGTTCAATTTTATTTGTATCCAAGTGTTCATGCTAGCAATAGTTTATTTGTGTATCTATTTACAAAACCATTGGTTGCATTTCCAAAGTTTTTGTTTGTAAAATCCTACAAGTTTACACATCTCCTCATAATGGGCTATAGAATAAGCCTTTCGACTTAACAATTATGATTTTCAGTTTCTTTCATTTTGGAATGAGCAGCTTTTCTTTAGATTGATTAAACTCGTTGAAAAACGATATAAAAAATTAATGAGATATACAGTAAAATCATAACAATTTTAAAATGCTTGCTAGAATTTTGAGTTGTTCCATTGGTAATCATGTTTCTCAAATACAAGGAAGCTTGTACTCTAATACTCTTGCTTGGATGAACTCAAATTGATCAACTAAACCCCAAGGAATGAACTATTTTTCCTAATAAATAATTTGATGTTTTACTTGGTTTGATATAGTACTGCATCCACCAATTCGCACATCATTCACATTTAATAAAAACACGTGATTTAGCATGACAATGGTTGAATCCATATTTATTTTTATCAAGAATTTATAATTTTGTTTTCGTTTGATACTTCAGCTTCCTGCCTGTGTGGATTTGCACAAAACTCTGTTTTTCATTCCTAGCGTTTCACGCGAACCCATCACCCATCTTCAGAGACAAATGAGTAGAAAGTCTGTAATTTAGCTTCCTGCAATATGGGAAACAAGAGCCTGAAGAATAACTCAAAAATTCAAAAATGTCAATAAAAAAATTCTGGAAGATTTTGTTTCATCATGACGGTAGAATCATAGCTTCCTAAACATCCCACATTTACATTTCTAATACTTGGTTTCACACAATAAGAAAACCAACAATACATAGTATGATTCTTAGCTATTCAACTTCAGAGTAAACAAGAGCTTTGTGAATCCTTAATCTGCATCTACTGGTAAATTGAATTAAGTTAGACTGGTCCAACTTTACTGTTAATATCATATAACAGATCATTCAAAGAAGAATGCACTTATAAAACACAATGAACATATTGTAGCTGTTATGAATAATGCTACATAATAAAATTTATCACTTACTGTGATGGCATGACTAATTAGTAATATGACATTTCTCCATACGTGTTTCGCAAATATAGAAAGCTTTCTTATTTAGTTCAACAGTCAACTGAGGTCTTCTTGAACACCAATTATACACATACCATAACTACAACCAAACCGTTACTGTATCAAACTAACATTTTGAACTCCTTCCCAACTGCCATAGACAAATAATTAAAAAACCAGCCAATTGTAAACCATAAACAGAACCACTGAATTAAAATGGAAAGGAAAAATGTGATAAAAAGATATTTTTCATATATTTTAACAATTCGCATCTGCAGATGGGCAAGAATGGAGCTCTGCGTTCTTAAGCATTGGCCCGTTTTCAACTGTGGCAAATGGATTTGTAATTAAAGTTGTTGCAACGGGTGGATTTGTAATTAAAGTTGTTGCAACGGGTAATCTGAAACAGCCAACCCTCCTTTCACCCAATTAATGAGCTTGCGCTATAAAATGATGCATAAATACATTGTTACAATAAAATTAGGAATAAAATTAGGAGATAGCGCTATACATAGAAGCTAATACTTACAATAATAAACAAAGTTACGACAGTGGGCTTCTCTCTAAGGTCAAAAAATCACCCTTTATGCAGGGTCTGCTTTTCCTAAAAGAATGACTGCTAATTCATGACTAATCACGAACTAGTGAACATTTCTTCTGAACCTTATTCTTCTTATCTCGACAAAGACTACTACCACATAAACAGCGGAAACCCCTTACTTCATGTTTGTCATCAAAATTGATGTTATAATCCCTGCATTCAAAATAATAAGATAACAGTGATACTCCATCAATTCCATGCATTTTGTTTGCTTAAAAGATAGAAAGGAAAAAGTTAACAAAAATTTGTGTGATAAATTTCTAGTCGTATGAAAGTAAATAGTATGAGACTGTTGTATACCAGGTTAACTCTTCGTTTTTAGCAATGTCCCGACTAGCAAAGAATGCGACCTGCGAATGATGTTGGTGAAGTAAAACTTAGTTTAAAGTTTTAAACTTGACAATAAAAGAATGAAAGGATATCCAACAATCAATGTCAAACAGCAAATCGTACATGGTAATAATGAGTATCTCTCGTATCAATTTGCACAGGCCGCAACAATAGATTAGGGTCTCCACACCTGGTCATAGCAATAAGCGGCACATGAAGTCAAAAGACGTCCAGTTGGGAGATTAGTGAATCGAATGAATTAAAATAAATTTATTTTATAATTGAATAGTTCTTTCATGTTGCTAAAGTTCATGAAATTTGAAAGCAATAGGTTACCTATGGTTCACAAATCTAGAAACATTTCCATACCGTGTAGCATCCTGCACATTCCAAAAATTGATAAGCATTATAAATAAGACATACTAATTAACGAGGATCAAGCATCGTCAATCATTTTGCCTGCAAGACATAATGTGAACAATTTCATTACAATCAGATAATACACTTCCAACCTTAAGGTAACTCACAAACGGTTGTATCACCAAATTATTATGCACCATGTGGCACTCGTGGCCTACAGACTCGCTAATTTTAACGTTCAATAAGCAAAATGAAATCAATGAATAAGTCCTGAACTGAGACAAAACGGATAGTTCAACACACAATAAAGGCGTCTGAGATTCGAAAATGTTTTAAAGAAACTGAAGAATGAAAAGCAAAGGAAAATAAAAGCGCGTGGATGAAAAAAAATTGAATGCAAGGACTCAACATAAAGAAACAGAACAATGTCTAAGAACAGCCAGAAACATTTTTATAAAACTAATTCTAAAAGATGTCAGATTAGAGAAGACTGGCCAGAAATAGCCATGTTAGAAATTGGAGTGAATCCTACAATTAAATAGTAGTAACAATATATCGAGAAATCTCCGCGCTTTGTTTCTTGTAGTTTGAACTAGAAAGGGAATTTTTGGAGAATGGCATAACTCTGTTGTGGATATCAACTCCTGTAGTCAACGTTTCACAGGGGTAGCAGAAATATTGGTTTTTAACTCAGCTGTGCCATGGAAGTGGAAGTAGAAAGACCTTTTTTTCTTATCTGTGGGATGTAGACCAGTTGGATTGTGAGGGATTTAGTCCCTCGTAGGCCAATTGGATTACAAGGGATTTAGTCCCCATCAAGTCCAGGTTCAAAATCTAATGGGGAGGGGTTGAGAGTAGGAACCAATTATGGGGATAGTGAGACACCAAAATTTTGAACAATCTCGGTGACAACATTCGTCGTTTAAAAGCAATTTGTTGTTGTATTCAACTTATGGTCTAGCCTCTGCCTAAGCACAGCCTACCAAAAAAAACAAAGAAACAAGGATAATGTTACTATTGATTGATTCATCAACGACTTCAGTCTCTGGTTTAGAAACTATCTAGAAAAAGCATAAATTGCATCAAAATTTGAAGAATTCAAATTCTTTTAGAAAAACAGCATTCCAGAACCAATACGACAGATATAGATAATGTGTACACGAAAGATAAGATAAGATAATTATATTTATGTCCAATTAATGACCACAAAGTAGGTCAAAGGGACTGTTGGGTACACTGATGTATATACAAAGTGGAGAAACCAAACAGTCTCCTATAAAAGATACAATGCATGAAGTAAATAAAAAATACAATGCATGAAGTAAATCAACATCTGGCCCTAGCGGAGAAGATCCAGGAGCTAATAGGTCTGAGGATCAGACCCATCTCTCCTAACATTTGAGGCTGAATGAATAACACTGAAGAAACTCAACAAAGTCTGTTGGCCCCAATGTTGCACGAAGCGGGGACGTTTTTTGGAAGCGGGGACGCAGAAGTGTCATTTTCCAAAAATTTAGGAAGCGAAGCGTCTGCGGAAGCATTTGCTATATATATATTTGCATTTATACTCAAAACAAACATCTCAAATATCAATTTAGTTGTAGAAGACATGAAAACATGCATATTTTTGCATAAATCAATATAGATATAACATCCATTGTACATTTATGATTAATTATTCAAGCATCAACCATTTAGAATCTAGATTCTTCTCCTCTTGTCTAGCCTTTGCCTCTACCTCGATTGTCTAGGGATATTAGTCAACATTGCCCAATTTTGATCAAACTACCTAATTCAAGACTTAAAAATATGTTAGAAAAAGCTTAAACTTATGCTTGATCGATGATTTGACTAGATTGAGAAGGTAATTTTTTGCTAAGGCATGCCGCATACCAAAAGGGGTTCAACAATTAACACCACCAACACTAGGTACATATAGGGTTTGGTGCTCTTGATTAATGCTAATCGCATACCTTCATACTTGATATTAATCTAATGAATGCCACAATCCCATTGATCCTAAATTCCTGAACACTGTAAGTCTACTGAATTTTGAATATGGATATGAAATTCTATTTTCTCATATGAAGTCCAATGAGGCTGGAACTCACTCTCAACATTTGAGTCATTTCATGGTAATGTTAAAATTAAGTAAAAGATGAAAATGAAAATAAAGGAGAATGCCAACTTTTACTTTAAGAATTTAACATTTACCATGGGGAGCATTCGCTATATTTATTTTTTTTTTATTACTTTTTTTGCCTTCATTCCTCGCCCTAACCCAAGGTGAACCACCCCAACAAGCAAACTCACCTAAAATTTAAAAAAAAAAAAAAAAAATGAAAAAAAAAAAACGATTTTCTAAACGCTTTTCCGGAATCGTATGGAAGCGTACGCTTTGCCCTCTGAAGCACCATGCTTCATACTGCAGAAGCATCGTACGAAGCGCACTTCGGAGGAAAGCTTCCGCAATTTCCAGGAAGCGTCCAAAACAAGCGGAAGCGCGCTTCCGAATTTTGGAAGCTCGCTTCCGGGGACGCTTCATGGACGCATCCGCACGGGACAAGCTTCGGGCCTTGGAACCGGGGCAGGGGGGCGCTTCCTGCAACATTGGTTGGCCCGATGAAGAGCTGATGGCAAGTGTAGGTTGTCCACTAAATCGTATCTGGGGGGGTTCACACGCTACTGAACACTGGAGGACCTAGTCTATCTCACAGGAACAGATCTGATATGGAACTGCTGTCGAGATCTGGTATGGTAGGGTGAGGTCCAACGGATCCTCACTGATCTGGAGTCTGGATACATACTGGTATCAATCGATCTCTTGGTGCTTTTGTCTGAAGGTAGTACCCTAAAAAATGTCATGATCCTATGTGTGGGGTCTGGTCTGATGGGAAGTTGAAGAGTATGCGCTCGGAACCTAAGAGCCTCCTGCATATATAGGGCCAAACATCTCTGATCGGGGTACTTGAAAAAGTCGGCAAGGGTCCGAGAATCTCTGAACAAGCAATGAAACCTTCTTCTAATCTTGTAGTAGACAGGGCAACCAACGATGAAGTGCACCTCGGTCTCCACTTCCTGTAAATGACATACCTTGCAGAGTCTGTCTATCTATCCACCTGGTGGTTTGTCTCTACCCGAAGTCTATGAGAACCTACTCTGAACTGGCCTAGAGGAATGCGGAGAGCATGCATCTAGTGGTGAAACGTATACTGGGGTCGAACAATGAGCCCGTCTCTCAACTCCAAGAAGTGCTCAGCATAGAAGACCATCTTTGGGCGCAACCCTCTTGGAGGATTGACCCAGGTGACCTAGACGAACTGCTTGTAGATGTCCTCACTGATGATCTTGTTTAACTCCTGTCTAGTAGGTAAAAGGTGACCAAGAGCATCTAAGGAATATCGGAAAGGAGGGAGATGATCCAATTGAATTCCCACTAACTCTAAGAGGTTTGAAACTCCTGTAAACCAACATCTTGCTCGGCCTAAGGGAGTAGAACATGCAATAGTCTCAGAAGGGCAATATGCCAAGTAAAGATAATGGTCCCTACTCTTTATCGAGTCTGCCAAGCCTTGGACACGATGCAAGAATGAAACCAATTTGAACACTGTCTCAAGCCAAAAGGGCTGAGCTCCAAACTCTGCAAGGATGATGTACTACAGCACTATCAGTTTGCACCTAATGATGTGGCGAAGAAGAAGAATTTGGACTCTCTCAGCTGAAGCCTAGTCTGACTCAAGTAAGGACAATCCCAAATCTCTGAGCCATATAGAACAGTGGGATGAATCAAGGTGTCCATGAGGCTCATCTTGGACGAGATGTCCTGGAAGTGATGTCGAAAGCCCTATCTCTAAGGATCCATATCCTTTGTTGATCTGAGGCTGAAGCGTTGGTCGCAAACTGAAGCAGGAACCTGAGAATTGCACCCCCCAAGTAGGTATACATGCTGATGATCTCAATCTCCTCCCCTCTGAATAGAAAGTGAAGGTCTGATGTTTTCTTCCCCCATTGAAGATCATAATCTTGGTTTTACCCAGGTTGACCATCAACTGTCGATGGTCACAAAACAGAGCTAAGGCATCAAGCTGCCTCTGTAATCCTTCTAGGGATGAGGAGAGATGGACCACGTCGTCAACAAAGTGTAGAATAGATATCAGAACCTGGTGAAGAAGGCAACCATCAGTGTCCTAGATATGCTCGTGTAGAAATGCTTCCAACTCATCAATATAGATCCCAAACAGGGTAGGGGCCAATGGACAACCATGTCTAACCCGAATAGTGCTTCGAATGAAATCAAACATCCCATGGGCTGCGTGGAGATGACCAAGAACGAACACATATAGGTGCATAATAATGGTCAACAGGGTTGCAGAGATGCCAATATCTCTGAGTCTCTAGGGCAAGGCCTCCTCGGAATGGAGTCAAAAGCTTTCTGAAAATCTACGAAACAACAGTAGACTTTCGAAGAGCGATGTCGCGCCTCCTCAATTACGATGCTAAGGGTGAAGATGTGGTCAATGGTTTGGTGATCCAATCAAAGACCTACTTGTCCCCTAGCTCTGAGTTGCTCTATTCAAGGTCACTGGAGAGCTTCCTATGTAGAACAGTAGCATACAACTTCGAGAACGTGTGACCCACCATGATTGTTCTATAGTTATTGGGATTTGAGCTAAAACCTGATTTGTGGATCGGATGGATGATGTGGTGTGCCCATGTCGGTGGAAAACCTTCACGGACTACATGGTTGAAGAGATCAGCGAAGTAGCTAACCAAAGCACGGAAACTGTGCTTAAAGAACTCTACTTGGTAGCCTTCCTCATCGGTTGCTTTGTTGTTGTTCATCACCCAAATGGCCTCTCTAATACCTTTGTCTGAGAATAGATAACAGGGAGAGGGTGTGGAGGTAACATGAATTTGGGCCTGCCCGAGAATATCATAAAGGTTGGAAGTGTGAGAGAAAATGGAGGTAGGGTCGAGGTCAGGTGGAAGGCGGAGCGTTGGGGAAGGATGATACGCTAGAATTGTTTAGGGGAGTGGGCAAGGACAGCAGAAAGTTCTCATCTTCTATGGGAGACAAAGAGTTGTTTCTTGTGACTAAGGAGACAACGATAAGAATGCCACTTTCATAAAAACCCTTCTTGTGATAAACCAAAAGAATTAGTGTTACTGCATTTAAAGCAAGCACAGTCCCTTATTTCAGGGTACATATATATCTCCAGATATCTGGATGGGCTTGTTTTCGTGCCAAAATGTTTCATAGCAAAAGATTACATGTCAGAGATGATGGTCATGGTCATATCTATAACTTAAGCATGCTAATATTTTGGAGTTGGGTTTATAATAAAGTGATGTGATAACGAGACATTTAATTAACTCATACTGTGGTTGGTAGATAGTATCTTGTCGAGTTTCGTGCGTGTAAAACCAACATGGTATCAAGGCCATTGAGGAAAAGCCGAAGAAACATATGAAGGAGCCAAGGAACTGCTGTGAGCAGAGAAGGCACGAAGGGACTGCAAGAGCACACAAAGCATTGGACAGAGGAGTAGGGCAAGCCGAAGTTAAGTGCGTCAAATAATCTGTGATGTGGGACTGAGGCGAGAATCTACGGGGGAAAGAACGTGTGAAGTTGGATTGTGTGTCCATGAATGAAATCAAACCATAAAGAACCCAGAACCTATGATTTCTTCTGACATCGTCAAGGCATCGGGAAAGACCTGGTTCAGTTCGTAAATAAAGTGCAGAGAACCCGTAAGCTGACACCTGTGACAGAGAATAAGGTCTCGGTTAGAGATATGGAGCCACCAATTGTAATAGGTTTTCCTTGGTGGGACTGAGCCGCCTCTCAGGAATATAGAAGATGCTGCATCACCTTTGGAATTAAGCTGCCAAGCAGAGCAGCCTTCTATCGTGGTAATCGAAGGGTAATTCAAAGAGATTAAAGAAGCTGCTAGTGTGAAAACAGTGAAAAGACCAAACCACACTTTGTGTATTGCGAAGGAATCCGTGCGACATTGCCATCGAATAAACAACTCGTGCGAGAGATTCGGATCGATTTGGAAAAAAGGGACAGTCTACCTGGGTTATTAACACAGGTGATATTTAGGACTTCTGAGCAAGGGTCAAAATTGAACGCCAGCTGGTCAATACGGGTCTAGCACATTCTCTAGAAGTTTGAAGTGAATATTAGGCTTAAAAATAGGTTAAAATTAGACTTTAAAAAATGTTAATTTTTATTTATTTTTTTTAAAATTTAAATAATATAATAAAATGCCCCGTGAAGGGCTGCCTGATAAATTGAAGCATATCCCCTGGTCCAAAATCGTTTTAACACGTTACATACTACTACTTTATTTAAATACCCAAATTTATTAACCAGTGTGCCACTGTAACTGATTTGGAGGGCTGCCTGATAAATTGAAGCATATCCCCTGGTCCAAAATCGTTTTAACGAGTTACATACTACTACTTTATTTAAATACTTTATGCCACTGTAACTGATTTGTATCTGGAATTTGGATCACAGTATTCGGAATACCTCATACCTGTACATTCCCCGCCTGGTGCCCTTTCTGTAACCTACCCATTCCATCATGTACAGGTTGCATGCAAGGTGTAACTTTAAAATCCCCCTACATTCCAATTTCCAATTTCCAATACTAACGAAAAAAAGAAAGAGCACCTTGTAGATTGTGCCACTATGATCGATTCATAGATAAGATAAAATAAGATAAAATAATATGACAATAAAGTAGGTCAAAGGGACTGTTGAGTATACTGATGTATAAACAAAGCGGGAGAACTAAACAGTCTCCTATAAAAGATACAAAGCATGAAGTAAATCAACATCTGGCTCTAGCGGAGAAGATCCAGGACCTAATAGGTCTGAGGATCAAACCCATTTCTCCTAACATCTGAGGCTGAATGAATAACGCTGAAGAAACTCAATAATGTCTGTTGGCCCGATGAAGAGCCAATGGCAAGCGCAGACTGTCCACTAAATCGTGTCCCGGGGGGGTTCACACGCTGCTGAATGCTGGAGGACCTAGTCTAACTCCCAAGAACAGATCTGAGATGGAACTGCGGATGAGATCTCGTCTAGCAAGGTGAGGTCCCATGGATCCTCACTGATCTGGAGTCTAGATACGTACTGATATCAATCGATCTCTTGGTGCCCCTGTCTGAAGGTAGTAACCTGAAAAATGTCATGATCTTCTATGTGGACTCTGGTCTGATGGGAGGCTGAAGAATATGCGCTCAGAACCTAAGAGCCTCCTGCCTATATAGGGCCAAACATCTCTGATCGGGGTACTTGAAAAAGTCTGCAAGGGTCTGAGAATCTCTGAACAAGCAATGAAACCTTCCTCTGATCTCGTAGTAGATAGGGCATCCAAGGATGAAGTGCACCTCGGTCTCCACTTCCTGTAAATAACATACCTGGCAGTCTGTCTAATCTATCCACCTGGTGGTTTGTTTCTACCCGAAGTCTATGAGAACCTACTCTGAACTGGCCTAGAGGAATGCGAAGAGCATGCATCCAGTGGCGAAACGTATACTGGGGTCGAACAATAAGCTTGTCTCTCAACTTCAAGAAGTGCTCAGTGTAGAAAGCCATCTTTGGGCGCAACCCTCTTGGAAGATTGACCCAAGTGACCTAGACGAACTGCCTATAGATGTCCTCCCTAATGATCTTGTTTAGCTCCTGTTTAGTAGGTAAAAGGTGACAGGGAGCATCTAAGGAATATCGGAAAGGAGGGAGACAATCCAACTGAATTCCCACTGACTCTAAGAGGTTTGAAACTCCTGTAAACCAACATCTAGCTCAACCTGAAGGGGTAGAACGGGTAATAGTCTCAGAAAAGCAATATGCCAAGTAAGGGGAACAGTCCCTACTCTTTATCGAGTCTGCCAAGCCCTGGACACGATGCAAGAATGAAACCAATCTGAAGAGCGTCTCAAGCCGAAAGCGCTGAGCTCCAAACTCTGCCAAGATGATGTGCTGCGGCACTGTCAGTTTGCACCTAATGATGCAGCGGAGAAGAAGAATCTGGCCTGTCTCAACTGAAGCCTAGTCTAACTCAAGTAAAGACGGTCCCCAAATCTCTGAGCCATATAGAACAGTGGGAAGAATCAAGGTGTCCATGAGGTTCATCTTGGACGAAATGTCCTAGAAGTGATGTCGAAAGCACTGTGTCTCGAGAAGGGCTAAGGATCCATATCTTTTGTTGATCCGAGGCTGAAGCGCTGGTCGCAAACTGAAGTGGGGACCTGAAAATTGCACCCCCATAGTAATTATGTGAGGAAATGTTATGGCGAGGGATTTAATTGAATGAACCAGTGACACTGAAGATGGTAAAACTGGCCCGGACAAGAAGAAAATATATTAATGTTAAAGAGATTGTTTTTCGAATTATGTCATTGGTTAATCTGAAAAATGTAACTAATCTGAAAGATAATCTCTTTATCAACCTGGATCACCAAAAATCGTATAGTAATGATCTAACAATATATTAATGTATGAGGTGATAGCATGAGTTAATAGCCCTGATATATTAATGTATGAGGTAATAGCCCTGATAGACACAATTTGTAAGCACCAAAGGAATTCGGAGGGTGAAATCGTTTCTTACACGCATCTCCGAAAACCCGTAATTCATATGGCCTTGCACAAACGTCATATACTCACTGATACGACCAACAACTAGATATCTCTTCATTAAGTTTAAGGAAGAGCAGGGTAGCTAACTGCTTTGGAATTTGAAGATTGCAATTTGCATCCGACTAATTCATTACTTCTGAGTCCGCATTTACATTTGGCGGTGTTGGCAAATAACGACGTACAGAGTTACAGTGGGGTCGCACAATGGTGGAGGAGAATTAGGCGGAGTTTTGGCTAGGGTAGACTACCCTGGCCTGATGCCTCGTGTTCATTTCTGTTTGCCCTGGCTGCGCTGCTAGGAACTTTGCCATGGCCGCTATGCTAAGGACTGACCTGACAGACTCAAGTATTGGGTGAATACAGCAATTCTCCTACGGCGTTTCAAACACCGAGCCTTTCTCAAATAAATGCATGAACTCGGCTATACACCTATTCACAAATGGTTTCCGTTCTGCAGGGTTCAGGGTTTAGTTGCCCTGTTGCGGCAGTTTTTTTAATATCTTTGTGACTTTTATTTTATATTTTAATACTCTGTTAATACAGGTTTCATACAGGCTGCTGAGTGAATTTACAATAAAAACAATGGTTGAAATGTTCGTTTAGCTCGTCGTATAGGTGTATTTTAAACCGCAGGCACAGTTGTTGAAATGTTCGTGTGGTTAAAGGGACTGATTTGAAATATGTTCGTGTGGTTAAAGAGACAGATTTGAAAGCTGTAGGGCTTCGCCCGAGCAGGTTTGATAACCTGCTGTTGCCGTGTTTTTTAGGAATTTTTTTGAGACTTGTATACTTAAATTGGAGAGTTGTGTTTACTAAAAAAATTTTGGAAATTTTTCGGATGGTTTTTTTTCCAATTTTTATAAAATCAATTTTAAATTTATTGGAAAAAATTAACTCTATTTATTGAAATTAAAAGAATCAATCTTTATTTATTGAAATCACGAGTTTACGAGAATATCCTGAAATTTTTTTTAAATGCTAAATCCATATATACCATTAAAAAACCACTTTAAACAACTACATAATTTATTTAATAAAATATTTAAAATCAAAACCACTTTAAACAACTACATAATTTATTTAATAAAATATTTAAGATCAAAACACTTTATATTAGCTTAAAACATTCCATATTGTGGGAGCAAATAGCAGCGGATGGACGATGATGATCGATTTGGAAATGAAAATAACAATCTGCAATCCTAAGCGTAAGATTAATGAGGCGCATCACATTACGTACAGACGCTTTCCATTTTTCTGCAGAACTTTTGCGTCAGCCTTCGAATGCGACAATGTTTCTTGGCCTGAGGCCTTGAATATAGATAATTTAATTGTCAATGAAGCAGGCGCAGTTAGCCTTAAAGTTATTTACGTCGTTTCAAAATTTTGCCTGCTTTGTTGATTTTGTATTAAGTTTATAAATTTGGCCGGTTCCCATCTGTTCTTAAATGCCAGGATTCTCAAATTTCTCTTTCTATAAATTTGGCCGGTTTTCCGTTGTCATGTTGTATCAAGGCTCTTAAATCTCAGGATTCAATGATAGATTCCAGTTTCTCTTTAACTAAAAAAATGTGTAGATCTCGCAAATAAGGTTTTTAATATTATATATCTTACTTTGATCTTCCGGTAGTAACAGCACCCTATTGAGTCTCACTAGAAGCTCTTCCAGTTAGCACTATATAAAATTGATTTCCTGGGGTATTGAAAGAGGAATTGAAATGAAATTTTACTGACATTCGGGGTTGTTCTTGAAAATCCCCATCCAACACCTTGTAATTCAATGACGTTATAGCAGACGGACAACCTTTAACAGGTAAGGTGGCTTGCTCATATTTCAGTGAAGATGTTGATTGATTCGATCTAGAGAGTTTGTAATTCAGCCTGTGAGAATAGTTTTTTTCATCCAGAAAAGATCCATTATAAGATTGGTGCCTGTTACCGGTGCATATCCACTTTGAGAGATTCTGTTACAGCTGGGTTTCAGGGACCTGTATATTTGTAAATGGAGAGCATTATTTCAGGAGATCTAAATCTGATGAAGAAGTAGAAATAGTTTTGATTGAAAATGAAATGTAGAGATAATATATTCGTCAATTAAATTTTTCATTCTGTAAAAGTTGCATCAATATATTCCTTTTTTATTAGATATCATTTTTGGAATTCAACTGGCTTAAATAAGTAATTCATCTATAACTATAACTACTTCCATGAGAAATAGTCGTAATTGACTAATTTCTCATGATTTTTGAATATATTCCCTTCTAATTAAAATTAAGATGAACCCTTCAAATTTTTACTGCGTCTAAACATTTTCTAGAAAAAATTTAATCATGACTTCTTAGCATTCCCTAGAGAATTTTGATAGGTTGGACGGTCGTAATTTCAATGAATAAACTAAGTTTAAGGTTGATAATGGAAAGACGGAATACTGAGCTAACATTGGCTATCATCCGGTGGTGGGTCGGTGAGTTGGTGATTCAGTGGTTAGAAAAAAGGATGGTAACTTAAATCTTACTTGGTCAACCTTGCCTTATGCAGGTCACTTCTTGGTGGGTCGGTGAGTCATTGATTAGAAAAAAGGATGGTAACTTAAATTGTTCTTAGTCACTTTCTGTCATTAACTTGAAGCTCGTACCTTGTGAACTAAAAATCACATTTACTTAACCAAAGCTTCTGTACTAAGAAAAACTGTATTTTGAATAAATATGTGAATTGACCATTAAAAAAGGGTGTTACAAGTAATGTTCATATTTACCATTTAAAGATTAGATATACAATAAAGTCTGCAATGTAATAATGAAGAATTAATGCAGTTCATAGTGCTTGGATAATTGGTAGTCACTTAACATATTCCTCTCTAATGAGAATTTGCGTCCTACTATATTCCTCTCCTAGTATGTGATGAGACATTGCATCTTTTAACGTATGACATTTTCTCATTTTAATGTGCAATCCTGTCCATGATTGTGTGTTAAACCAACATTCCAAAAGACACTGCACAACAATACGAAGTATGAAAATATCCTGCAACGGAAACCAGGATTTTTAGTTCAGTTACATTGGGATGTTGCCAACACCAAACATTATTGCTGTTTGCAAGACACCAATTGGTTCAATGTCATGAAATTGGTTCAGGCCATGGCAGTCCACTATAATCTCAGGAGTAGGTTAAAAGGCTCCAACATAACGTCTCGGGATTCTGTCACAATTTCCTGTACTCTCCTGATGTTTTGTAACTAAGAGCAAACTGTGAGTTCTTTCCCAGACAAGAAGAAAGCTTGACAGACTACATTTGCCCAGACTGTTACATGTCTGCCTTCATAATTTTGTTAAAATGAAAATTTACTTTTGCTCTCCTGTCAAAAACCGGTGACAGAGAGATGACAACAGAAAAAGCCGACCATAATATAAAATTAAATCAAACGAACATGAATTCAGTATTGTAGTATAATATGTAACTGTGTATTTGAGCTGAAAATCACTCCAAGGAATGACCTTACATAATGCTCTAAAGTTTAAACTGTTCAATTTAATTGCATGCCTATAATAATAGTAATTATGCTAGACATATACCAGTGTCAGAGCCTCGTCATCATTTAAACCATCTTTAAAGTGATTTATCTCCATATCATAATCTGCGTCTAGCAGCATTGTATAGGTGTGGATGTTCTTTTCGCGATACTCAATATTTCGATAGTACTGCTCACTGTTGGTCATTATCTGCAGAGACAAAGAAACTTGATTAGACACTAAAATTAAATTTTATGCTTCCAATATTTGATAACAGAAACAGAGGGCTTTGACAATATAGAAACGAATGTGCAGTCTATAGTATATACCGATAGCTATAGCATTCTGTCCATTCTAATTCAAATACGATTTGAGAAGAAAATGAGTGGGAAAAAATGATTAAAAAGCTTCGTGTTTAAAGTGAAGTGGGCCCGCCGTTTTGTAATAATGCAGGTGCCACCTTAATAATTATAGAATATGCACGTCACATAAATTAAGATATACAACAGTCATTGAATTGGAAGGTAGTTCTAAAGGTTATTGACAAATGTCATCCGCCCACTTATCAGATCTGTTCCGTGGAATGGTGAAATGAGTACAAATTAGGAGAATGGGATGGGTTGGGGAAATGGTACTTCAAAATTTCAGGAAACAGAGTTTAATTTTATATGGCGGCACAGATAATAGAATTTTTTTATACAAAACTGTATGTATATATAGATGGGGGATAATTTTCAAATATTCAATTTTATTTACTGGTCTTTCAAATTTAAATAATGATTATTCATATGTGTAATTATAATATTTCAAAATTTTATAGGTAAATTTAATTAATAAATATATAAAAATTAAGTAATTTTTATTCTAAATATATATACCATTAAAAATTAAATTATAATATTATAAAACATGTTAAGAAAAATATCAACATATATGTATGTTTATATAAACTATATGTATTATTATTAAGTTTTTAATAATATAAATTAAATAAAATATTTTAAATATATATAATAGATGAAATTTATTATATAATAATAAAAATATATATTATTAAAAATAGTATTCATTTTTATTTTACATGTTATAAATTAATTTTTAGACATAAATTTTTTTCAATATATATAAATTTTTTTATTTTATATTGAAAAAAAATCGTATCTCCAAAATTGAAACCCTCTCAATACTCAAAAAAAAAATCCTTTAATAATTTAAATTCAATGTTAATTTGATATAATAAAATGTAAAAACTTCATTATACCTTTTAAAAACATTATATGGATGCCCTGGTAACCAAAATTATGATTATTATGATTATGTGCCAATTGGATTATGTTACTGTTGTGCAGCATTACAGCCTTCATGTACACCGGGCATCAATTTTCCGGGCACCAATTTTAATAGAATTGACATTCTTGGGCACAGATGCTAGTATGTCGGGCTTAAGCCTAGATTACTGTTTTGCTTGTCGCCACTGCCTAGCAGGTCACTTGGTTAAAAAAACACTTTGTATCTACATTGTTGTCTATTTTAATAGCTAAAGAAAGAAGTTTACACAAAATAGAGAGCATAACACAGTGTGCGTGTGCGTGCACTTGGTTTACATATTAATTAAATTTTTTTAAATAAATCTTAATTCATGATTTTTTCACCGATTGCGGTGACAAGGTTTCATGTATTTGTGTAGTCCCCTTGTACAGGTTGGTCATATAATAAAAGTTAATACATTTGACCCAGCAAGTTTCATGTATTCACATTTCACATGTTAATTATGTATCTCTGTATCGCCTTTCCCCTCAATCTCTATATTCTCAATGGGCTGTTCTGAATGTATTCTCAAGGTATTTTATTCAAGGGCTGCTTAAATTCTACTTCAGCCTCTAGTACCTTGCCATTGCAGAAAGTCATATGGGTTGTTCAGTAAGGTTCAGTAAACAGTATTTTCACATAGGTTGAACACCATAAACTTTTCTGGAAAATCGCCTGATAAAATCGGGAAATCGCGAGTTCTTCAACTTGCCGATGTTATTGGCCAAGTTTTTCGGGTGTTTTTCAAACTTAAAAAATTGTGATTTAATCGATAAATTCATCATTTTATCGTGACTCGATCCAAAAAATCATGAGCCTTTTTTAAGCTGCATATAAGTCACGGAAAATAGGATTTTTTAAACTCATTTTGCACTTAACCTTAACGATTCGCCCCTATAGAGAAAGGAGTTTGTCACTGCCGAGGAGGAGGAGCTTAGCCCAATTTTGTGGCGTGGAAAATTCCCTATTCTCGTAAAAAGGCTTGAGGAACTCAATCACTGATTAGATGATTAGGTCATTAGGTCAGTGATTAGGTTATGACATGTAGATGACTCATGATGATGGTACACATTTATTATATTTTTTTGTTGACATTTTGACTCTTGACACTCAAGATTTAGGACTTGATCCACTATTGATATTAATGTAGCACTAGACTTCTCAAGTTCTTATATATCTTATATATTAGCGTTTTTTTCATATTTATGTGGCAATGCATTTATCTGATGTTGTGGATACTTTAGATGCTATTTTTTTTTTTAAATGAATATTTTTGTACTTTTTTTTGGGCCTAGTTTTGCTGATTTTTTCAATTTTCTTCCGACTTTTACAACTTTCAGTTTTCGAATCCTTGCTGATCTATTTCCGAGTTCAACCTTTTATACATTGCCGTAAACAACCACTAACACAACCAGATGAAAGATCAATACAGATTTAAAACCTCATGATTAATATCAACTAACACTGATATGGTCTATCGGACCTAAAGATAGGGGATTAATTGACTCTTTAAAATTTTATTTCTACAACAAAAATAAGGGAAAAAAGTGTTCCTAGATCACTATAGTTTTGCTGATTTTAAAAGTCAAAAAGTTGGTATTATGGCAATTATCATGGAAATGAGATCGGATATGAGTAAGAACTGGGCAATCCAATAGAAAATGTTTCTCATCTTAAACGTTATTAGTATCGTAAAAGTGACAAATTCTTGTTGATAAATGTAGGGGCAACTACATTAAGTGATTTCTCTTTCTCTGGTAACTGCTTGTGATGTTATTTTACTTAACTTGATGTACTTGTTATTAGCTTCTTCTTTCACTTGATTATTATTATGTTCTTATCATCAAACAACTACCAAACTATGAAAATCAAAGAGCCAAAAGGACACAAAATATAGGCTACTAGTTAGGGCCAAAACCTCTCTTCGTGAAAGGAAAACCCACAAGAACTTTTCTCTTCTTATAGAATGTGCAAATGACAAATTCCAAGACCAAGTCAAACCCCCTCCAAGACCAAGTCAAACCTTCCTTTGATGAGCTTCTCTTCTACAAAGTCAACACTAGTCAAACTTGATCCAATACTTCAGATTTTGGCCCTTCCTCAGAATTCTGGCTTGCTGCATCAACACTACAATTTCGGCTTCCACTACAGAAACCCTAGATTGGCACGTGTGAGAAAATAATGGTGGGACTTGCCTTCTTTCTCCTTCGCTTAGTTACCCTCTTCTTCCTTGATAATTCGACACGCAAACTTGACTCCTTTTGACACTAGATTCAACTCTTTTGTGGTGGTTGCAATTCGGTCCTGCTACAACCGAATTTTTCCCTAGTTCCTTCGCACGTGTGAGACATTTTGACCAAAAACATTCCTTAAAATTCAGTTTCTTCTTCCTTTTTTTCTCTCTTCTTTTTTGCTGGTTCTAGATCTTCTTCTCGTGGTAATCGAACTTGGATGGATGGTCTTGAAAGAGGTCAAGTGCTTCCTTATATATAGTCTTCTTTTGGTGGACAAATAGCCCTTTCATAAGGTCAACTTGTCTCCTTTTGAGGGCTGAATTGATGCAGCAAGGTTGACTTGCCTTGGAGGGTCTTTTATGACTCAAATAAATTTATCTTACATAATACAAGATGCCCAATAGGATCTTACATATAAACAATGACTCAACAAACTTCTTGACTCAATGACAAAACCTAGAAGCACTCAATGGTTGCTTGATCTACAAATAAAATAACTTTGAGTATGAAACCCATGCTATGAAATAATAATAATAAAATTCCTTTTTCTCTTTTCATCAAATACACAAAATCATGATTACATTAGACAATATGAAGACTGAACCTACTTACACTTTTCAACACTCCCTCTTAACTAGGGAGATATTCATTACCCACACAAGGTACTTGAATATTCTCATACTGAAGAGTTTTCATCAGAAGAGTCAGATTGGTAAGTCATCTCATAAGCTATTTATTCAGCGTATATTAGTGCATCTCATCATATCGACCAACATTTCATATAGCATGGCCTTGACTAACAATGTTATCTCTCCACAAGAATAGAGCACAATGATTAATAGACACCTTCATCATTGTCTCTCAAGGCACATATCTCATCCGAGTATTCACAAGGCATGTCCTTCTAGGACCATTCCCATCTTGGATTAACACATCCTCATGAAATTTCCTCTTCAACTACTTTTACCTATTGGATTCCCTACCTCATCGTCAAAGAGTTTCAGAATCAACCTCAGATGCTTGCCCAATCCTCCATTCTTTCCTCATAACATGAAGACAAGAATGATGTGTCTATCTCTCCCTCCCAACTAGGGAGGATCTACTCATTCCTATAAAAGGAATATACCCAAGCTCCCTCTTAACAAAGGACTTGTTACCAATAACAGCTCTCTTCGATGGAGATATGGTACTATCCGCTGCTTGTAGGGCTCCTCCTTTCAGCATCATGTCATGAACTTCAATCATTTCATGATGGAGCCATCTTCTTCATAGGGCATGGACCATCTTCTTCATCACTTCCCTCCAACGAAAAATTGTGTTGAACCAATAGTCATGTCATCATTCTCTTCATCAGAAGTGATCTTCTAGTCCACCTCTGGTTATTCTTCATACAACTACCTCTTCCAAGTCATGTTTCTTTCAAGATCTTCCATCCAAGCTCATGAATACTAGTTGTAGGTGACTTCTACAACCCTCTTTTGGTAGCCCTGTTTCAACCCAATCAGATGTTTTCAAAAATCAAAAATGAACATCAAATCAAAGTTACCTTTTTATGATGGCCTTTCGTCATGACAAATGCTTCTAGCAACATCAACATCCTTTCGCATATGTCTGAATCCATCTCCAAGACATACATTACCAAGCTTTTCCTTTCTGCAACGTACATATCAGGGTCTTCATATCTTCTCCATGGAGATGTCATAGTTAATCCTTCTAGTTATCAGATGTTGATCATTTATCTTATCTTACGTGACTATAAATGCATCTTTTCATGAACTTTTCTTTCACCTTTCTTCACATATTGCTTTCTCAAGATCTTTCATAGTTCCTTTATCATAGGAACCATAGTTGCCAACCACCTCATATTCGCCATGACGTCATATTATGTTGATTTCATCTTGTCAACATGTAGAAGAGTTCAAGGCACATTGTCTACATGCCTTTATGCACTATTCTAATAGAAGAGTTTCTTTCTTCTTTCATCATGCTCATGAAATAGAACATTTTAACCTTTCTATCTACAACCATATGATGACATGACTTTATCTAAATATATACATACCTCTTCCTTCCCTTGGTCATCTAGACTTCCTTCTAGCAACTTCCTTTCCTTGCTTGAAGATGAAAGTACTTCAACCAACTTGACATGCTACATTTTTTTGTCACCATACCTTCATCCTTCTAACCATTCGATCCCACACTAGGTGGAATGTAGACTTTCCGCAAGACACTTGCTTCTTCTAAATAGAGGTGAACCTTCTAATGAAGATTCCAATGGAGGATCTTGATGATCCTAATTTTGTAGGTGCTTCTCCCTAATGATGATGATGTATGATGATCTCTTTATCTTCTATATTGCTAGATGACTTTTCTCCAAACATATGGATTGCTACTTTGGTTATCCTTATATGCTTTCATTGAAGATGCCATGAGCTACTTCCATTCTATCATTATGACTATTTAGACTTCTACTTTGACAATCCTTCAATGCTTTTATGATGTGTCTTACTTTGACTTGCTAACTTCCATGCACTTGAACAATAGGCTAAGTGAGTGAGAGACCTTCTAATAGTGGAGGTCTATCACTTCTTCCTTCTTTGACTTCTTATTTTCTGGTTCTTCCATTTCTTCGGTGACAAGAGCTTCATTTCTCTCTTTTCTTTTCTTGTTGTCCTTCTTAAGTTTAGGACAATTCCTTTTGAAATGCCCATATTTATTACATTCATAGCATTGGATCTTTGTGTTGAAAAATGTGTAACTAGGTTCGGTCTTCATAAGTATGAAATGTATTCTTGTAAATATAAAATGAAAATAAATTATTATTATTATTGGAGCATGGGTTTCATGCTCAAGTTCTTTTATTTTATAGGTTAAGCACACAATGAATGCTTCTAGGATATGTCCTAGGTATAAGAGTCATTGTCATATATTGAAGACCCTATGGGCACATTGTAAATTGTAAAGACAAAATTATTTTGTATTTAAAGTGTCAAAAATACCTCCAATATCAAGTCGGCCTAATGAGATGTCAAGTCGGCCTCCATGAAGAGCCATGTCCACCCTTGAAGAAGCTTATATATAAGAGCAACTCGTCCTCCATTTGTATCACTCACTCACTCATCTTTTATGCAAAGAAGCAGAAGAAGAAGAAGTCGAAGAAGGAAGTGCAAAGAAGAGGAAGTCAAAGAAGTCAAAGTGTTTCTGGGCCTCATCTATTCTTCTGGGAAGATCAAAGTTAGGGTTTCTGTGCTGGATCTTCTGGGGTTTGATTTTGGAAGCTGAAGAGAAGGGAAGGCAAGCGAAGGTCTCTTAGGAAATCTTACTAACACTAGGACTCAAGTCAAGGCAAGTGAAGTCAAGAGGAAGGCTATTAGAGGGAGATCTATTAAAATTGGCAACTAGGGCCAAACTCCATGTGGGTCATCTTATTTATGGCAGCTGATATTTTTCTTGGATCCCTCTCATCGAGAGGTGTAGGATTGATCTAAAGATCATCCGATTCCGATAAGTATTCATGGAGTTATGAATTTATTTGTGTTATAAGACAATTCGTTAAGGTCGGCTAGCAACCAAATAAACCCCACATGTGCTTAACGTTTTAGTATAAATAGAGGTGGCCTTCAAGTCATTTCAATACACTTGTGATCTCTTCCTCTTTCTACTTGTCTTTGGGATTTAGTAGGAGGAGAGACCCTATGAAATAACGTTGCCCTGATCTAGAGGGCAGAAAGCCGGAAAAGTCGAATTGCCGAAAAAGTCGGAATTGCTGGAAAAGTCGGAACTGCCGAAAATGCTAGAAAATCCGGAAAAGCCAGAACTATCAGTAAAGCCGGAAAAGCCATAAATGCCGGAAAAGCTGGAACTGCCAGAAAAGCCGGAAAAGCCAAAAATGTCGGAACTGCCGGAAACGCCGGAACTGTCAGGACTACCGAAACTACCGGGAACAACCGGAATTGCCAGGAACAGCCGAAACTGCCAGAACTGTCGAGAACCGCTGAAACAGCGGGAGCATCTGTCTCTGAAGGAGAGAAACATGGAAGGGACAACTAACATTCATTGGGACAGTTGTATGGTAATTAGCAGCAAATACACCAAGCATGCAATGTCACAGCTAACATGCAAGGGACAACTAGCATGCAACAACAGGCATGCTAAGGACAACAAGCATGCTAGGGACAACAAGCAAGCAAGGTCCAACCAACACATAGGTCAGGATGGCAACATGGTGCAACAATGGCACATAATGCAATACAGTGATGGGTACAATCATGATTAATGAAGCGTGATGAGATTCAGCGTAGTGATGATGGGTGCAACATGGTGCAGCGCGGTGAGGTTCAGCGTGATGACGAAATGCATCACAATGATAGGTGAAGGAGTCACCTTGGAGAATTAGTTGAAGCAGCATGTCTTCAACTGATCTATGCTCTTATCTAGATAAGTCAAAGTGTTGACTTCTATTGTAAACGTACTATCTCTCTCTCTCTCAATTTGCTGAACTATTGAAGAACATATAAGAAGAATTGATCAAGGGTTCCCCACATTAGGGTTTGTCCCTGGCTAGCGCCACATCTTGTGTCCTCTTGTCTTGGCTTGTCTTCTGAGATTTATGTTTATGTTCTATCTGCAGTTTACTTCAATGCTGATGTGATTGCTAATCTAGAAAAGATATGGAGCTAACTGTGAAAATTGAAATAAATTGCTCTAAGCATAGAACATACCTAAAATTAACATGGTATCAAAGTTAAAGTGAAGACAATGCCCAAGCAAGAGTGAAAGAACAATCACTGAAGACAGTTGGGAAAGAGAAAAAAAAGGATCAGTGGATTCCTCATCCCTCTTCAAATTCACCGAGGGTGAAATCGAAGCAGAGAATATTATCATAATAGCGCAACAAAAGTTTCTGATGGCCTACCTAAAGATCACTTCATTGGGAACTCTGGATCTAAGGGTGGAAGGAAAGGCAGATGCTTTGGTTGCAATAAGTTCGGCCATTATGCGAAAGAGTGTCCGAATGGCAGAGACACATCTCTTGATGAAGAAAACAATCATTCTAGGGACATCTTCAATGATCAAAGGAATGACAGGTAATGCAGGCCATCAAGGAAATGGCCGACTCTTCAAAGAAAGCAAGGAACCCCAGAGTCTCTTTTATGTACCTGATCGCAAGAAGAACCTCGTGTCCATCTCAGAAATGGAAGTCAAAGGTTTTAGGGTGGCATTCATCGATGGAAAGGTACGTGTTAAAAAATATAATTTTCAAAGATGCTTTTTCTCATGGGTTCAAGGTTGGCAATTTGTATCAAGTTGCAGGATGGTTCATTGGGGATCATGTCATTTGACATATCGCATCTATAACATCGAACGTCTACCTATGGGGCCCTACCTGATGTGAGTCAAATGGTGATAGGGATGTCTGAATTCAAGTAGAGCATGAAGGTACATGTTTGAGATGTATCGAAGGAAAATCTTATAAGGAAACCATTCCCCTCATGCAGTAGGTCCACAGGTTTGGAACAACCCGAGGAGTTTGAGATTCATGATCAGGAATCTCATGTATACAGGTGGAAGAAAACCCTCTATGTCTTGAAGTAAAACACCCCGGGCATAATATGAAAGGATTGATAGTTCTCTGATGAAGCTGAGATTCACTAGGAGTGAAACCGATCCAAACCATTACCCGAAGGTTGTGGATGATAGACCTCTCATACCGGCACCTTATGAGGACAACCTATTTCTGATAGGCGCAAACCCTCTCATTTGTAGAAGTAAGAGGGAGTTGGATTCCAAATGTGGAATGATAAACTGCAAACCTATGACTAACTCGAGGATCTTAACTTTCAGAAGTTATATGGTAGTGATGTCGGACCAGCTTTGGGAAATGCCTCTGAGTTTCATAAACTCATTCACGTTGATGTTCTTGGTGAACTTCTGTCCGGACATATGTTTTGCAGTTAGCATGGTGAGCTCATATTTGGTTGAGCCTCACTAGATTGGTGCCAAAAATCTTCTGAGATATCTTCAGGGCACAATCTCTCATGGATTGAGATACACTACCGGAAATATGAAACTGCATGATTATTCGAATGCTGACTGGGCAGGCAATGTGGAGGATCACTAGAGCACTTCTCAGTACTGGTTCTCTTTGGATTCTGCTTCGATATCATGGATGAGCAAGAAGCAGAAGTCGATTGCTATAAGCACAGCCAAGACCGAATACATAGCTACAAGTATGATCTCGTGTGAAGCTGCATGGTTGCAGAAGCTCTTAAGTGAGTTGTTTGTATACATGATGAACACCACTGTGATTCTCTGTGACAACCAAACGGGGGATTCGATTATTGAGGAATCCAATATTCGATGATTGTTGCAGCAGATAGACATCAGATACTGCCTTAACTGCGTCGATGAGCGAGGAGGCTCCATCACATTGAGAGTGATGTACAGGTCGCAGACATTTTGTCAAAGCCCCGTGGAAAGGTCAAATCTGTGACTTTCCCAAACGAATTGGAGTCGTTGAGAGACCTTCTTATAAGGGACCTGCATATTGCATGAATTGAACTCTGGGAGCTCTAGGGAGCTTGGGGTACTTACTAGAGCAACATAAAACCACAGGGCGACTCACCCTCCCCTGGTGGTGCGGTATGAACAAGATGATTAGTTCTCCTGTGGGCTGGAATGATTAGTTCTCCTGTGGCAACTATGGAACAAGATGATTAGTTCTCATGTGGGTTGGGATGATTAGTTCTCCCATGGCAACTATGGAACAGGATGATTAGTTCTCCTGTGGACCAGGATGATTTGTTCTCCGTGGCGACTATGGAACAGGATGATTAGTTCTCCTGAGGGCCAGGATGATTTGTTCTCCGTGGCGACTATGTAACGGGATGATTAGTTCTCTGTGGCATCCACTAACAGGATGATTCATTCTCCTGTGGACAGGATGATTAGTTCTCCTGTTGAGGCATCCCACCCATGCAGTCCGGGACTGATGGGAAGTACCTCTCATCTAATCAATGAGCTAGGAAATGAGGATAGGGACCATAGTAGTTCTATCGATGGACGCATCATTGTATCTACCGTACTCCCTATGCTAGGATGACCTCCATTGATCTGGGATCAATGAAACTGATCTGGGATTAGTATGAGTGGTTTGAGACACTCTCTTGTGACATTGATGTGGGATCAATGACACTGATTTGGGATCAGTGTGAGTGGTTTGAGGCACTCTCTTGTGACATTGATTTGGGATCAATGAAACTGATCTGGGATCAATATGAGTGGTTTGAAACACTCTCTTGTGATATTGCTCTGGGATCAATAAAACTAACTTCGGGTCAGTAAGAGTGATGTGACACTCTCTTCAGATGAAACTGACTTCGGGTCAGCAGAGAATGGTATGAGACATTCTCAATCAATTCTTCTTCTTCATGGTTCAACAAAGCAAAGCAAAGCAGAGCAGAACTCAACAGATCAGATCAGAGAAGCGTAGTGCAGGGCACTGATGGCAGAGATAGTACAGTCGGACATATGGATCAACAGATGGAGTTCTCCCTAATTGAGAGGGAATGTTAAAATTGGCAATTAGGGCCAAACTCCATGTGGGTCATCTTATTTATGGCAGTTGATATTTTTCTTGGATCCCTCTCATCGAGAGGTGTAGGATTAATCTAAAGATCATCCGATTCTGATAAGTATTCATGGAGTTATGAATTTAATTGCGTTATAAGAAATCGTCAAGGTCGGCCAGCAACCAAATAAACCCCACATGTGCTCAACGTTTTGGTATAAATAGAGGTGGCCTTCAAGTCATTTCAACACACTTGGGATCTCTTCCTCTCTCTACTTGTCTTTGGGTTTTAGTAGAAGGAGAGATCCTAAGGAATAACGTTGCCCTGATCAAGGGGGCAAAAAGCCGTAACTACTGGAAAAGCCGGAGCTGTCGGAAAATCCGGAACTGTTGGAAAAGTCAAAACTGTTGGAAAACTCAAAACTGTTGGAAAATCCGAAACTGCCGAAAAAGCCGAAACTTTCGAAAAAGCCGGAAATGCCAGAAAAGCCAAAACTGTTGGAAAAGTCAGAAAAGCCGGAAATGCCGAAAAAGTTGGAACTGCCAGAAAAGCCGGAAAAGCTGGAAATGTAATAACTGCCGGAAAAGCTAGAATTGCCAGAAAAGTCGGAACTGCCGAAACTACCGAGAACAACCGGAACTGTCAGAACTGTCGCGAACAATCAGAGCTGCCAAAACTGTCGGGAACAGCCCGAACTGCCAAAACTGTCGGGAATTGCCGAAACAGCCAGAGTATTTGTCTCCAAAGGAAAGTAGCATGCAAGGGACAACTAACTAACATTGGGACAGTTGTATGGTACTTAGCAGCAAATACACCAAGCATGCAATGTTACAGCTAGCATGCAAGGGACAACTAGCATGCAACAACAAGCATGCTAAGGACAACAAGCATGCTAGGGACAACAAGCAAGCAAGGGACAACAAGCAAGCAAGGTGCAACCAACACATAGGTTAGGATGACAACATGGTGCAGCAATGGCACATAATGCAGTACAGTGATGGGTAGAGTCATGATTAATGAAACGTGATGAGATGCAACATAGTGATGATGGGTGCAGCATGGTGCAGCGTGGTGAGATGCAGCATGATGATGAAATACATTATACAACACAAAAATAGGTGAAGGAGACACCTTGGAGAATTAGTTGAAGCAGCATGTCTTCAACTGATCTCATGTATCATCTTCTTAGAGATGATCTATGCTCTTATCTAGATAAGTCAAAGTGTTCACTTCTGTTGTAAACGTACTGTCTCTCTCTCTCTCTCTCTCTCTCTCTCTCTCTCTCTGTTGAGCTATTGAAGAACATATAAGAAGAATTGGTCAAGGGTTTCCCCACATTGGGGTTTGTCCCTGGCTAGCGACACATCTTGTGTCCTCTTGTCTTGGCTTTTCTTCTGCTATTTATGTTTATGTTCTATTTGCAGTTTACTTTAATGCTGATGTGATTGCTAATCTCGAAAAGATATGGAGCTAACTGTGAAAATTGAAATAAATTTCTCTAAGCATAGAACATACCTAAAATTAACAAGATCAAAGTCTCCTAGAGAAGCAGCAACAGTTGCTGGGGAGTAGAATTTTGGATCAACTGGGAGGTCGAAGATATTGCAGCAAGAGGCCATAGTAGACTTGATCTTGGAGCGTATTTGTCTGAACCTAGGTCAGGGTATTCATCAATTGAAAGATCTGAAAGATAAAGAAGAGATTTACGGGTTTTCCCCTTAAAAGGAGGGGTTTTGGCCTTCGCTTGTAACCTATATACTGTGTCATTGTTCTTACTCTTTTGGTAGTTGTTAATTGTATTGCGCATTGGAATAATAACGAACAAAGCTAATAAGTAAAAGGTAACACAAACAATTATCAAGTTAAGAGAATTGACATTTTCATTGCCCTATTAAATTCTCAACATGGTATCAGAGCTTTGGTTCTTTAAGGGCATGCTAAAGATCTCCTCAACAATGAAGAAGGTCATCAAGAAAATTGCAAGCCATCTCAAGAAAGGTATCAAGGAAGCATGGAGTTTCTTATTCTTTCCAAAGAAGACATCAATCAATGAAAGGGATGAAGGTCTCTTCTCGGCTCTCTCTGGTACATTCCAAGACGAAGATGTCGAGGTAATTGATAGTGGTGCATCAAGGCACATGACTAGCCACTCCAACCAATTCAAGACCTTATCAAAAGAAAAATCCACTTACTCTATGGAACATGGAGACAACAAAAGCTATCATGTGAAAGGCATTGGATCAACTTCCATAAAACTCGAAGATGGAAGCAACATACACGTCAACAACATTCTATTTGTTCCAAGTTTGCACAAAAATTTACTTTCTATTTCAAGTTTAGAAGACAAAGGAGATAGAATAGCATTCATTGATGGAAAAGTAGTTGTTTGGGGAAAAGGCTCAAGCATAAATCAAGCTAATTTATTGGTATCCGAGAAGGAAGGCTTTACAGATTAATATCTCTTGTAAACCAAGACCTAGTTCACATTGAGATTAGTCCATGTGAACTTTGGCATCGAAGGCTTGGTCATCTACATTTCAAAATACTTCCATCTTTAAGTTCCATAGTAGATGGAATCCTGAATCTAAAGAAAGATCATGAAGGTGTCTGCAATGGATATGCATTGGGCAAGAATACCAAGAGACCATTTGGAAGCAGTGCTTCACAGTCGAAAGAAATCATGGATTTCATTCACTCTAATGTGTGTGGCCCTATGACTCCAAAATCACTTGTAGGCCATCTATACTATGTCACATTCATAGATGATCATTCAAGAAAGACCTAGGTTTACTTAATGAAAACCAAGGATGAAGTAGTATTTACAAAATTTCAAGAATTCAAAACTGAAGTGGAGAACCTTAAAGAAAGAAGAATCAAAATACTAAGATCTAATAATGGAGGAAAATATACATCCAAAGAGATTATAGCATTCTGTAAGGAGTTTGGGATTAAGAGGGAGTTGATAGTCCCATACAATCCCGAACAAAATGGAGTCGCAGAAAAAAAAGAACAGATCCATTGAAGTGAGTGTAAAAGCAATGTTACATGATCAAGATCTACCTAAGTTTTTGTGGCGAAAGGCAACAAAGACAACAATCTACATTCAAAATCGATGTCCTTACATATCTCTAGATAACAAGACAACAAAAGAAGTGTTCACTGGGAGGAAACCATCTCTAGATCATCTCAGGATCTTTGGGTGACCTGTGTATATTCATATACCAAAGGACAAAAGAAAGAAGTTGGATCCTTCCGGTATGAAAGGCATATTTGTGGAATATAGTAACTCATCGAAAGCTTACAGAATCTATATGAAAGATGGACATCACATTGAAGTTAGTTGTGATGTCATATTTGATGGAGTATAGCATTCAAGAAGTCACAAGAACTTTCTATATATTTTGATGATGAAGAACTTCTGATATTTGAGGAAGAAGTTGACAAAGAAGGAGAAGAATCACACCATGAAGAAGAAGGGCCTAATGAACCTATTCAACCCATGGTCATTACAGAAACAAGGAAAAGACCTAATTGGTTGAAATCCACATTCCTTGATGCAGAAGATCATGGGGCAACACAAGAATCATTTAGAGGAAGTAGGAGACCCAAGAAATATTTTGGGTATGCTGCATACATGACAAAATTAATAAAAGCAGAACCATCCACCTTTGAAGAGGCTGTAAAACATCGAGAATGGAAGGATGCCATGAATGAAGAGTATCAAGTATAATGAATAATGGAGTTTGGGAGATTGTACCTAGGCTCGAAGACAAATATGTGGTTACTTTCAAGTGGATCTATAAGATCAAGCATGCAGCTAATGGAAGTATAGATAAGTATAAAGCAAGATTTGTGGCCAGAGGGTTCTCTCAACTTGAAGGCATCGACTATGAAGAAACATTTGCTACAACAACAAGATATACAACGATTCGATCATTAATCTCTCTGGCAGCATCGATGGGATGGAACATCCACCAAATGGATGTCAAGATTGTGTTTCTGAATGGCATTATAGATGAAGAAGTCTATGTAGAACAACCCTTGGGATTTGAAGTCAAAGATAGGAAGGCATATGTTTGCAGATTGAAGAAAGCATTATATGGCCTCAAGCAAGCACCAAGGGCATGGTATGCTAGAATGGATGCATACCTACAGAGAATAGGCTTCACAAAAAGTTTTGTTGACTCGAACCTTTATATTAAGGTTGTAAACAATGAACCTGTAATTATTCTTCTGTATGTAGATGATCTTCTCTTGACAGGTGTAGAAGGCGGAATTGAAGAATGTAAGAAGCAACTGGCAGTAGAATTTGACATGAAGGATCTTGGGCTGATGCATTACTATTTGGGACTAGAAGTCTGGAAAGGACCAAATGAAATCTATTTCGGTCAAGGAAAGTATGTGATTGAGATTCCAAAGAAATTCAACATGATAAATTGTAAACCTATGATCCTCCATGGTCTCATGGATGAGCAGAAAGCAAAACACCGTTGCTTTGAGTAGTGTTGAGGTTGAATATGTTGCAACATGTGAAGTAAGCAGAGAAGAAGTATGGTTAAGGAAGCTGCTATAGATTTGTTTGAAGGACCAATGAACCCTACAATGATACTTTGTAATAACACTAGTTGTACTCGTTTGTCTGAGGATCCAATGTTTCATGGAAAGACAAAGCACATCAACAACAAGTATCATTATATTCGAGAGCTAGTACAAAATGGTGTGTTGCAGCTATAGTATATCTCCACTAATGAACAAGTAGCTGACATATTAACAAAATCACTTCCGAACAAGAAGCTTGTATACTTAAGAGGCAAGCTTAGTTTGGTGGATTTGTTCTCCCTAATTGAGAAGGAGAGATAGACACTATATTCTTGTCTTCACTTGGGAGGAAAGAATAGAGGATTGGGTAACCATCTGGCATTTGATACTCTTTGAGAATGTGGTAGGGGATTCAAGACAAGAGTAGTCATGGACCGATATTCTTTGAGGAAAAGCTACCCAAGATAAGAATAGTCCAATGGGATGTCATACTCTGTGAACACCCGGGTGGAGTATGTACCATGGGAGACAATGATGATGGTGTCTATACATCATTGGTCTCGCCAACATTGTGCTCTGATCTTGTGGAGTGATAGAGTTGTTAGTCAAGGCCTTGCTATGTGACAATGTCGGTTAGTATGATGCTAGACAGATGGGTTACCAATCCAACTCTTTATGAGATCTCTTCAGATTGAGAATGACCATGTACCTCTTATGAATACCTCCCTAGTTAAGAGGGAGTGTTGAAAAATGTGTAACTAGATTTGGTCTTCATAAGTATGAAATGTATTCTTGTAAATATAAAATGAAAAAGAAATTATTATTATTATTGTTGGAGCATGGGTTCATGCTCAAGTTCTTTTACTTTATAGGTTAATCACCCATTGAGTGCTTCTAGGGTATGCTCTAGGTATAAGATTCATTGTCATATATTGAAGACCCTATGGGCACATTGTAAATTGTAAAGAAAAGTTTATTTTGTCTTTAAAGTGTCAAAATACCTCCAAGATCGAGTCGGCCTAATGAGATGTTAATTCGGCCTACATGAAGAGCCACGTACACCCTTGAAGAAGCCTATACATAAGAGGAACGTGTCCTCCATTTGGATCACTCACTCACTCATCTCTTATGCGAAGAAGCAAAAGAAGAAGAAGTCAAAGAAGGAAGTGCGAAGAAGAGGAAGTCGAAGAAGTCAAAGTGTTTTTGGGCCTCATCTATTCTTCTCGGAAGATCGAAGTTAGGGTTTCTGCGCTGGATCTTCTAGGGTTTGATTTTGGAAGCAGAAGAGAAGGGAAGGCAAGCGAAGGTCTCTTAGGGCATCTTACTAGCCCTAGGACTCAAGTCAAGGCAAGCAAAGTCAAGAGGAAGGCTATTAGTGGGAGATCGAAGTCTCCTATAGAAGCAACAATAGTTGTTGGGGAGCATAATTTCAAATCTAGTGGGAGGTCGAAGATATTGCAGCAAGAGGTCGTTGTAGACTTGATCTTGGAGGGTATTTGTCTAAGTCTAGGTCATGTTATTTGTCAATTGAAAGATCTGAAAGATAAAGAAAAGATTTATGGGTTTTCCCTTCAAGAGGAGGGGTTTTGGCCCTAGCTTTCAGCTTATATACTGTGTCACTATTCTTACTGTTTTGGTAGTTGTTTGATGTATTGCACATTGGAATAATAACAAACAAAGCTAATAAGTAAAAGGTAACACAAACGGTTACAAAGTTAAGAGAATTAACATATTCATTGCCCTATTAAATTCTCAACACTTTCACATGCCAATTTTTTTTAAACTTCTTTTGAGGCCCAAACTTTCCAAATTTCCCTTTCTTCCTTGCCATTGTTGCAAATGCTTAATACAAAACTCCCATATTTGATCACGTAGTGCATTGAGCACAATGGTGGTCATCTCTCGATCAAATATTACTTCTCCAAGTTCTTGTAGTTGGTCTCTAATTTCAGATACCTTCATGAAACATGAAAAATGTAACTAGTTTTGGTCTTCATAATTGTATTTGAGTCATAGTAAAATGTACTTATGAAAAAGAATGAAAGAAATTTTATTATTAATATTATTATTATGACTTATTAAAGCATGAGTTTCATGCTTGGGTCATCATGTTTCAGGTCAAAGTCCCCATTGAGGACTCCTAGGATTTATTCTAAGTCAATAGAGTCATTGTACATTTAAAAAGACCCTATGTTGCCAGGAAACGTGGGTTCGGGACGGGATGGGGACGTCATTTTGGAAACAGGGTGCGGGGTTCGTCGGTAATTATTATAATATTAAATTTTAATAATTATTATTTTAATATAAATTATAAATTAATAATATATATGCAAATTTGAATTTGTATATTTTTTCAACTTTAAACATGAAAACTTTAATCATTTAAACATGCACATCATTGAACATTCAACATTGACATTGAAATTTCAAAATTTTGTCACCAAAAAATTGTTCATTGTTTGCATATTAACCTGAATTATGATATATGTCCATTGTCATACTACATTCAAAATTTGCCTTGAGGCATCTTCAAAAGCCCCTGGTTTTGGGGTGAGTTTGCCACTTTCTTACATCTTGGTTTTTGGAGTTTACTAATAACTAATTTGTCATTTCAATCTTTATCTGGATGCCCCTACACAATTACCCTCTCCTTATTAGGAATATGCGAATATAAGAGTAAGCATTCTCTTTCTTTGGAATCTGCAATGTAACAGTGAGTTGCACAATTACCCTCTCCTTATTGAGAATATGCGAATATAAGAGTAAGCATTCTCTTTCTTTGGAATCTGCAATGTAACAGTGAGTTGGAAATGCTCTAGAGGTAATTTCTAGACCTTGACATTAGCGTGATCCAAAAGTACATAATCGCTTGTGCCAAAATATGAGTAAAAGTTGACTGGAGTCCAGCTCACTTAGAGAGTCATTTTAAAGTGAATTTGAGTCCAGGCCTCCAAAGCATCATTTTGAAGTGGAATGATTGTAGTCAAATCTATGTCAACTGACAAGGAAGGATTCTTGTACCCAGGTTAGCATCTTAGATCTCACTAGGAAGAAAAGTAAACACTAACAATGCCTGAGATTGAATATGACTCCTAAGGCAATTTGAAAGAAGGAAGCCAGATACTCAGAATCAGGTGTTTTAATAATGTGCTAAGTTTCTCCTTTTAATCAACGAACAACCATCTGACTACAGTCGTATAAACTGAAGCAAACCCTCATATGCATGTTATTCCTACAGTTCGAGCTTCAGGGATGAAGCAGTGGCATGATTTAGACGATTATGATCCAGAGCAAAGACCCCCCCTTCAACCAATTCTAATGAAGTATGAGAATAAGTTTCACTGTAACTTCCACCAACCCTACATCATTCAATCGTGCAAAGATTTACTCCCCCTACACACATATAAAATATTTAAGATCCTCAAATGAGATGATGCAGTGTATATCAGTGATCTGTAGGCCACATTAGGCATAGTTGTTTTTAGCTATTTTGATTCAAACCCGGAAACCCAATTTTAAAAAATCAGACACCTAATCTGGGTCTGTTATACTCACAAACCAAATCATGAATATTGTCATGTACATTCTCCATTTGATAATGTAATTCTTTGTTATTTTTATTGATTCAAAATCAAGATGTCATACAAATTACAATAAAGATTTTCCTTGGGATTGCCCAATCACTTTTTATCGAAGACACTACTTTATAAGAAAAAAATTGCCACGAATTTCTTGAGCAAACTGAAAGTATATGTATATATTTAATTACACAAAATATACAAATTTTACACAAATTTGCTTTTGCAGGCATAATTTCCGTCTGTTGACAAGAAAATCAAGAACAATATGAACATAGTTATTACACTGCAAAACCGCATACCCTCAACTCAAAGCATACATTCTGGGGATGTCAAAAGGAAGTTGAGTGTGAAGCATTGAAAGATGAGAAGGATTTTTTCACAGAAGACGTCTCTGTTGATGGGAAAATCAAGAACAATATGGACATAGTTATTACACTACAAAACCGCATACCCTCAACTCAATTCCATAGTTATTACATGGTGATTATGAAAAACCCAAAGAACCCAACCCGAAAAACCTGAAGAACCCAAGAACCCAAGAACCCATTAAAGGAAAAGAACCCAATTTTTTTTTTTAAGAACCCTATTCTTCATGTAAGAACCCGGTTCTTCTGGGTTCTTCTGGGAAGAACCCATACCCGAATCCGGTACTTGGGTGCGGGAACCCAGGACGAGTTTGAGAACCCCACCCCCGAGTGCGGGAACTCGTGCAACATAGAAAAGACCCTTCTTGGGCTTTTGAATCATGTAAAAATAATTATTTTTGAGTCAAAAATTAATTATGTCACCTCCACACCAAGTTGGCCTCAAGAAGATCAAGTCCGCCTCAAGAAAGGTAATTCAACCTCACCAGAAGCATATATATTGAAGCAGTTTGATTCATTTGGACAACACTCACACACACAAGTTCAATCTCCTAGATGAAGCAGTGAAAAAGTGCGAAGTTGTAGTGGAAGAAGGAGAATTGAAGGATCAAAGGTTTTGGGTTACCTCTCTCTCTCAAACGTGTGATTGTCTCGACTACGACATCAAGGTCGAAGTTTTGTTACAACATCAAGGTTGAGGTACAACATCAAGGTCAAAGTGCTGCTTCAAGGTAGAAAGTGTTGCTTCAAGGTCGAAGTGCTAAGTGCTTCAAGGTAGAAGTTGTTGCATAACGATCGAAGTTGCTAGGCCGAAGATACTACTACATCGGAGTGTTGTTGCTGCTACTGTTGCATCTAGGTCAAAGATAATACTGGAAAATGATCATCTGCTGAAAAAGGAAAGGGTTCACTTGGTGTGGAGGATGTCTATGTCTATGCCAAAAGTCTTCGATTATCTCTAGAAAACTATTGAAGGAAGATTTGTTGACTGGGTTTTCCCCAAGATTGGGGTTTTTCCCTGACTGTCTACCTACATCTTGTGTCCTTGATCTTCATGCTATTGTTTTCGTAATTGCTTGATGAACTATGATAAAAGAAGAACATAAGAAAGCTAATAAGAACACAAGAATCTCACGAGTAATTATCAAGTATAAGACAATCTTTTTTCCTTTTTGATTTTCTAACATGGTTTCAAAGCTAAGGTGAAGAAAGAAAAAAAGCAGGTTGAAGATCTATTGAAATAAGACTAAGGAATCTCAAGAAGTTGAGCAAGGGATCATATAAGGAGACCTTGTAAGGAAAAGAGTTTACTACCTTCAAGGACAATGTGTAACTCCATAAATGGAGAGAACAAATTAGAAGGAGCATCAAATTACAAGTCATGAAAAAAAAAGGATAGATGTAATCCTTAAAAAGAATAAAGTTTTGGATCTAGTCTACAGAAAAATCAAGTGAAGCAAAGAAAGCAAAGTTTAGAGAAACAAAGATTCTGGCCATGAGCCTACTAGTGGATCGAATGCATGCAGTCAAAGGAGTCAGAATACATTTAGTAATCAACAAGGAGAGTGAAGAAGAGAAAATCTCGAATGACTATTCCACTCATCACTAGAAGAAAGGAACCTTCAAGAAGCCTAAAGGGCCAATGCCAAAGTTGTCACAAGATGGGTCACTATAAAAGGGATTGTCCTGAGAATCCATGGAATAAAAGAAAGAACATGGATCAAGCAAACTTTGTCGAAGAAGTTTCACCAAAGAAGAACAAGATGGAAGGATCTGAAGTCAAAGACCTGTTTGTTAGGGACTTTATCCCTTACGTTTGGACTTAGAAGGAGCTCTCACCACTTTCTAAAGATAAGTATCCTACTCCTTGTATTATCTTTTATATTTGGTTTCCCTTACTTATCTAAGTTTGTTTATATTAAATACCAATCACATTTTTATTCATATTTTCCTTGTCTAGGAAAGGTTTACTGAATACTCAAGGATTATGAAAGGTCTCACAAGACAAAGCATTGGGTTTACAAGGTTTGTTAAGAAACAAAGGTATTCCTTAGACCATAAGCTTTGTTCTCTTCATGATAAAGGTATATTTATTCTTTTTGGTAATCTATTCTACATCACTAACATTGTTGTGTCTAGCACTCTTGAATCGTAAAGATTCTTGATTGGGTGAGTCAACATTAGATAAATCTACCCTCCTCACATCTTTAATTATTCTTATGGAACCCAAAAGAGGTTCTCTGTAAAACCCTAACTTAAGGGTATGTCAATGATAATTTGTGAAACGCTATCCTAATTAGGATTATTGATGAAGTTTTGATGCTTTGATGATGTCATGTTTGAGGTTTTGGTATGGTTATGAAAACCCTAACTTGTTAGGTTTGAAAGGTGATATCTGAAATCTCAAACCTTTGAAGTTTTGGTAATTTAGGGTTTGTTATGTTATGTATTAAAACCCTAGATCTTTAGGGTTTATGATCGAGACCCTTATGACCTAGGAATGAATACCTAAGTATATGTTTGTTCATCTGATCAAGTTTGTTATATGTCTAACTTTAATGTGTTTGTGTTATTGGGTTTGCCTGACATATGTTGCTATGATATGCTTATACATGATGATGAAATCCTAGATATGCATTATTGATAGACATAAGTCCTAAGGTTTGGAACTAAGCCCTGGTCGAAGTTTGATAATCTACGATGATATTGTTTGATTCTAGGGTTTTGTAGCTAAACCTCAGTAGAAATTAGATTCTCTAGTATATGATTTGACAAATCTAGGAAAGGTTGATAAAAACCCGAAATTGTATTGTGATCAATTTGATTGTTGAGAATTAGTAATTGAAAATCTAGGGTTTACATCAAATCCTAGTAGGAGCTACTCATGTTGTTGATTAAGCTATGATTGGTTTGATTGTTAAATCTCACGTATGAAATCTAGGGTTTGTATGAAGTCCTAGTAGGAAGTCTAACATATGAATTCTAAGAGTTGTTAAATGCATTGTTATACTGATTTCTAGGGTTTACTATATGTTATAAAAGAGTTTGTCATATCTCTAAAATAAATATTGAAGCCCTAAGTATAATGGGATTGATATCTTGAGTTGTTGACGTGATTTAGGATTTGTAACAAAACCTGGACAAAAAGTTGAAGTATAGAAGTAAAGTCTCTTGTTGATTATGTTTATAAAGTCTAATGATTTTGATGAGGTTAACTTCATGCTTCTATAGATTTGGATGTACTTTTTATCTAAGTTGTGCACCTACATAATCTTCAAGATGGTGAAGATGTTCGTAAGTAAAGTTGATATGATAAGCATGATGAAGAAAGTTATATGGATGATGATGGTCATGATAACTCTGATGAGAAGGATGGAAGCCATGAAAGATTCTCCAATGTCGTAGAAAAGAAGTAGATCCGCCCTAGTAAAGAAAGAGTGATGGATATGGTTCTCTACTTCATGTGTCATGCACTAGATCAAGACTAGCAACCGTAAGTCTTAGTGAAGGCCATGAGTGAGAGAAGAACACATCACTCTTGTCTTCATGGAAACAAGTCCCTAGTTAAGAGGGAGGGCATATTATGGTCATGATGGACACCTTGAAAGAAGAAAATTGGAGAATGCATTTTGAGAAGTTGCCGCGATAAGAAAAGCAAGATTTGTTTGTAGAATATGTTACTGCATGCGAAGTAGGAAAGGGGGATGTATGATTAAGGAATCTTTTGTCAAGATTCGTTTGGAAGTCCTACTATGATAAATTGAGAAGTAATATCAATTGTCTGGAAGACCCTGTAGGTTTGTGTTTACTTATGTACATTTGAAAGATTTTTACTAATTGGGGTTGGTACAGGTAAATCTCTCAGAAGTTTTGATAGCATGTTTTTCATGCTTATTATAATCGATCAATTTGATTAGGAGAGATTTGTTGTTACCGATCTATTTGATCAAGATGGATTTTATACTAATTGTAAAAATCGGATTTGTTGAGCCTTTGTGAGTGAAACATTGCCTAGTAGGACATCACGCTGACACTATGTGTTGATGTCTAGATCCCGAAGTAGGGAGGGTGGAATTGGTCATAGAGCTCTGATTTCGGATACGCACATAGATCCCTAGGCTGGTGGTTAGCAAGTAAGCCTGATGGTACTTAGAGAAACTAACAGCTTTAGTCCATCTTAGTCCCACTCGGAAAGATTGCCCTGGTCAGGAATTTAGTCTATGGCATTGCAGTGCCTAAATTGTTGAGAGACCTTGGATAGATTGCCTTGGTCAGGAATCTAGTCCACGACATCGCAACGCCTAAACTCTTCATAGTTCACATAGTTGGAGATATTCCTTGTACTTGTATATGATGAATACCTCCCTAGTTAAGAGGGAGTGTTGCAAAATGTAACAAGGTTTGGTCTTCACAATTGTATTTGAGTCATAGTATTTAAGTGACCCATGGAAAATTTTAGGGGCTAATATTCGCCCAGTGGGCTAATTTTCCATTATTTTTCCACAAAAAGATTCGCCAATTTCCATTTTTATAAAAGATGATTCGCCCAAATTTTAGAATATAAAATTATTTTACCTTAAAAATCGCCAACGCTATATAAAGACTATATATAAAATGATTATAAATTTGAATAATTTTACAAATATATCAATGAACATTTTATAGTTTTCATATTAGGGATTAGTGAGATTCGCCAATTTTTTAAAGTTCAAGAAAATTTTCCATCCTTAAAATTTTCCTTATTTAAGTCATAATAAAATGTACTTATGAAAAAGAATGAATTTATTATTATTATTATTATGACTTATTAAAGCATGGGTTTCATGCTTGGGTCATCATGTTTTAGGTCAAAGTCCCCATTGAGGACATCTAGGATTTATTCTAAGTCAATAGAGTCATTGTACATTTAAAGAGACCCTTCTTGGGCTTTTGAATCATGTAAAAAGAATTATTTTTTAGTCAAAAATGAATTATCTCACCTCCACACCAAGTCGGCCTCAAGAAAGGTAATTCGACCTCACCAAAAGCCTATATATTGAAGTAGTTCGATTCATTTGGAGGACAATCACACACACAAGTTCGATCTCCTAGAAGAAGCCGTGAAAAAGTGCAAAGTTGCAATGGAAGAAGGAGAATTGAAGCATCAAAGGTTTTGGGTTATCTCTCTCTCTCTCTCAAACATGTGATTTTCTGGGCTACGACATCAAGGTCGAAGTTCTGTTATGGCATCAAGGTCGAAGTACAACATCAAGGTCAAAGTGTTGCTTCAAGGTCCAGGTTGTTGCATTAAGATCGAAGTTGCTAGGTCGAAGATACCACTGCATCTAAGTGTTGTTGCTACTATTGTTGCATCTAGGATGAAGACAGTACTGGAAAGTGATCATTTGCTAAAAAACGAAGGGGTTGACTTGGTGTGGAGGAAGTTTGTGTCTATGTCAAGAGTCTTGGATTATCTCAATAAAACTATTGAAGGAAGAGTTGTTGACTGGGTTTTCCCCAAGATTGTGGTTTTCCCCTGACTGTCTGCCTACATCTGGTGTCCATGATCTTCATGCTATTGTTTTGGTAATTGCTTGATGAACTAAGATAAAAGAAGAACATAAGAAAGTTAATAAGAACACAAGAATCTCACAAGCAATTATCAAGTATAAGAAAATCTTTCTCCTTTCTGGTTTTCTAACACCTTCTTCCCTTGAGATTTTCATCTTGTATAGTCTGGTTCTCAAAGATGTAATTTCTCTTGCAGTGCTCACAAAAAATAACTCTACCAATTTGTCTTAGATCTCCTTTGTTGTCTTCAATATTGCAACATAGGGGATGAGAGAATCCTTGATTGACTCTATTAGGATCCTTTGAGCCCTTATTTCTCCTTTCATGAACTTTGATAGAGCTTGAGATTGTTCTTGTGGTGGTTTGGTGATTGAGCACTTAACATATTCTATAACTTCACTCTCCATGAGAATTAAATCAATTCTCTTTTTCCATGCAAGGTAGCTTGAGGTCCCAACCAATTTATTGTTCTCCTTGCAGAATGAAGTCATTTGATTTGAGGATTGAGACACAAAATTATAGAATACTTACTTGTCAAGTGAAGATGCTTCTTGATGATGATCACTTCCTTGGTGATGTCTTCCTTCTTCAAAGATGAAAATGTTTCCTTTTCAAGAGAGGAAGATTGCATTGTTGCCTTGATCCCTTTGGTGATGAAGTGCTCTTCTTGCTTCCTTTGGATGATGATTATAGAATGTGTGAGCTTCCCAAGAATGCTTAAGTGCTGTGTCCTTGATGTCCCTAATCATCTCCTTGAGCTCGACCCTTGTGTATCCTTCTTCAATAGAGTAATGTTCAAGTTGCCTCTTCTTCTTCATGTTGTTACCTTAGCTCTTATACCATGTTGAGAAATGTAGGGGCAGTTAGATTAGGTGATTTATCTTTCTTTAATAACAACTTGTAATGTTATTTTACTTAACTTGATGTACTTGTTATTAACTTCTTTCACTTGATTATTATTATGTTCTTATCATCAGACAACTACCAAACTATGAAGATCAAAGAGACAAGAGGACACAAAATATACGCTACTAGCTAAGGCCAAAAACTCTCCTCTTGAGAGGAAAACCCACAAGTCAAACCTTCCTTTCATGAGCTTCTCTTCTACAAAGGCAACGCTAGTCAAACTTGCTCCAATACTTCAAATTTCGACCCTTCCTCGGAATTTCGGCTTCTACTGTAGAAACCCCAAATTGGCACAAGTGAGAAAATAATGGTGAGACTTGTCTTCTTTATCCTTCGCTTGGTTACCCTCTTCCTCCTTGATAATTTGACCTACAAACTTGACTCCTTTTTGACACTAGATTCGACTCCTTTGTGGTGGCTGCAATTCTTCCTTCCACAACAAAATTTTTCCGAAGTTCCTTTGCACGTGTGAGATATTCTGCCCAAAAACAATCCTTAAAATTCGATTTCTTCTTCCTTCTTTTTCTCTCTTCTTTTTCGTTGGTTCTAGATCTTCTTCACTTGGTAATCGAACTTGGATGGATGGTCTTGAATGAGGTCGAGTGCTTCCTTATATAGTCTTCTTTTGGTGGACGAATAGTCATTTCATGAGGTTGACTTGTCTCATTTTGAGGGTCGACTTCATGCAACAAGGTTGACTTGTCTTGGAGGATCTTTTATGACTCAAATAAACTTATCTTACATAATATAAGATGCCCAATAGGTTCTTACATATATAACAATGACACAATAAACTTCTTGACTCAATGACAAAACCTAGAAGAACTCAATGGGTGCTTGATCTACAAATAAAATAACCTTGAGCATGAAACCCATGCTACAAAATAATAATAATAAAATTCCTTTTTCTATTTTCATCAAATACATAAAATCATGATTACATTAGACATTATGAAGACTGAACCTAGTTACACTTTTCAACAATTCTTTCATCCCAAGGTGTTTTGCGAATAGATCACCACCCTATTTCACTTCAAAGCTCATGAGAATTAGTTCTTATCTTCGCAATGTTCATTTTTCTCTCAGCAATGGTTAAGGAAAAAAGATAATTATGGTTAGCAAGAGTGGGGTTGATCACCTCCTTATAATACTTCACTTTCCTTTTCCCCTCTAGCACCTTATCATCTCACAACTTATCCTTAGATTTGGAAGTAATAGTATTTTTGAGCTTATCCTTCGTCTCTAAGATGATCTTTTCCTTTAACCCCTAATAGACGAGCCAAGACTAAGCATCCTTGTGCCAATCTCGCTTGAGTCGAAGATGAGGGTTTGGCTATAGTTAGAAGTGATTTTGGGGAACCTCTTGGCCCCCACTACACGACCATTTACGTGATGTGGTGATGAAATCATGTGAAGCCAATTGATACCTAGACAACATGAATCATGATGTGGGTTAGGGTATGGAGACTATGACACCAACCATGCTGGACAAATGGCATATAAAGTGGCCTAGCAGTTGAAATCAATGATTTTTAAAGTTATGAAGAGTGCGGTCGATCTCAATTCAACTAAAGTGAATCTTATTGGTTTGAAGGTGATTTCGGTACTCAACTAGGTAATGAGTTAAAAAAAGAGGACTAGAGGCAAAATAGAGAAGTTTAAAAGGATTCAAGATTGCTTCGAGAGGACGAATCGATCTAACAAGTTTCCATGGTTGTTAAGTCATGAAAAGCAAACAGGTCGGTGATCCCATAAACTATTTTTAATCTCATAGATATCAAAATATCATTCATTCATTCATTCCTTATATTTATACGTACATTCATTCATTCCATATCTTACAAAAGACCATCAATGATTCTCTTAGTGTCGAAGAAGTATGGGGGAAGTCACATAACTTGAACTAAGCAATCACTCAACAAACCCAAAAAGGATAGATAACTTAATGACTCGAAAAAACCTGGTGTAACATTTGGAGATGACTTTACTTATTGTAAATTAGTAAATCGCATACATTCAAAATTCATGAAATCCTATATATATATATATATAAAGCAATCACAAAGAAACCAACGATTTTCCATTTCATGAAAATTACATGGAATTTGATATATGCAACTTACATTAATCTCATCTATATAAATCTTTATAATAGAAATGAACGCTAAACAATGCACATTAAAACATCACTTTAATAGTTTAAATCCTACAATGACCTAAATTTAGATAGAGAATAGTTCAAGATTTAAATGTACAATGTCAAATGTCATCGAAGGTGGATCTTGGTATACAACGACAATGTTTAAGTCTCCAAATGCTTGAAAACTTTTGTAAAACCTGATCTTTTGGTCTCCAAATGCACTTCAAAACGTTTAATAATCCGCTTTTGTTGAAATTCGTCGTTGAAGCAGGTATCACAACACAAGCCTTGTGTCTAAGGCGTGTAGAAGTCCCTCACATATCACCTTAGAATATTTGTTGATGTAACTTAGCCTGAGTTTCACTTGGAAAAAACACATAATTATATGTTATTGAGATAAAATAAAACTTAGATAAAGTAAAGTATTTACTTTAGTGATTATGTTTTAATCTTAGTTGTTAATCTCAGGGGAGGCGAGATCAAATCTCAGTTGTCCATCACTTTGAGATTAGGTTTTTGACTCAATGTAAAGTTATGAAGGTAAGGCTAAGGTGAGGAGATAAGATACAACAACAACACAAGATTGAGAGCAACATCTCAGTGAACTTGTGTTGGGATCAAGAGAGAGACTATAAATCCAGATCTGCAAGAAAGATCACATCTGCTGGATCAGATCCAAAGATTTGTAATCTTAACAGGGATGACAACTTGAGAATCAGTAGAAATTGGATCCTTGCTTTCTCCTCGAGATATTCTTCTTAATTTGCCTCCCTTTCATCATTTTGGTTTTTAATTGTTCCCCTTCTTTTCCTTTTATTGTCGCTTTCACCTTTGGTGTTTTTGCCCCTTAGCTTTTATTTCCTTTTATATTTAAATATTTCTAGATTTTTATTAAT
>APFE031409823.1:0-14005 GCA_000404065.3 Pinus taeda | reverse complement strand
ATAATAAAGTATTACTATTTATTTATTCCTAAAGTATTTACGCTTAATTTTCCTAACTATTACTCTTATTTATTGTGTTTTATTATAATTATTTGGATTATAAATCCCACTCTTTTGTCTTAGCCGAGCATGCTGAAAAAACTAAACACCACATATTAATTAAGGAATCCTAGGTAATTACTGTGAAAATTCCTAGATCTAACAATCTCAGGAATCCTACTGCAACCAGTTGAATCTACTTCTAGCTTGTAAATTAAGTTACAAACTTATTTCATATTTTTTCATTAAATATCGAAGCAATTTACTGAAGCAGCCTACACCAATTAAATATGATTCTGAAACATAGAAACTGAGCAAGGAAAATAGAAACACATATTACACTGTTATTTTTGGACAATAGTCCTCAGAAAAACACAATGCAGGAAAACTGTTGCAGCAACTCAGAGGGTTTATTATTATTAAGTAGTAGTTATGAATACAATCTCTGGATGTCCTTCCAACAATCCAGTTACAGAGAAAAAAACACTGGCAGAAACCTTAGTGAGATTACCTCACTACACCCACAAATCCTGACTAATCCAGCGACTGAACTGACTATCCTCGGCTACAACTGCATTGCCCGTTCGCAGTAACTGTGTGGGCCTGTGTGGAGCTCTCTAAGGCTATGCGTTGGGTCTGCTTGCCTCTTGGAGCTCTGACGTCAACCTTCCCGACTGATCCAGCTGCTCCTCGACAAGTTTCGGATTTCTACAAGAGGGCAGCTCTTCAGTTGCACTGACCCTTTTGGCACTACGTCAAGCAATGCGTGGGCCCTCCTGGCCCAGCGTCAATACTCCCTGGGTGTGCGTTGCCTCCATTGGTGTATCTTTGCCTCTCTGCTGAGTATTCGAGGTTCCGGAGAAGATCTTCCAACCCAACTATCCATGCCCCTCTGCTGCAAAAGATCTGCTCAATCGATTTTCTTCCTAAGAACTTCTCACTTCAAAAAAATCGATTTCCTTGATCTCTCAGTGCGTTTTCCAAATGACCCTCAAGCCCCTTCTTATATCTTCCTGTTGGAAAACCAACGGCCTAGATTAAATCTTACTCAAAGGCTCAAATCGTTTTGGCTTGATCCGTGGCTTTCTTAAGAAGTTTCACCCCTTATTAAATTAATACCCATTAATATTTTAATTTTCCTAAGTTTAGACTGAGGAACCCCATTAAAAATATTAATTATTTCAATAAAATCACTTTTGGGTGGAATTTCCCAAATCACTTTCTGGGTTCTTTGGAATACCTGTGCCCAAGCCTCACTGCAGAATTTGAGACTTAGAGCACATTCAATGCTAACCCAAATCAACACTCCCTCAGAGAAAAATGTGCTCTAGCAATACACTGCCTCTCTGCAGACTGCTCTAACTCTGAAGCATCATCTCTGCACTGTTGATGTTTGACATGCTGTCCACCAACAACTATGTTGTTGTTGCAACTATACTACTTTTAACACTACCTTTGTCCACATTGCATCTATACTACAACTCCCTCTGCATTTGTGCTATTGTCGGTCCTACTACCCAACACCACATCTGAGTTGCAACTCAGTTGCTGAGAGAAGCAACTAAAAACACCCAAAACTAGATAAGTATATAGTGGATACTCCTCGGTCCTGACATCCTGACTGCTACTAGCCCCATGCTACCTTTGAAGCCACTACGTCGTTGAAGCTCTGCACTACTGCCTCTCTACTCTGCGCTGCTCAGTCTCTAGCTCTCCTAGCCACTACATCTGTCGAATCAACACTCCATGGCACCAACTGAAACTCCACCATCCTGCTACTCCTGATCATGGTTTCCTGTAGCAAGGTGATGATCCAAGAGGTGGGCTCCTCAAGGATTCTGCCCATCTGTAGCTCTATCGAACTACATCTCTATATCATCCCACCTCCCTCCTGGAGGTATCTCGGCTATCATGGCGAACTCCTCGTTGATCTTCGCAGCTGCAACCTTAGTTAGGATCATGCTTCTCATCCTTGTCCTTTTTCTTCAAAGGACACTGGGATGCATAATGGCCCATCTTGCCACATCTGAAGCACTTCACCTTGGAGACATCCTTTCGTTTATGTTGTCCCTTCAATGCAAGAGATGTGTTATCCTCCTCCTCTACTTTGGGCTTCGATCCATTGTTGTTGTTGCTCCCATCAAGTTTGACCTTGACCAAGTCTCCTCAACTCTTTTTGTTTCAGAGCTGCCCACATTTCAGTTGGAAATACCAAGAGGGGGGGTGAATCAGTATTCCTTTTCAATTGCTACTTTTACCAATTAGATCACTTATATTTAGAATACAAAATGAACAATAAGAATAAATGCTTTTATTAATTTCTTCAATAAATCAAGTACAATATATGTAAGGCTCCAACCTTAGATGAAGACACTGATCTTCAATCTCCCAGGCTCCAACCTTGTCAATTTTGAGACACCAATCTCAAGGGCTCCAACCCTGTATCTAGTTCAAGCTCCAACCTGGTTTCTTGAGGACTCCAACCCTATCCTCCAAGGCACCAACCTTGTCTTTTCGAGGCTCCAACATTTGCTTTACTTTGTTAAGATATGTTTGGTTATTCTTCATGGCTCCCAATGTCTTCTTCAATGAGCTCTGTCAATCTTCACTTAGTCTTCACTTTAGTCTCCACGTTGCATCATCAATGCCAACCTTGAACTCTTAGAAGGTGTCACCACTACTCTTCATTATATCCAACCAAATTCTCCAAGTCACTCCATGATGCCTTCAACAATGCATCATGATATTCAACGGTGTCACCAAGACTTCAAGGAATCTTCTTCAAGATCACTTCACACAGACTTCAAACAAGGTCTCCCACAAATTCTTCAAGGGTGTCACCCAAACAGCTTTCTACACAGCTACTTCATTAAGCCTTCAACAGTGTTGCTCCAAGGAATGGCTTCAATAGTGCACCAAGATCTGCTACCTCTAATCAACACAAAGGTTCCTTAAAGAGGTTGCTCTATTTCTGCTCTAACAAGCTGCTCCAAGATCTGTACAAGTACGTCTACTTGAACAAGGTCTTCAATCAAATACAAGGGTGCTCAGACTTCAACTATGTTTCAGAAATGCTTCCAAAGACTTCTCTAAACTTCAACAAGAGTTAACATATATGCTCTGAGTCTGTACTTCACCACAATCCGAGACAGGAGGTGGCACTACACTGTTGTCACCACAATTCGAGTCACAAAAGAGTGTATGTATTACAGTCACTGTTAACACCACAAAGTTACTATTACTACCACAGTCCATTGTCTATTTCCGAGCCATAGTGCTTAAGATCACTGTGTTGTAACACAGTCCGAGGCTCTGATTTTTTACCATAATTTGTGCTCTAGGGGATAAAGAGATCACAGTTCTATTTGCAAGGATCACAGTCCAAAAATGATAAGACTCTTGTCCATGATATATGTCTGTTCAGAGATGTCCGAATCACTGTAGCTGTAATAAAGATTTAGACCCAAATCATTTTAAATTATTCCTGTGCTCCTTTCTCCCCTATTTTCCTTATCCGAGTTGTTGTGGCACTTCTGTGATGATCACCGAATTGGATAATTGAGAATGAGGTATGAAATCCTTATATATACGTCACTGTATGGAGGCTGGTCTGTTAGGTTGAACCAGTGTTTTAAAAACCATTTTTAAAAACCGGTTACCAGTATAACCGGCCGGTTAGCAAGGCCACCGGTCTAAACCGGCCAAAAAACCCAGTTCAATCACCCATTTCGCTAAAATTTGCCCTAAATCGGTGCTAACCGGCCAGTTTTGTATCAAACCGGCCGGTTAGAGGCACGCCCACCATGTAATGCAAAAACTGTAATGCGGACTATGTTTTAGGGGCTTTGGAGGGAAACTAAGGGTGTTTTCCCTCCAAAAACACCCTCTCCAAGCCTTTAAGAGGCCCCTCTCACTCTCATTTATCTCACACAACTGTTTTGGAGTGTTTGTGAGTTTGTTTGTGAGTTTGTTTGTGAGCTTGGAGAGTGTTGAGTTTTTGCTGAAGTAATCATCTTGGAGTTGGAGTTGGAGCTATTTTGGAGATAGTGTGTCGTTGTCAGTGGAGTTGCCATCTTCAAGAGGAGGTTAAGGAAGCTAGTTTGCATTTCCAAGGATTTGCACTTGAAAATTCCTTATTTGACTGTTGTCCATGAATTAATTTTTTTTATGTGTTATAAACTTCTCACTTCTATGATCTACCATCCAAGGAGTCATCATGCCTCCAAAAGCTAGAGATACTGCATGGGCTCATTGTGATATGATTGATGGCAAAATGATCTGCAAATAGTGCCAAAAATCCATTCAAGGAGGGGGTATTAACATGTTCAAGCAACACTTGGCTGGGATAGGAGGCCATGTAAAGCCATGTGGAGCACCAAATGAAATAATAGAGCATATTAGGGTAGAATACCTTCAGAAGTTTGAGACTCAAGTCACTGAACCAATAGAGAAGTTTGTGACTGCAAAGTTTGGGAGTCGAGACTCAACCCACTGAGTTCGATCATGATCACTGAGACTCATGAGAAGTTTCAACTTCAAGTGATAATGTTGATCACTATTATAGTATTACTATTATCATATATGTAGAGTCTAGACTGAAGTCTTGTAGTAGGCCACTGGCCCCATAGTTTGTAGGCTTTGTTTTTGCACTCTAGAGGCCATTTAGAGCCTCATTGCTTATGTCTTTTGTCGATGATATGTATTGCACTCGTGCCATTTTGATATATTCACCTTTACATGGTATATAAATGAGCAATCTTTGCATATTTTGTCTCTATTGGCTTGGAATCATGGTTTTAAATCTTAAAAACAGTTTTTTTCATTAAAAAATAATTATTTAATGTATTTTTCTAAAACCGGTTTGTTTAGACCAAACCAGTCCCGGTTAGACCGGTTCCGGTCGGTAAACCAGTTCATTAGGTGGACCGGTCCGGTCATCTGTTCTGATTTAAAAACATTGGGTTGAATAGTCGTGTCTCTTTGGAGAAAACCGCCATACATATGGGGTTGTCATGTCCCTTTTTCGTACCCGACCTGTAGTGGATTAATTTTTATTCGATTTTATTTAACATGAACAGTCAAGCCTTTAGAAGAATCGATTTGCATTTTTTAAATTTAAATGAACTATGACCAATGTTTAGTGTGGACATATTTTTTTTGGTCTACAATGTGATGTAACATAAATGCATTACATCTATCTGTCATGTGAAAGATGGATCATGAAAGAACTATGGAAAAGGACTTGTCTTCCATGTGAGTGATGCATTACACCATGTTGTCGCATTATACATTATGTCTAACATGTATGGTCATAGGGAACCATGCTGCCTATATTATACATTGTCTGCCATGTATGGTCACAGGGAACAAGTATGTCATGTTTGTTTGCCATTAAACAAAATCTTGTTATATGGTAATGGTAAGGTTCATAGCTATATAATGTTTCCGTAGGTGTTTGGGAATTAAGAGTTTATTTTAATAGAGTATTTATTTTTATATAATAAAGACATCATAAAGAAAGGCTTTCCGGTTTATGGATAAAGGTATATTTGATAGGATTTGGGTATTCATGTATATATGGTGTGTATGCTTCAATAAGGCTAGGATATTATATGGAACTTGCATTAATGCCTAAAGATTCATATTCATGTATCTATGGTGTGTATGCTTCAATAAGGTTAGGATATCATATGGGACTTGCATCAATATTTTAATGCCTAAAGATTCATCTAGGGTTTCATTAGGATATGTAAAAGGATTACCATAGGGTTTTATATGAAAGGTCTTCACACTTGGAACTTCTTCAATAGTTTGGATATGATTAGGATTAGTGTTTGCTTCAACTAGGGTTACAGCATTATGTAAAGCTAGGATTTCCCTAGGGTTAGGGAAACATCACGCATCACAGGAATATTTGCCATCTCGTCAATGCCATATTGACGTCAATGACAACTTGACTAACAATCTCATCCCAATTTGGCAATGCTGCTCTGCCCAAGATACTCTGGACAAAGATTTGCCACTCATCCGAGACGAAATTTAGAGCTAGTCTCACTAACTCTGAATCCTGAGCTGTATGTCCCGCAGCTAACAGCTCATCATGGCTCTCCTTCAGTTTCGTGAGGAACGGATCCACACATTCTCCCTTTTGCATCTGAGCAGATCTCAGTTTATGCTCTAAGTACATCTTTTGCTACTCAGAAGATCCATGATACAATGTGGCCAAGGCATCCCACATCTCCTTAGCAGTTCCTTTACTTGCAACGTGGCACAGCACATGATCCTTGACTCCATCCACGATCATCCTCTTCGCCTTAGCCAACTCAAATATGTACTTCTTTAGCGGAATTGCATCCGCCGGGACATCTACCACATTATCAACATACATCTTGATGGCATGCTCATCTAGAAGGAAACTCATCCTAGCCTTCCAGATGACATGGTTGGAAGCCCCGTCCAACCTATCCTGATCCCTCAAGCCACTGGTTGCCATTGTTGGACATTGGATAAACCAACGCTCCCTATGTGTTTCTCGACATGGACTAACCGCCTCTTGTGGATCCTTATCTCTGGTGATGCGATCGTTGACTAACACCTGCAAGTTTTGATCTAACGGCAATCGTGATTCCCAACAAGTGGTATCAGAGCATAGGTCACAAGTTCGATACACACCCAGCTCGCGTTGGGGGGCAGATTGTTGGACATTGGATAAACCAACGCTCCCCGCGTGTTTCGCAACATGGACTAACCGCCTCTTGTGGATCCTTATCTCTGGCGATGCCATCGTTGACTAACACCTGCGGATTTTGGTCTAACGGCAATCATGATTCCCAATAGCCATATCCTCCGAAAACTGTCAAACAACTCCCTCTTTCTCCCTGCTGCATAACTCCTAGGTTGCCTTATGCACTCTCTAATGGAGCTGGTAAGCTGCTGCTCAGAAAATGAGAAATGAGGAAGCATTCCCTCACTATGTGATCTGCTTCTTTCTTCTGACGGCTTTTCTGCTCGACAATCAGCTTGTTGAAACTATGTCCCTCTAGCTCTATGTGGCTTTGCGTAGCTCTCTCTGCCTTGGCAAGTTTTCGATCTAGTAGTCCTATATCTTTGTCAGCTCACTCAGAGAGAGACACCCATGAAAATATAGTCCACCCACGAAAATATAGCCTTCCTAGCTAGAACTGCACAATCCCTCAAGGGATTCGAACTGCTGCTTATTGCAACTAATTAGCTCTTGCTTCAGTGCTCGATTTGCTCTTCCCTATTTCACATCAACACCTCTGATACCATGTGAAAATTCCTAGATCTAAAAATCTCAGGAATCCTATTGCAACCAGCCGAATCTACTTCTCGTAGATTGTAAATTAAGTTACAAACTTATTTCAGATTTCTTCATGAAATATCGAAGAAAATCACTGAAGCAGCCTACACCAATTAAATATGATCTTGAAACATAGAAATTGAGAAAAGAAAATAGAAACACATAAGACACTGTTATTTTTGGACAATAGTCCCCGGAAAAACCCAATGCGGGAAAACTGGTGTAGCAACTCTAAGGGTTTATTATTATTAAGCAATAGTTTTAAATACAATCTCTGGATACCCTTCCGGCAATCCAATTACAAAGAAAAAGACACTGGCAGAAGCCTTAGTGAGATTACCTCACTACACCCAGCAAATCCTAACTAATCTAACTATCCCCAGCTACAATCGTGTTGCCCCTTCGCAGTAACTGCATTGGCCTGCGTGGAGATCTCTAAGGCTCTACGTCAGCTCTATGTTGGGTCTGCTTGCCTCCTGGAGCTTTGACGTCAACCTTCCCAGCTGATCCGACTACTCCTCGACAAGTTTCGGATTTCTGCAGGAGGACAGCTTTTCCTCTACGCTGGCCCTTCTGCCACTACGTCAAGCATTGTGTGGGCCCTCCTAGCCCAGCATCAATCCTCCCTGGGTCTGCATTGCCTCCACTGGTGTATCACTGCCTCTCTTCTAAGTATTCGCGGTTCCGAAAAAGATCCTCCAACACAACTATCCCTGCCCCTTTGCTGTAAAAGATCTCCTCAATCGATTTACTTCCTGAGAACTTCTCACTTCAGAAAATTCGATTTCCTTGATCTCTCGTTGTGTTTTCCAAATGACCCTCAAGCCTCTTCTTATATCTTCCTGTTGGACAACCAATGGCCTAGATTAAATCTTAATCAAAGGCTCAAATTGTTTTGGCTTGATACGTGCCTTTTTCTAGAAGTTTCACCCCTAATAGATGATTACATGCAATGAGTGCTAAGTGGACTATTCAAAAATCATGAGAAATTAGTCAGATACAACTACCTCTCATGGAAATGGTCATCGATGAATGACTTTCTTAACGTAGTTGAATCCCAAAAAATGATATCTAATAGATTAATACCCATTAATATTTTAATTTTCCTAAGTTTAGACTTAGGAACCCCATTAAAAATATTAACTATTTTAATAAAATCACTTTTGGGTGGAATTTCCCAAAACGCTTTCTAGGTTCTTTGGAATACTTGTACCCAAGCCTCCCTACAAAATTTGAGGCTTAGAGCTCATCCGATGCTACCCCAAATCAACAATTACCATGATTTATCACTTCCATGGTAGGAACTTTAGAGAGGCTATAGAAATTGAGAAACATGTTAGCAATCTGAATAGGGATGACGAGTCGTAGTTAGATTCCTCCCATTTCTTCCTAGTTTTTTATTTTAGGTAGATTTTCTTCCTTGTCTTATCTTCTTATATTTTGAGAAGCATATTATTATTAAACCTGGTTTAATGCAATATTGATATATATTATTTCTCTCTCTCATTCAAATGATATAATTTTCACTCATGAGAGAATATTTTATTGATAGGGTATTTTCTTAGTAGGTTTTAATGATATACTTTATATATTCAGTTTAATACAATTATTTATTCCTATATATATATGAGTATATAGTACTATATACTATATATATATTATATTATTATATATTTATTTGCGCTTTTGGGACTAGCTCATCATCATGTCCAATATTTCCTGCACTGTAGGGTGGGGAATGGATATTTGGTGCTTATCAGAGGAGTGTCTTATAGAGAACTCAATCACCGTCTATCCAAAACTCCATGGACTTAATTTTTTTTTTCTATTTTAATTTTTAATTTATTGTTAAAGCATCTTTCCATTGATTTAATTAAGCAATTAATTGATTGACTATTTTTGTTTAATTCTTGTTTACTTTCTAACAAATGGTCATATTTTTTCTGAATTCAAGCTTCCTATGTGATTTTTACTGAAAGGACTCTTTTAAATGGTCATATTGTTAATACACATTATTTAATTATTTGTACTTTTAATACACAAGACCTAAAAATAACCCCATTTTAATACCATTATGGATATATATTTTCCCTTATTTATAGGCATATACATAACCTTATTATCATACAATTAAATAGAATGTTTTGCTTTTAATGTATATATTATAATATATATATATATATATATTATATATATTTATAATATATAATTTTTTCTTCTATTTTTTTTATTTTTATATATTTAAGAAACCATTATTTTATTAAGTTATTAGTTTTTTGACTAATTAAATTGGACTTTCAAATGTTTTTCTTTGATTTCTTTCAATGGAATTCTTTGGAACATCTCCACATTATTTATTTTTCTTGTTAGATCAGGGCCATCTATGTCTTGATGATGAACCATAGTGGAGGGTTCAAAACGTTGTACTCCAAAATATTGTTGTGATTAATCTGAAAGAGCCATTTCTCTAAACATTATGAATCACAAAAGCCTAAATTCAGAGGATAATTTGTTTGTTTGACTTTTGACCTAACTTCCCCTCCCCCCCACCTTTTATACCCCTGTTGGATCAGAATCACTTCATTTAAATCGTCCTAATGATGAACCACATTGGATGGTTTGAAACACGTCCACAGTTAATTCAATTATGTTATGGATCCAAAAGACAGTTATCTAAAAAATTGTAATTTGAATTTTATCATTTGGGCCATTATCCTAGGATGGGAGCCCAAGTAAGTTTTGTGATTAATTTATTAATGAACTTATTGATTGGACAAAAATATGCTCGTGTGTGGTTCAGATCAAATTTTTGCTTCCACTATATTTTTTGTGTTAGGAATTTGAACGTGTATTTATTCAATTAATAATTATTGGGAACCAAATACCAGGGTTAGATTCGATAAAATTCTAACATGGTATCAAATCATGAAACTCTAAATTGATCTCCGAATTCATAAGTGTTGGGTTTGTATCAGATTGTTGAAGCTGGTTCGACTGTGATCATAAGAACGAGATTTTTTTCAAGTGCCAAATGTAAATCGACTGAATGGCCAGGACAAATTTTTTCTTCAAGGGGTTGATTTATTTTTTAAGGCACCATGTTAAAAAGAAAAGAGACAGAGAGAGAGAAAGGGAGAGAAAGATGAAGACGATTGGGTTGCCAACTACAGTGGTTGACAACCTACAATCATCAACGTTGTTGGCAAAGCCATCAAATGTTAAAGTGACCAATAGTGAATTTGGGGCAAATCAAGCAGACGACAAAATCCAGAGCAATAAGAGGGACTCAAGCCAGTTGCCAGGGATGTTGTGAGGGAAATTGTGCATGGCGAGTGGCTAGAGTCACTGGACAAAACGAAAGAGACAACCATCAAATCTATGGATATGTAGGTCGTGTGGATCGTGGACGTCAAGCGAAGCAAGTCAAAACACAAACGTCCTCGATCCAGTGTGAGAGATAGAGACTACTACAGGCGAAGCAAGACATGGAGAAGAACAATAAAGGTCACCGAGAGGAGCAACAAAGTCACCAGAGCCAACAACTGACAAACAAGCCCACGCTAACAAGGAAAAAAGAAGGGAAAGACAGTTATGTTGAAGAATGTAACTAGTGTCGACCTTCATAATTGTACTTGTCAAAAGAAATTTTATTATTAAATAAAAGGACTTAATAGAGCATGTGTTTCATGCTTGGGTCAATGATTTCTAGGTCAAAGCCTCCATTGAAGGCTTCTAGGTTTTGTCTTGAGTCATTAGAGTCATTGTCATTTTTATTAGACCCTTCTTGGGCTTTTGTATCATGTAAAAATAATTATTTTTGAGTAAAAAAAGTTATTTGTCACCTCTACACCAAGTTAAAAGGGCAATTTGACCCAGCAGAAAGGCTATATATAGAGAGGCAATTTGACCTATTTGGAGCATTCACACAACAAGTTTGACCTTCAAGGAAGAGAGGCAAAGAAGAGAGTGAAGTAGTCGAAGAAGGAAGGAATTTGCTGGGAAGACCTAATTTGAGTTTCTGGGCTATCTATCTCTCACACATGTGGAGTTTCTAGGCAGTTGTTGGGGCCGAAATTCAATGTCTACTGCAAGTCTGAAATTCTGTTGTTGGGGGCCTAAATTCTAGATTGACATTGTTGTTGGGGAATTGTCACTTGGAGACTTTGACAAGGATCATCTATTGAAGTGTAGGGTTGACTTGGTGGTTGGAGGAGGCCTTTGTCTAGGTCTAAGAAGTCTTGGAGTGTCTCATCTTGATTTGAATTTACTAGTGGAAGAGAAAGTGGACAACTTCATACTTTATCAAGGGAACCATCATTGCATGCAATGGGGCTAGGAGACAACAACAATTATGCAATCAAGAGCCTCGGATATACATCAATGAAGCTGGAAAGTGGAACAAAGCTACACCTAAACAACATACTATATGTACCAAGTTTGAATAAGAAGTTACTTTCCATTTCTTGTTTAGAAGATAAAGGAGATAAGGTTGCCTTTGTAGATGGTAAAGTTTCGGTTTGGAGAAAGCATTCAAGTATTGAAAAGGCAAAGGTTATTGGAATTCGTGAAGGAAGGCTATATAAAGTTATAACACTATCTCCTCAAGCACTAGTTCACATGGAAATTAATCCTATCGTACTATGCATAGAAGATATGGGCATATTCTTTACAAGATAACACCCTCATTTAGTCAAATGGTAAAGGGTATCCCCATCATCAAGGAAGATCATGGAGGATTATGCAAGGGGTGTGCTTTAGTTAAGAATACAAGGAAACATTTTACAAGCAATGATATAAAATCCAAAGGGATATTAGACCACATTCATTATGATGTGTGTGGGCCAATGTCTAACAAATCTCTTGGAGGCCATCCTTATTATGTGACCTTCATTGACAATCACTCTAGAAAGATATGGCTCTATCTTCTCACGTGAAAGGACAACGTATTTGAAAAGTTCAAGGAATTTAGATCCAAAGTGGAGACCTTAACAAAAAGAAAGATAAAGACTTTGAGATACAACAATGGTGGGGAATACACTTCAAAAGAATTAATTGCATATTGTAAAGAAGCAAGTATTAAGAGGGAGCTCATTGTTCCCTACAACCCTGAGCAGAATGGAGTTGTAGAAAGGAAAAATAGAACTATTGAAGAATGCATACGAACTATGATAATTTGATCAAGATCTACCAAAATTTCTATGGGGAGAAGCAACGATGACAACAATGTATATACAAAACAGAAGTCCTCATAGAATCCTTGATAATATCACACCAGAAGAAGCATTCATAGGGAAGAAGCCATGTGTAGACCATCTTCGAATCTTTGGGTGTCCCACATGCATCCATGTTCCAAATGACAAGCGAAAGAAAATGGATTCTACAAGCATAAAAGGGATCTTCATTAGTTATAGCCTTACACCATGTTGATAAATCTAAGGCAATGATATTAAGTGATTTATCTTCATTTTGTAACTGCTTGTGAGTGCCTTTTACTTCTTTAGATTAGGATCTTCTTTTACTTGGGTTATTAGTGTTCTTCTTCATCAAACAACTACCTCTCACTCTTTGAGAGGAAAACCCGAACAACTTCCTCCACTTCCTCGGTGATGTGGGCTTCTTCTCTTCCTCTTTTGTTGTCCCTCTTGACCTTAGGACAATCTCTTTTGTAGTGCCCATATCTATGTTGCAGGAAACGTTGGCGGGGGGGGGGCGGCGCGTTTCCGCGTTTGGTACGGCCGTGAAACGCGTTTCCGGCCGTACCACCACGTTTCCCGAAATGGAAACGTGGGTGGTATGGCCGGAAACACGTTTCACGGCCATACAGCCCCACATTTCCAAAAAATCAAGTGTTTTTTTATTTTATTTTTAATTTGTTTTCAATTGTTTCTAGTGGGTTCTAGAACCCTGCCTAAACTTATAAAAGAGAAATTTGTCTCATTCTCTCATCACACTATTCAGCAAGTCGTTTCTCTTGGAGACTGGCAGTTGTTTCCGCTAGGGTGTTTTGAGCAGTGAGCAAAGTGGATTTCAGCAGCAGGAGAAAGAGATTTCAGCAGCAAGAGAAAGAGATTTCAGCAACAGATTTCAGCAGCAGCAGATTTGGCTCAGCTACAGCCATATTTCTCTTCTCTTTTCTGGCATTTGTTGGTAGTTTCAGCCACAGAAAATTAATTTGGGTAAGCCACATTCATTTTGTTAGTTTTTTCTTATTATTTCTTCAATTTTTGTAGGGTTTATGCAGCCAAAAATATGAAATACGTTTTTTATTTATAGATTTGTTTTTTAAATTGATTTTTGCAGCAAATTTGGCTCAGCCACAGCCATATTTCTCCTCTTTTCTGGCATTTTAGGGTAGTTTTAGCCACAGAAAATTAATTTGGGTAAGCCACATTTATTTTGTTACTTTTTTCTTACTATTTCTTCAATTTTTCTAGGGTTTATGCAGCCAGAAATATGAAATACGTTTTTTATTTATAGAACTGTTTTTTAAATTTATTTTTGCAGCAATGGCTTCCAGCCAAAGTGCAACTGCAAGTTCAAACCCTAGGGCCAACCCAAGGGTTGAATATTATCCCCTTTGGAGGCATGTGACGAAGCTTCAAAGATGTGGAGGTGGTGGCTCATGGGAATGGCGATGCAATCTTT
>APFE031409821.1:0-10963 GCA_000404065.3 Pinus taeda | reverse complement strand
AGCAACTGTAACATTTTTGTGGCGAGATGACTATTGGGAAGAGCCTTTCCAAAACTATACTTAGGAAATGAGAACATCCAATTAAAATTTGAAAGAGGAGAAATTGACGGGCATTACAGCATATATAGAAAAGTCAAAAAAAAAAAAAAAAAATTGAGCTACAAGAAGTTACCCACTTTTTGATGGGTAACAAGACCTTCATACTCAATTTGAGCACTTTTCTTGAGGTTATTTCATTCATAAATTGAGTATTTCTTTTCTTGGTTTGCATTTTCTGCAGTTAGAATCATATATCAAATCAGACCTATCAGTTCTCTTTAACTCCTACTCTTCATTATTTGAGTGCTTGTAAGCACTGGTCATCCTAAGATTTTTGGTGAAACTTGTGTAGTTTGGATACCCCCATGAGAGGAGAGTGTTCTGATGTAATAGCAGGCACATCTCCTGTGTGCTTACCATTTTCCATCTTGGCTAAACCTTGCGAAGCCTAGTAATATGAGCAGTAACACTACCCACAAATGTGGGTTCACTCATCACTGTTATTCAAGGAAAACAACACCACCTGAAATGACCCATTGGTGTGCTACAAGGGGTCAGACTTCCAATCCCACTAGTGGCCTCCAGATCTTGAACCATTAACCCGTTTCCTTACATTGAAAAAAGACAAGCTCTTAATTACTTGGAATTTGGAAGCAGTTTTAGGTCACACTGTTATGCATAAATTCATATAAAATAATAAATGTAAATATAAATATAATAATAAATAAATATTAATTAACTAATAGTTAGTTAGTTAGTAATGAAGAGACACTGTCTTAGAGACATGACCATTTCATGAAAGGGAACCTGCCTAGGTATATAAGCAAGCCACCATTGTAATCATTACACACATATTTTATACATTCAACAATTTTTATATACAATACTTGTCCTACGATGATACTTGTTACTGTTCATCTTCTGAATTATTCGCTGCATATACGAACTTGTTCGTTACATTGGTTTCAGAGCGTAACGAAATTTGTTCGTTACATTGGTATTGGAGCATAACGAACTTTGTTCGTTACACACACCAAGAAATGCAAGTTTTAACTTTATGTTTTATAAATAACAATGCATTGAACTTTTTTCTTATTTCATTTCATGTTTAATAATGCAGAAATTTCTATGGAGTAGGAAGTTTGAAGTTTGTCAAAAAAATTGGGCCAAAAAGAAATCATTGAGCATACTATTGATTTAACACAGTACATCTCAAGGCTACTTGGAAGTGGGTGTTGAATTTCCATGACCTTGGGTCTAGGTTAGAGTCTTAAAATCATTGACACTACCAAACCAAAAATCTCAACCATAAACTACTTTGCACAGAGGAAATATAAAGCAATAAATCACATATGCACAATATACACAATTTTAAACAAATTGTACAATATGTACAATCCCAATCTTTGTTATATTAAAGAAACTGAGTAATACAGCAGTCTATGGTTTACAAGATACAATGACAAACTTCGTTGCGCAACTTCGATGTCATCTCTTGTCCTACCAGTCCTTCACTTCCGTACTGCTTACTAGAAGTGCCTTAGTCCATCAAGGCATCTACACATCGAGACTCCAAGAGGGCTGCCTCCTATCACTGCTGCAAGTCACATCTACTACAATGAACACGGGCTCATCAACTGCTATCTGGGTAGCCTAATTCCCGAGCTCCAATCTACCACACTAGCAACAACTTTCGTCCATCAAAGTGTTGCACTTTGGCACTGATCTTGATTCTTGACCCAACCTTCAGTTGCTCTTATTCCTTCAAGATAGCTAGTCTAGGGCTACTTTGGGTAGCCAACTCGCTGCCCTCCAACCAGCTCTATGACACCCAATACTTCACTGCTGAATCTGCTCCTAGGAAGACACCTTCCCTCCCCGGAATGTCTTCCAATTGGCTCCAACAGGCTGCTTGTCAATCTGATCCAAATCTAGTCACCAAACTGTGACCCAACACACTTCAACACTGTTGTTTTGTCCCTGCTTTTGCTGCTGTCACCACAGTGACTGGTTAGGGCACCAAACAGTGCTGTAACAACCCATAACCAGTCATCAAAGCAGCCCTCAAAAACTGTGGTTTGCCCTTGCTTGAATGCTCTGCCTCCACGCTGTTGATTAGGGGTAAAGCCAACCCCAAAATAGTCCACGCAATTGCCTTTTTGTGGGGTTAGGGCCTGTGGCCTACTACAGGTAACTCCTAGCTCCCACGGCCTGCTAAAACAGAGTTCCCAGCCACCATATGACCTCCAAAACAGCCCTCAGACAGACACACATTTCCTCAGCCCTCCAGCAAGGTATTCGGCCTACCTTCCAGCCCTTGGTCACCCTGAAACAGGCCCTAAAACAGTCCTCTTTCACCCACGCTAGACTGCCTCTCCTTGCTGTGGCTAATTCAGAAAATATTCTTCTCCAACAAGCCGTTCACCAATGTATGTGTTGCACAAGATGGATGCTTAAAATGATTCAACTCGTCCTCAATATATAGGCTTTAAGGCCTCCAACGAGTTCATTCAAAGAGACACGTCTACTTGGAATTTTGTTCAAGTCGACCTACTTGAAAATCCAATATTTACTATGTCAACTTCAAAAATTCATATCTCTCTAACGATGACTCGGATTCGGACGATTTTTGATGCATTGGAATCGTCTCTCCAAGCACTATCGTCCTCATCCATCACATGCCATGAATCCATTATTGTTTTGCCCCAAAACACAATGGGTGCCAAAACCCCACACTTGCGTTCCAAGCCCACAAGCTGCCCTTGTGGCGCTTTGTCCTCCAAACCCTGATCCCTAGGGCTTGGAGTACCTCCCAAGGTACACAAATCAACAATGGGAGCAGAAGTGAGAGCAGGAATCGACAATTTTCATAGGCTCCGGGTCAAGAGCGATCTTGGAAGCGTTTTTTAGATAATATATATAATTATACTTTCATATATTTTGATGCATATATGTCAACAAAAACATGTAGATTGATGAATTAGTTATAAAAAGCATAAAAACATGGATCAAAACAATATAACATCAATCATCTAGTAGTTATAATCTTCATCAACCATAGGTCCACAAGTTGCAACATCTCGATTCTCACCATGTTGGGCGTGGAGCTTGATTATCATCTTGATTCAGAGGTCTTGTTTCAACCGCATTTGATCACTATTCCTGATCATCTATTCCTATCTTTAGCTAGCACTCGATCACAAGTATTGACTCATACAGTCTTATTTCATCACATGGCATAATCTTGTAAATGCTTTCTTACACATTTATATTTACTAGTGTAGGTTGTTTTACAATGGGAGCATGTAAAATTTGTTGTTCCAACCCTTTTCCTTCTCACTAGCTTTGTCACATACTTTTACAAGGGCGTTGAACAGTAGAGCAAAATATTTTTTGTTAAAAAATAAAATAAAATTTCTTAGGGGGCGAAATTTGTTTTGCAGGAGCGCGCTTCCATAAATCGCTGTCAAAGCGCACTCCCTGGGTTGCTCCATGAGCATTTCCGTTCAGAGCGTGCTTCGGGAGCGGTGCAAGGTGTGGGGTGGTGCTCCCCTGCAGCCCTGGTACATGTTATCCTTTAAACAGATAAGTTATACAATTGCTTGGACTTATCTTATACAATACAAATAGAACTTAAAACAAAGTAATCCATGTATGCATTAGCTAGAAAAGCACTAATATAGCCCACTAGATTCCTATCCTACCACTTAAGCACATCATTAACTTGATGGATTCAAGGTACTGTGAGTGGCTTCTTCAAGTGCCTTTCTGAATCTTCAACAATATTTCAAAACATATATGTATATGTCAAACTATTCCCTTTACATACAGTTATCCTGAATGCTGTTATTAATCTTCTATATGCTGCAAATGTTTCTAGCAAGATAAATAGTAAATATAAGATCCACAAACTTTCCCTTTTAACATGTTGATGCAGAGAAAGAGAATCTAGGAATAGTGCATTGCTGACCTTGAGAGTAATAGATCCCCTATCCTTTTTGTCTTTGACTTTAAGTGTGTCAAGAGATGGCAAGAGTTGCAGCGTAAGATCCTTCAAATTTTCTGGTTCCAAGTCAGCCAATGGATATTTTACGACACCAAGTTTCTTATCTTGACCAACTTCATCTTTATCAAACACCTGCAAATGCAATTCACATGCTTCAATTGCAGCCTTTTGCTTTAAACATTAATATAGAGTGTCGGACACATTATTATAATCAGAATGGTCAAGCCATTAATCATCTCACAAGTGAGACTGAGTATAAAAATACTCGAGGCTGCAAGGCATAGAAAGCATTGTGAAGTGCTATATCTAAAAAATTCTCGATGCATATTAAGATGTGTGAAAACTTCAGTGCATTAAATATACAAGAAAAATGCTGGAAGACCTCATTAAAAACATGGAAAGTTATCATGTCCAGCAGCTAACTGAATGTTGAACTAAAACACAAGGAACATACAGCTACACACACGTAAGAAAATGATCACACATGAAAAAGTGCACACCAACCTATCTGCATACACACGAAAACAAATAGAGAGAGAGAGAGAGAGAGCGCACCTCTAATACAAGTGCTTGAGTCTCCTTGTCCTCAACATCTAGGTCAAAAGTTTCATTCCACTCAGGATTGAGATTGTTGTCAACCACTTTCGTTTTCACTTTAAAGAGAACCCGAACATATAAAACAACATATGGATCAGATTTTCCAATCATCTCCATGTTTTTCAACGAATTTGCTCTTACTACTGTAACTTTAAGTTGGCCTTGTGGTCTAAGCTCAAGTTCACTGCACATTTCCAAAAACAAGAGATTCAAAGCTTTTACAAGTGCATTAGTAGATCTCCAATTTTAAATGGCATAAATATGCAAACTACATGCAACTAACACATCCTCTGCTTTCACTGCATAAAGAGTACTCACGTTCTATCAACTGTCAACAATATTAGACATGTTAATATATTTGATACTTCATAGTGAAATAGTGCTAAATAGAAATGCATCCTAGTGATCACTCTGTGTATTATAATACGGGACTTCGCAAGCATTGTGGTGTATCTTACCCTGCAATCATATAGAAATTTCAATTTAAGGTGTTTAAGATTCGATACAATGCCCAAATAATATATTTCTTATCTCTGAACAAAACACTTAATTCCTAGCCTTTCAACAACATACTGGATATTGTTTTCACCTTTCAGCAAGAGCACCTTACAAGTTACACCAAGAGTGTTACCCTGAGCACATAAATTTTGATTCTTACCCTCTCAACATTATAAACAATGCTTTTGACTATTATAAAGTGCTACATACAAGTTAGATCATAGGTTACATATTCTATTGCAATTTGGGAAAATTTCAAATTAGTCCGCATTTAATGCCTTCAATACATGTCAATAGTAAAGTGTGAGGAATATGAATACCTGATGAGCTATTGGATTAGAAATCTTGTGAAACAGCTTGTAGCATCAATTTTTTTAAAACAGTGTTTCCTACAGCGTCTGCACAAGTAGAGGGGAAAGAGACAGGCATACTAATAAAAATATCCTCGTGCCAGGATTCTATATCCTACAGGGATCCCCCCCCCCCCACAAGTGTTACATCTTGAGTGAACCATCCCTGGAGCTTGGCCTCAAACCTGTTCAAAATCAGTTCAACTAGTGTGGCAAATATACATCACTTGAAAAGAATGCCCATGTACCTTAAAATATGTCCTCATTGAATGACTTCACAAATTTTTACAAGCCAATTAGGAAATTCATTATTGTCTAATAGTAAGGGCCTCAATTGTTTTGTCTATTTTCTAATAGTAAGGGCCTCTAATATTTCTTCATGAACTAATGCTTTTGTTGATATATCAAATATACCCAGACACTGCATCATTCCCTTTAAAAACTCCAGGTGAGCTTCAGAATGACAGAAAAATCTTCTGAAAAAATGTACATTAAGTAGCTTCTCTCCATCCAGCAGGAGAATGCCGTTAATATTTCATTGCAAACAAGTAGCTTGGAGATATCTTTAAATATCTGATGCATAGCATACATATGATGGGTCAAAGAAAACCCTTGCCTCATAGATCATTTAAGTGGAATCAACTCTGAAACTTCCCATCAACAGAAACTCTGGTTAAGGCATAAGAGAAAAGTGCACCATGGCGACTAGGTAAAATATCCTGAATGCCAGTGAAGAAAATATATCCAAAATAAAATCCCACTCAATGTTATCAACAGCTTTGTCAAAGCTGATCTTTAGGTAAATCACCCTTTGTCATCCCTTTGCCCACTCAATGCTTTCCAAGATGTAATAAGGTTGTCTAGTATGAATCAACCCTTAATGAACCCTATTTGTTCATATCATGCAATCCTTGTGGAAATAGACTTATCCTTGTTGGCTAATGAATCTATTAACACCTTGCATGAGACATTAAGCAAGTCGTTTGGTCCAAACCATTACACCATGGCTCTATGTGATCATGCTCGCATTCACATGCTTCCCCATATCCAGAATTATTAACGCTTCCCATTAATAGATCATCATCAATCATAGACCGTTGTTTCCTATAGAAATTACAAGGGCTCCAATCCATGCCATGAGATTTTCACCCTGCCATATCCCATACAACAATAAATATTTCATTCTTATCCAAGCGCTGTAAGAGATAGGCCTCCTTGCACTTAAGATGCACAGCACCTACTATGTTTCACAGTCTCAACTCTGGTCTCTTTAAGATCACATATCCTATAGCCAAAACTCCTACATAATGGGTGTATATATTTGTGGTAGCTTATCCATTTTTATCACTAAGCATCTTGGCCCTTGTTACTTGTCATATCACCAAGGATTTGTAAGTCCAAGGTCACAAGTCAAAAGGCCGGATAATGCCACATCAAGAGGCCGCTCCTAGTTGGGTCTGAAAAGTAGAAGATTTATTAAGTCGCAAGTGAGGCGATTTCTCTTGAAGACCAAACCCACTTCCCTGACAAAGTACAATGTCGACTTAAGGAGCCATACGTTTCACATTCCAGAATGTGAGGTACATTTATTTTGGTACAAGTTATAATTTGCAACAACCATTCTATTTTAAGAAACTCAACTTTTTATTTCTGTTTTAGATTAGGAATTTCTAGTTGTTGATTTTTATATTGTTATATCATAAAAAACAAGAATTTAGCCTTGGGTTATTGAAAATTAATGCTAAATTTTCACAAAGATTGGTACATTGAGTTTTCTTTAGTATTAGATATTCTTACCTGCTTGTATCAAGTGATTTAAGAGCAGGTCTGGACATTTTGCTGGTTGTAACTAAAGAAATCTGAAACAAACATCAAGCTTTTCAGCTCCTAACAAGTAAGTAAATCTCTTGGAAACTTGCTCTTTGACTCTCTATGGATTTATTGCTTAAAAGCCTAAAATATACATATACATTTTCCAGCCATATTTGAAGTTTAATTCAAATCTGGAAATTTCCAAGCCCTTTTCCTAACGGGATTTGATCCCAGTTCACAGAATTAACAATTTCCAGCTTGCTGGAAATTTTTTTTTTTTGCCCCAGGTTTGAAATTGGTCTCATAAGACTTCTATCTCATCCTCAACCTTTCCACCTCTGGATCTATGATTTAAGAGTTCTTTAGCACTCATCAAGTGGTCAACTTGAGTGAAATAGGTTGCCATCCCCATTGTGTACCATAGGTTTTGCAGTCTGATTTCACAGAACAGCAAAATAATTTGATCTGTAACCCCCCAAGCCAGCAATCCAAACTGAGAAGTGACACCATCACTGGTTAGGATATTTTCTCTACATCATTTTTAAGTATTTACATGACATATTTAACATAAATCAGTGGAATGTCTTGCTGTGTTTAGTGTTCAACTACATATTTATACACAAGTCAGCAAAACAGCCAACATAATGAACAATTCGCCTCTTCTTGACCCCATTGAAGGCATGAGTCTTATTTGTATTTGATTGGGGTATCAAGTGGGAATTCTCCCTTGGATTTAACAAGGAACTTGGGCCTAAAGAGCAGGGGTTCAGGGTGAGGTGACAGCGGGCCCTTACCCTATGTGTGCCAATCCTAGTAGGTTTCACGGACCTTTGCAGCCCTGATAATCAGATGGGTAAAAGCCTTAATTTTAACTCCTTTGGCTATATATTCTTCAAAAATTCAATGAATGCACTCCAAACTTCCAACCTAGGATTGTTTTTTGACTTGAAAAAATTTTCCTCTTGCATTGACCTAGCTACTGTCTAAGATCATACTCTTTTTCTTTTCATTCATGAGTTGTCAATCTCCCAAAACATGAAGAGCTTGTGTTGTCCTTTGTATATGTTCTATGTGTTCACCATAGAATCCAACTTGAACCAACACAAGGTCAAAGAACAAGATCTCACAACCCACAATCATGTCACAAAACAATTTCAATCTGCTAACTCTCTCAAAGTAAAACTTTCAATTTGTAAAGCAATTTTGGTGAGGGCCCAAAACTCTCACAAAGAACCATGGAGTTAAGAATAGGCAATAGAATTGACCTTGTCATTCAACCATTCACTAAGACAGGCCTTCTAAACTTGCTTATATGAGTAGTGACTTAAGTCAAGTCTTACCCATATCCAAAAACATTTTGGCAATCAAACAAAGTATACCACAAACTACTTCCAAAAATTGTTCTCTAAAGTAAATGTCCAATATCCTCAAGCCAGACTTACAATGTGATCAAGTTTGTTGTTTAGTTGGCCAAAAAGTGTTAGATCTCCCCCAACACTATCATTATCACACAGCCATATACACTCAACAAGTAGTGTTAATTTTCCACTGTTATATGCTTAGTACAATTACATAGTCCAATTCTTTCTTCAATTAGCAATCACTTTTAAACAAATTTAATCTTCAAATGACAATGAGCAATTGCAAATAGAATAGTAAATCCAAGATGCAATAGAAAACAGTCAAGATCAATGACAAGAGACACAAGATTTGGTCAAAGGCCGGGGAAAAACCCCAAAAGGGAGAACACCCTTTCCAAATTCTTCTTCCATTAGATTGTCATCAAATGTTCAGCGGGGAGATACAATATTCCAATCCAACAATGAGTCAAAGGACAACGGCTTTGACCAATCAATTCAACTAACCAATATCCTAGAGATAAGCCTAAAAGTCAAATCTGATCCAAAGTCAAAGTCTGTGATTTTTGGTCAAAGTCAACAGCAGTCAAAGATTCCCTAACCAGTCAACATTCAGCAGTCAAATCAGCACCAAATCAACTCCGTGAGCAGTCAAAAAATTCAGCCTTCCTTGCTGGTAAAAGTAAAGTCAAAACATCCCCAAAAACAGCTCAGTCAAAGGAGAGAGAATCTGCAGTCAAGGGTCTGCGGTCAACCCTATTCAAACAGCCCAGAAAAATTTACTTTCTTCACCAAAGAATTTGGCCTCCCAAGATCAAAATCTTCCAAGTCAAAGTGAGTCAAAATGCCAAGTCAAACTTGGTCAACAGTTGCTCAAACAGAAGTCAACGCAGAAATTTCAGAAACAGCTTCTTTCCTTCGCACGTGTGAGCTCGGCTTCCTTGCTTTAGACCTGTATGAACCAATCTCAAGGAGAGAAAAGAGAAGATGTGTTCATGTGATGTCCAAATGAGGTTGCTTTCTTGTGTATTTATATGCTTCTTTGGAGACCCAATTATGACTTTAGGCTGACCTGAACTTTAGTGTACTTGTGGGTTTTCCATTAAAAATAATATTTTCCCTTGACCAAATTAAATTCTTCCAAGGGCTAGTAGGGTAGGGGTCTTTCTTGACAAGGAAGGCTGTCTAAAAGAGGCACTTTGTACTTGAGCTGCCAAATTAACCCTCCCTCTTAGCTAGGGAGAAATTATCTACTATAGCATGAATCTCGTCTCAATAGTCTCATCATCGTCATCAAGTCATATCTCATCTCTTCTCCTCTGTTGAACACTCTCAAATCTAGACAAGAAGAATCATCATAGGGGAGCTTTAGCTACCATTCTATATCCACAAACAAGAGGAGGGATGCCACTGACCATGAGAGGTAACGATCATGCCTATCCTAATGTCCAGTGACAATAGACAAGATACACTTATCACAATGGGTAAGGATCACACTCTATCCTATTGTCTGCTGATCTTCCCAACTTGACCTTCAAGAGTCAATGGTAACATCTACATCCCATCATTTGAGCAAGATACCACTTACCATGAATGGCAAGGATGACAAACTATCTCAAGTATGCTCACCCATTGGCCAGATGGGGAGAAACAATTCCTACAAGCCCAGCTTGTGGGTAGGATGCTAACTGGGGTATACTCTATCAAGACTAATGAGTGACAATATGTAGGATATGACTTACCATGGAAGTTAAGGATCACAGACTATCCTATTGCCTCACAATAGGCAAGATACAACTTACCATGGAAGGTAAGGATCACAGACTATACTATTGTCCAGAGTTCCCTCAACCCTAGGAGCTCTTAGGCTCAATTCCTCTCCCTGTTAGCTCAAACAAGGGAGAAGAGTAGCTCAGTGTCCTCAATCAACTAGAACCCTTACCCAGGAAGGTCACATCCATCATTCCAAGCTACTCTTTGAAGACCAAGAACATCACTTTCAGCAAAGCCTGGGTGAGTATATCCACTATCTACTCATCAGTTGAAATGTGACGAAGTCTCACTGCTCCTCTTTGCACCATATCTCGAATGTAGTGATACCTCATCTCAATATGTCTGAACTTGTCGTGGAACAAGGGATTCTCTGCTAATCAGATCTCACTCGTGTTGTCAAAATATATCATCGTTGCATCTAGGACCTGCTCAAACAGCTCTCCAAAGAGCTTCCTCAACCATACAGATACAGCCTCGCATATCGCCATGCTAGCAACAATATACTTAGTCTCGGTAGTACTTGTTGGAGA
>APFE031409819.1:225142-235609 GCA_000404065.3 Pinus taeda | reverse complement strand
CCTGGTCGAAAATGGAGAGGCAAGTGTCAGAGGGGAAGCTTCTGGAAGATTCCATGATCTTCCACCTCGCATTTTTGTCCCTGCCATTTGTCCATTCCCGACCATCGCACCCTACAGTGAAGAAAATCAGTGTGCATCGCACCCCCTGCATTGAACTTTCAATATGGTCTAGTTTTGACCATTTATGAGCAGTTTTCAGTGGATAACTTCTGGGAGATGATGTAATCAGTTGACCTTATTCCTTTAGGCAGTGAAGCAACACTTTTAGGGACTTAGGAGCCCTCAGTTTATGGACATTTACGATTGGGGTTGAAGTTCCCAAAAATTTCTATAACAAGAAGTCATCCACCTCACTTAACCCATCATACATAGGCATATCTCTTACCTTCGTTGATACATGACGTAGTGATCTCGTCATCATGTTAAAATTCAGTGTGGTTACCTCGTGTAACCGGTTCTATCATCATTCTATTTCCTCGTCCAAATTCGATGTACAGGATCTTTCACACTCCCATGAGATTCGTCCATCTGTGGTCAGATTCACCCAGTCTTGTTCTCACGTGGTTATATTATAGATGAAATCTAGATCGTCGTCGTTGTTGTAGTCGCACATTGGCTCTGTGTAGCGTGATCCTTCTGTAGGGTCCAAAGGTACAACCATGCGTAGAGACTTTTTCTCAAAAAACATCTTGTGCTTCTTCAGATTTATCACCCCATTAGTGTCATTAGCCCAATCTATTCCTAATAGCGTGGGGTAGGGATTGTTGTTATCAACAATCTCTATCACTTTGAAATCTGCTAGTGCACTTGCTCCTTCGATATCCATTGTGATTTCCTGCAATATCCCCATAGGTAGGATCTTTTGTTGGTTCGCCATTCATATTTGGATAGGAGACCATTGCAGTGTATGCCTTCCCATGTGCTCCATGTCTTCTTTGGTTGGACGTTCACTTCCAATCCTAGATCCAGAATCACTTGGTCCATCTCATATTCTCGAATCTGCACGATCAATCTCATCTCCCTTCCCGTTCGCGTCATGTGCTTTTTGAGCTTCTGAACTACGCGCAGTTCTCCTGGCACAGTCCCAGCGCATCTATTTATGAGTTCTTGATACCCATTTATAGCCTTGCTGTCGCACAGCAACTTCATGCATGTTTCGAGGAACGTTGTGAGCATCGATGGGTCCATTTCCGGCTCCGGTCTGTCTTTACTTCCTGAAGTGGAGGCATCAACGAAGCTCTTATTAGCTTCCATGAAGGTTTCCTTAGTGCACTCCAAATCAAAATTTGGTTCCTTCGTTGGAGCCTTGCGAACCCAAGTACTCTCTTTAGGTTGATTGCCTTTGTCATCCCCTGTCGTAATTTCACTTCGAAGCACAATATTTACATTAGGGTCTTCCTTGCGTGGCTCAAACCTCATCATTTGCAGGTTCTGAGTCAGGGGAGGTTGGAGTCCTCCTTTATCGTGCAATCTCGCTATCAGTGTGGGACAATCCTCCGTCTCATGATCAAACAATATACAATAAAAGCATGATGGTCGCGTTGGATTCGTACAATCAGGGGCATAATGTCTTGGCCCTCCACAATTATAACTTATCAGTTGTCCACGACCTCTCCTTGGTCCTCCTCCACCTCGGCCTTGTCCGTGCCCCTGAAATTTGTTTCGCGCCATCCCTGCATTCTGGTCAAGGGGCTGCATTTCAGCCTGAACTCTGTAGGTAGGAGTTCGATCCATCATCAATTCGTAACTTCTACAAGTGCGCTCATCTTGGCCTACTGATCTACAGAAATTATAGAACAACTATTGTAAATTCTGTGTGTACTTTTGTAATAAGTGGCAGTTGTATGTAGCATGCTTTCCTCCTATCTAACAAATCGCATACCATAATGCAGGTGTTGCGCTTGGTCCTGCTTGTGCCTTGGTCTCAATGGCATTGGTCCTCCTCCCGTGAGGTAATTCGCGAACACCGGGAAGTGGTCCTTGTCATGTCCTTGACCCTTGCACTCTACGCACCATACCTCATCACACACTTCTGGGTGAGCTATCCTGTCTTGTTTCAGACTCTACATCTCAAGGCACAAGTTTTTCAACTGCGCATGAATCTGCTGAACTCCCAGGTTGGGATCCTGCATCGGGGTCTCGTGCAATCTCATTGCGACCTCCAAGGCCTCGGCCTAAGTTGTTAGCTTCTGTTGTGACTATGTGTTCCTTAGATGGGGTGTTAACGATGCTACAAACCATTCGTGGTGTTGTCCATCTATCAACATCATGTTAGTTTCATGAATCATGCACTTCAGTCTCTGATCCAACTCCCAAGGGGTCTCGCCTGGTAGCATTGTGATTTCCTTGAACCCAATGATCGACTGCACCTCTGACTTTGGCCTGCTAAATTATTTGTTTACCACAGTTTGAATATCTACGATCCCTGCATTTGGATTGTCATTGGAATATGCTTAATGTACCAGTTCAGCACGCGGTCTTGCAGAGCACTAACCAGCGTTGCTTTCTTTATATTGTCATTTGTGACTCCCTGCACTTCCCATACAGCTTTTATCACGAACCAAAACTGGTCTGGATCTTCATTCCCTACTCCCTTCAACACTGGAAACTTTATCGCACTTGCCATATTGATTGGCAGTGGTGGCGAAGGTGGTATGGGCGAAGCCGAGGGTGAAGATGGTGAAACTGGTAGCGGTGTAGGTGGGTGTGGTATGCCCTGAATCCTTTGCCTTATCAAATTGATCGTACTTCTTGGTGAGACCTGCTCGAGCTCTTCCTCGCCCCCTTGCGGAGGTGAAATCAAGGGGTTAGTTTCTAGTTTTGTACTACCTTTGTTTCTGTAAATTCTCCCACTTCGCATAGCCCTAAACATCAATTTAATCGCATAACCCATTTTTCACACAGTAGCATTTTAATCCAAGTGTTCAAAGATTTACCGTACTTACCTCGCTTCCCTTTAAGGAAGCAGCGTTCTGCCTCGCTATAGTTCACTGAAGTATCTACCGCAAACTCAGTGATGAATCCTCCTATAATTCGATCGACCCAATGATCAACAATGCACACGATCTTATCCTTCAATGCTTCCAATCTGTGCACCAATTCTGGAGTCCACACAATAGACCTATCGAGTTTACACCTTCCTTGGCTATATGCTAGCTTCGTGATCCACTCGTATAGCTCAGTAGGGAAAGATGAAAAGAAAATTTCATGGATCTCTATATATAAGTAGTAGTCTAACCACTCTTCCTTTGATAGTCGTGGATTCCTATTTTCCTGCACTGCGAACTCGTGGATCTTCCTGTCCAACCAATCTTCAATCCCTTTCTTTGTCGGATTCCAGTTATACGACATTAGACATCTCTATGCAGATCCCAGTGCCAGCAACGGAACCATTCATTGGCCTGTTGGGGCCTAACCCAAGTTCAAAGTTAATTAGCCAAACAAATCCCTGTACTACTGGCCCTTTTGGTAATAGTCCGCGAAGTGCGGACTGAGGTCTCACTCGAAGTAGTATGGGGGGGAGTTGGAACTAGGTTTTTGCACCCTTGAGATGTTTGAGGGTTTCGTTCGATCCAATTGTTCGTCACTGCACACAGGCTACTTCGCACACATCCCTGGCCTTCGCGCCTCGATATACTTGCCTTCACGTAGCCCTAACCAGGGGTTATGGGGCTTTTGCGCTGCTGGAGCAACGCTCTACGCTATTCCCCTAAGTCACACCCGAGATCTTACTTATCTTCCTATACCAGTTAATTATCTTCACACAAACACATTTATATGAGTTCGCATAGCAAATAAACAATACACTTGCAATTTATACCCAATCATACATTAAAACAGGAAAAGATACACAGAAATATGGTAAACTTCTCTTAATTAATTCTTCCAACAGTTACAGAATCGACATGCATGTGCACTCAGCTGCACGGGTCCACGCTCTCAGCTGCATACTACTAGGGCTTTGTGCACTCAGCTGCAAAGCCTTCTCCTACTCTACGACCCAAAGACACACTTTACACTTCGACTCAATCTCTTAGCCTCACCATTCTATTAGCTATATTCTACTATCTTCTACACTTAGAGCCTCACTCTATTTATACAATCCCATGGTCCGTGGACCATGAGTAGGTCTATCAAGTTGACATTACATTACAAAAACGAGGGTGGAAAACCCTATGACTCTATTATGACTTTGCACTCCGCGCTCACAATTCGCGGAGCTTTTACAAAGTACTTGGTCAAAACTTAGGCTTCAAGCCCCAAAACATGCCTTGGGGGGGAATTCCATGCCCAACAATTAATCACTGTCATTAAAGTGATTGGAAAAATATGACATAATGAATATAAATTGTAAGTTACTGTGCATGTTGGTTTTTTAGGAATGTTGTTCAAATGGAAAATTTTCTTCTAGAAACGAATTCATAGGTGGTAATAGAATAGATAGAATTTGGTAGTGTTACATAGTACTCCAATACCACAAGCAAACCCACTGCTGTCAGCAAGCATTCATAGCCTCGACAAGGTTGCTTTTTAACCCCACAAATGAAATAGAGTCCTTCTTTTAGCATGTAGATGATTCTTTATTTTCTTGTCATAAGGAGATCACTGCGCTAGCATGGTGACCAAATAATCATAGTGTCATTCACCAGGATATAACAAAGTGATGAGGCTGGCTCGTGATGAGACCCCCTGTCCTTCTGACAGTTTTAATTATCAAGAAGGTCATTACCTTAGTTTGGTGGCCAAAATGGAATGTCACACATTACATCATTATGATCATGGTAGGTTGACTCATGCTGAGACCGCCTATCCTCTTTAAGATTGTTTCTTGCATTTTCATATTTCTTTATTTTCATGTTTTCATATTTTGATGCTTTTATTGTAAAAAGAGGGGGGCTTATTTACTCCTTAAGAGTTAGGGATTGTGTAAGAAGTAAAAAAAATGCCAATGAAAGTTTATACTTTTACCCCATATCATCATATCAAATGGATTTATCCATTTGAAAGTGTGAAATATAAACCATCATGGTATTAAAATAATAAATCATTTTATGATGTGTCCAAAGAAAAGATATTCGGCCAATCATTATAAAAATGCACCATGTCAGCTTTTGAATAAATATAACCATCAAAAGGTTTCATAGGTCATAATGGCATTAACATTACTGTTTTTCTTTGTCTTAGGCACAAATCCAACGAGATGGTTTTTATTCGAAACATAAAAGAGAAAGAAAAATGGAAAAAAGAATGATTGACGATGAAACAACAAAGAGAAATCATAGTTATTCATTCTACCAATTAAACAACTACACAAAAAAAAAATCAGGGTTGTTAAATGGATTGAACGGCATACACTCAAAAAGTGATGTTCAATTGATTAAATAGCAACACAAAAATGCAAAAAAAAATGTAAAATGTTGATCAATTAATTGAACAACGATAGTTCAATAGATTGAACAACAAAATCGAAAAGAAAAAAATGCAAAAGTGTTATTCAATTGATTGAATAGAAATCATTCAATCGATTGAACAACAAAACCGAAAGGAAAAAATGCAAAAGTGTTGTTCAATTGATTGAATAGAAATCTTTCAATATATTGAACAACAACTCACGCAAAAAAATAAGTGTTGTTCAATTGATTGAACAACAATTGTTCAATCGATTAAACAACAACACACATGCAAAAATAAGTGTTGTTTAATTGATTGAACAGCAATCGTTCAATCAATTGAGCAACACGAATACAAAAATAAGTGTTATTAAATTGATTGAACAACAATAGTTCAATCGATTGAACATCAACATGCATGCAAAAATAAGTGTTGTTCAATTGATTGAACAACAACACAAACATAAGTGTTGTTCAATCAACAAACATTCAATCGATTGAACAACACTTACCAAACACCTAAAGACAAGAAAAATCCTCATATTTACATGGTGATGCCTAACTAAATTGCAATCAATTGGGGAAAAAGGTATATACATTATTTACAGTTAAAGAAAGACACAATTTTCAATCTCAGTCCCACGGCTTAGGGCGAGCGTCCTTCTTAGTATATATGTGATGTGTAAACAACTGTGGGTCTATACCCTTCATGTCAAGATAATCCCAGGCAAAAGCCCCTTTATATTTTTGCAGGACCTGAATGAGCCTTCGTTGTTGATCACTATCCTGGCTATCATTAATGTTTAAAATTTTCCCTGGTTCAATTTCAACAGGCTTATTGTTATGAACAGTAGTCGTCTGGATATGTTGTTAATCAGTATCCTTCAAAGGATCTTCGAAGGCTTTATTATCAAGGATTGATTTTAACATTTGACATTTTACATTGCTCACATTAGCTGGCTAATTAATAAAGTTGTTGATAACATCATCTTCAGTTTGATCCTTGAATTCAAGTGCCTCTGCTACTGTGAGTGGTGAACGGATGCTTTCTTCCAGGTATGCGGCTAGTTGTTTACATATTTTTACAATGGGCAGACTTGGTTTTGCAGGAGGATATAAAACAATATTTTTTATAACATCCCCCTTAGAAATGGTCATGTTTCCTTCTCAACAACCTATATAAGCATCAATCGTTGCCAGCCAAGGTCGGCCCAGAATCAGAGGATGCCCATCCAATCAACTCTTTGGGTTTATAACAAGAAAATCTACTGGATACTCCCATGAATCAACAAAAATCGTAATATCCTATATAGTCCCCTTTGGCCTTACCACCGAATGATCAGCAAGTTCTAGTAGGGTGGTGGTTGGTTCCAGAGCTGTAATACCAAGTGTTTGACAAGTTTTTGATGTTAATATGTTAATGGATGCACCTAGATCAACTAATGTATTGGGAAAGGAGTGGTCATATATCTGAACTGTAACTATGGGATTCCCAGGATCTTCATACTTTAACAAAGTTTCCCCTCCCAAGAAATCAGATAAGGTCCCTACAACATGAATGGTGGGTGAATTTTTTGCTTTCCTCACAGGGTCCTTTACACGTAGCTCTTTAAATGTTTTAGCATAAATGGGAATATCTTGGATGGCCTGGAGGTGAGGAATTTTAATACAAAGATTTTTTAGTTCCCCTGCAAGATCAAAATCTAGATAAACAATTGGTTTAGATATAGTTAACCTTTTGGGGAACAGAGGAGAAATGACTATGGGTTTCTCAAGATCTCTATGTTGATCTGTCTCTTCTCCTCGTTTTAATTATGTATCAATTACAATTGGTGGTATATGTACAGGTGGGGTTTCTATCTCAATTGATGGTTGGTCCCTGTTTTCCTCAGGGGTGATGATATGTCCCGACCTCAATCTAAGTTCATTACATTCTTTTTGTTCAATCTCATAGTCTGAGCTTTTAACAATTTGCACCAGTTGAATCGGTTTGTTATTGGGGTTCGGATTCGGTTGAGCTAGAAATTGAGGGCACAGAATAGGCTGAGGATTTTGATGTAATGGATATGGAGTTGATAATGCAGGGTGAGGTTGAGGACCTGTCCCCATAGGCATATTGGATATTCCCAAGGGTCAATGTCAATTCGTAGACTAGTTCAGATTTTGAGAGGTGCAGGCAGGCGACTGGGGTGGATAGGGATTACCTTGCCAAATAGGAGTAAAAGGAGAATTTGGCCAGCCATTACCGAGAAAGGATTGAGTTGGCCAACGTGTCATAGGGAATGGCTAGGATTGTGTTGAATCCCCGAAAATCGGGTCGACAACAAGGGGGATACCCACCTGGTCCGGACCTTGGTTGGCAGCTCCTTATCCGTTTGGTATAGCGGGTCCGACTGGGGATAACGGGACCAGTTTCCCGATATTGGGTGTGTGTGTGTGTATAGAGTTGAACTATGTTGATCTAAGAGTATTTTAAAGCTAATCTAATTCAGATTCTTTAACTTTACTCTACGCTATTGTAATCTAGTGAGAAACAACACATCAAATCTATTCTAACCCGGGATGTATATCTTCCATTATGCGATCTAAATAGATTTCGAACAATAACTGGTAATAAAGATAATTCAGCTATCATAAGAATAGAAACCATTTAAGATAAACCATTTTGCATAAGAAGTTAGGCAAAACAGTTGTGAACAGCATATCGCATAATAAGCTATTCATATGTCAAACATAAACAATATGACTCCACCATACAAAAGTGCCAAATGATAACCCATACATTTATGCAGTAACATATAAACAACTGAAACTGTATATAACTTAAAGAATATAAGCGGAAATTGCCAAGAGATAAAAGTACCATTTATGACTAATTCTACCCATAAGCTTCAAGCAAAAACAATCTATCTCTACTTGTTCTAAAATCTACCAAGAGTACAAAAGTGCAACATCAGTAGCAGACATTAAAATGCAATTAAAAATAAATCTCGATCCATCCATTCATCAAAACCTCCTCTGAGGGTGCAGAAGTGCATGTTCTGAGGATAAGTTTTTGACAAATCTCTGGACCCTTCTCTAAATGCATGAGAAGGGTTAAAATACTACTTCCTACTTCTAATAATAATGTTTTTACAAAATTGTAGGATATGGTTCTCAAATGACCGTCCTTTTTCTAATCTAAATAAAAAGAAACAACAAACTACTAAAAATAAGCTATTTCTGAATTTGGTCCTTAAAACTGCAAGTGTTCAACATGGATTTGAGAAGAGTCGGTTGGCCGACTTCTGCGCTGAGCTGGGCTGTGAAAACGGAATCTATGAGAGCTGGCACTACTTTCTCGGCTGAGTTTATGATGCATTCAACAGTCATCCATTGACTGTGTGGCTTGACTAAGTATGCCCAATAGCACTCCCAATTCAAACTGTTCAATGCCTGGATCACTTTTCCCTTTTCCTGTGCCTTCTGTTTCCATTCTGCCTCCATTCGTGACTTGTTTGGTAGGTATCCCGGGGTGGTCTCTGTGATTAAGTTGGCCCTGTGTAAATTTTCATTTACACAGTCTATAAGAACGTTCACCTGTGTCGCTGCTGCCTGTGCTGCCTGTTCTGCCTTCCTGATTTGATCGTCCCATTTGTTAAAGAGAAATTCTTTATGGCTTTCGTTTATTCTGGGTGCATTTTCTCTCTTACCTTCCTCTCCATCCTACTAAGCTAGGTACTCTATCACTCGTCTGTCAACCTGGTCGTAGTCACTTCGCAAGTCTGTCACTTGATTGGTGAGTTTATCGCTCAGCTCGCAATAGTGACTCCACTGCGCTATTTTACGTCCCAACTCTTCCTGTTGCTATGGAAGTTTCTCATTTAAGCTAGTAGACTCTGAAACGAATTCGGCAAGCTTGGGCTCGTCCTTGTGTGTTTCTTGTAAAACTTGCAATTGCTTTCCTTTTTCGTCTAGTCTTTTCTGATAGCTTATCTGCATTTGCTGAAAGTCTTCTTGTAGTTTCTCGAGTTGTTTGGACGCTTCATTACTAGCATTGGCTTGTTGTAGCTGTTGTTGTAGTAGTTGTATTTGGTTTTCTTGCTCCCTCAATAGTTGCTAAACTTCCGAAGCTTTGTCGATAGTCGTAGAAGCGTATGCTCCTGCGATTTGAGACAACTTCGTGAGATTTTCTTTCGGGTTGTTGTTAGGGTCTTTCCATAAGACGTCTAAATGTGCAGCGTCCTGTGACAGGGTATTCTCTAGCTTTCTCTTCTTTCTTTGTCTCCTCACCACTGCTTTATGTTGGGGACTATAGAATACATCCAGTGGGGGAATTTCCTCTACAATAAGTAGAAGCTCAGAAGGTGGAGCGATATGACTGTGCTCCGTTTCTGAGACACTACTGACCATGGTTGAAACCATTTCCTACAATACCTGTGCATCGCTCACAGGTGTTCTTGGGACTTGCCCTTCAAGGCTGATTAGCTCGTTGAAGTTTTCCCATTCTTTATCGAGCTCTGTCATGACGAGTGGCGATTTAATGACGGGAGGAGGGACATCTCTTGGTGGGGAGGCGATAACTTGTAGTTGCGACATTGTGCTTGACTAAGCTGTATCCTTAGCTGTTTCTTTGCCTTTCCCTTGGTCGCTTGCAGACTTTTTAGAACGTTTAGGTGTTCCTTGGGCAGCATCAGATTTGGATTTGGAAGTACTGGAGTTTCTGCTAAGGCTGATACTAGGAGTAGGCTCCCTAGCAAGCAGTCGCAGCTTTTCTAGGGGAACACTAGCTAGCCTTCATTCCCTGAATAACAAAAATCTTTGCAGGTCATCTGGGGTTAACCTCGACATAGCTTCTTGCAAAACTTCCTGGAATGAACTTTTATTTGGAAACAAGTCATCAAATAAATCTTTATTTCCAGCGAACACTTTTATCCTGACACTTATAGTGAAATCATGGGCAACATTATTTAGGTCAAAAGGTCGAGCGGGGAATTTAAATAATTGTAGAGACGTCACGTTCCCTACTTCGGCAAAAGCATGTCCTACATCGAACAATGAGAAGGCCCCACAAGCTACAGGAAACTAAGGCCATATG
>APFE031409819.1:53955-214086 GCA_000404065.3 Pinus taeda | reverse complement strand
TTTCAAAAGTCGTCCAATCAAAGGAAAGTATTTACAAAAATATATTTATGAGAAGGAAATGTTGTCAATACTACATGCACTTAAGAAATGGCGACCCTACCTAATGGGAAGACACTTCAAGGTAAAAACAGATCATGATAGTCTTAAATACTTTTTAGAACAGAGATTATCTTCAGAATAGCAGCAAAAATGGGTCACAAAGATGTTAGGTTATGACTTTGAAATCATCTACAAAAAATGGAAGAAAAATGTTGTGGCAGATACACTCTCAAGAAAGGATGAGAATGTGGAAGCATTGCTTTGTGCCATTTGTATTATCCAACCAGATTGGATAAATGAAGCAAGGGATGAATGGAAGAATGACGAAGAAGTGTGGGCACTCATTCAAAAGTTACAACAATATCCCAGTTCATCTGATATGTTTAGCTGGAAAAATGATTCTTTATGGTGCAAACCTCACTTATACCTATGTCAGAATTCCTAACTCAAACAAAACGTTCTTATGGAATTGCACGCCTCTCCTTTAGGAGGGAACTCGAGATATTTAAAAACTTACCACAAGGTTAAGAAGGAATTTTTTTGGGATGGCCTTAAATCTGATATTGAAATTTTTGTGGCGAATTGTTTGGTTTTCCAACAAAATAAAGTTGAAAAAATTAAGACCTCGTGTCTATTAAAACCTTTATCCATTCCAAGTCAACATTGGGAGGAGGTTTTAATGGATTTTATCACATGTTTACCCTAACAAGTTTACCCTAATTGTCATCATGGTGGTAGTTGACAGACTTACCAAGTATGCACACTTTTGTGCATTATCTAATCCATTTAAAGCTAGTACAGTTTGTACTGTATTTATGGAAACAATTCAAAAGTTACATGGAAACCCAAAGATTATTATAAGTGACCGAGATCCCATTTTCACTGGAAATTTTTGGACATAATTATTTTCTTGTCTTGGTACTCAGTTAGCTCATAACTCATCTTATCACCCTCAATCTGATGGCCAAACGGAGATAGTAAAAAAATGTTTGGAAGGATACTTCGTTGCTTTGTATATGATAAACAAACACAATGGGTCAAATGGTTGCCTCTAGCTGAATGGTGGTATAACACTTCCTTCCATACTGTAGCAAAAATGACCCCATTTATGGCACTTTATGAATATCACCCACCGTCCATCACATCATATTTAAGAGAAAATTATAAGGTTCAAGCAGTGGAAGATCACATCGAGTATCAGCAACAAGTTCTCCAACTCTTAAAGGATAACCTAACTTTGGCACAGAAAAGAATGAAACAATAGGCAGATCAACATCGCAGCGAAAGAAGTTTTTGCAGAAATTCCCACCTGTAGATCACCTGACAATGCAATATACTAAAGCAAAATACTTGATCTACTTCTACAAACAATTATGTGGAAGCTTAATCGAATATGAGCAAGATCAATGGAACACATATAACTGATAAGAAGAATTCAATCACACATGACACATAACAAATAACCAGGGGAAAGCCTCAGGATAAAACCCCAACTCTGTATTATCATACAAGTGGAAATATTGTTCACGTTACAAAAAGAATCAGCTCTCAATCTATCCTGCTCCCTTTGCAATCAAACAATGAAACAATGATGCTCACAGACTGAATAAACATAGTATATATCCTCCTCAAGTCCTCCAAGCCTCCTATTTCTTTGCGCAATTTTTCTTGGGGTCTAGTGAAGCCACCTATGTGAATTGGCCACATCACACTCACTAAATAGGAAGAAGTAACTGTGCAATCCTCAAGGAATGAATTCCTTCTGCATGCCAGGAATATTCACCAAGTAATATTCTAGCAACTGATAGTACATTGTCCCTCCATCTGATCTCAACTAGGTCTCTATCTGAACTGACGTGCATGAGTTATGTATGAGAGAATATTCAGTTATCTGATGAGTAGCAGTTATATGCAAGCATGCATTAACTAATTGAACTTACATTAATTCAACAAACTGTTTGAATTAATCTAACTAGACTTGACTCAATTAGCTGAGCCAACTAATTACAACTCAAATTAGAACTCATCCTTATCTCTTTAATTGATGGATAAATTCCTCAATTAATGGAGAAATTGTTGCATGTCCTGACATAGACTTCATGTTTGATTTTTCACAACTAATTAACTCATGGTGAATTAATTAATTTATTTTCAAACAGCAGTTAAGTTCAAATTCGAATTTTACTTGCTATTTTAGTTTAGGGACTGACTAAAATAGGAAGGTATCCCGAAATTCTATTTATAGAAAATCTATTTTTAGCACTTTCACTTTTCATCCATTGTTGCTAAGTTCAACACTAGCTGAACTGCTATTTATAGCAGTGCTATTTTTAGCATTTCTTGTTGCTATTTTCAATAGTTTTGATGTAGGTGATAGGGTATTTCTATGACTACAACCATATAAACAAATGTCCCTCAAGCAAGCTAAGAAGGATAATAAATTATCACCAAAGTATTATCGTCGGTACAAGGTGTTGCAAAAGATTGGTACTGTGGCATACAAATTGGAGCTTCTTGCAGCTCCCGAGTGCACCCAGTTTTCCATGTTTCATCCTTAAAGAAGGTTATTGGCGACAAGCTCCCAATTCAGACAATATTTCCAGAACTTTACGAGGAAGGAAAAATCATATTGGAACCTGAAGCAGTCATAGAAACAAGAACTTGATAGCTACGAAATCGATCAATTTCAAAGTATCTCGTCAAGTGTAAGAAGTTACCCGCTGAATATTCCATATGGGAGGATGAGAATTTTATATAGAAGCATCTAGAACTGCTCAAGCGTTGAGGACAACACTTTTTTGAAGGAGAGGGGCATGTTAGATCCATATAATACTAGTGATTCCCCTATTACTATTGTCATTGTATCCCTTATTGTTATTGTTGTGCCCTTATTGTCCCCATATTGTTATTATCGTGCCCCATAGAAGCCCACTATTGTTATTGTTGTGCCCTTATATTATTATTGTTATGCCAGCTTTGATTATATTGTGACCCCTTAGACTCCTATATATAGAAAGTATGTTTTGTCATTTGTATCATCCAAGAATTGTTCATTTGTGTAATGTAAAGGAGGTTGTCCCCTCGAAGAGGCTGATTCTGAAGTCGTTGATCTATATTTTCTGTATTTTATGTCTTTTGGTTTCTAACATTATGATCCTGGCACCTTTTAAATTCAGGCCATCGAGATTGGGATGCAACTATGAATGAAGAATATCGTTCATTATTGGAAAATGATACACGAGATCTTGTTCCTCTTCCAAAGGGAATAAAACTTGTTAGATGTAAATGGGTTTACATAACCAAGTTTGGACCAGATGGAAAAGTTGATAAACATAAATCTGTCTTATTACTAAGGCCTTTTCACAAGTTGAAGGCATTGACTATACTAAAACCTTCTCCCCTATTGCCAAAATGAACTCTGTCCTCCTTGTTCTTTTCCTTGCTACCTCTTTCAAATGGGAATTCCATCAGATGGATGTTAAATATGCCTTCTTTCATGGGGACTTGCATGAAGAAATATATATGGAACAACCTCCTAGCTTTATACAAACAGACTCCAGCCTTGTATGTCGGCCTAATAAATCCCTCTATGGTCTCAAGCAAGCCCCTCAGGCTTGGTATGCAAAAATGGGTAACTTTCTTTTAGATACTAGATTTTCTATGTGTCATTCTGACAATACTGTCTACACCAAGAAAGTGGGTGTCTCTTATCATTCATGTTCTTTATGTTGATGATCTTATCCTTACTGGTAGTGATCCCAACCTTATAAACCATGTGAAGTCCAGCCTTAAAAAGCAATTCGAAATGACAGACTTAGGACACTTGCATTATTTTCTTGGTCTTCAAGTCTTGCAATCCAAGGAAGGTATTTACCTTTCCCAGTCTAAGCATGCCTATGATCTTCTACGCCACTTTCACATGGAATACTATAATCTAGCCCCTTATCCCTTTCAGTTTGGAGCCAATTTTGAGTCACTTTTACTTCCCCTGAAGTTAATGCTACCTTATATGTCAGCTTGTAGGAAAAGTTTTGTATCTGACCCATACCCATCTTGACTTTTCTTTTGTTGTTGGCCTTATTTCTCAGTTTATGCAAAACCCACATGAAATTCATTGGAAATAAGCTAAAATAATACTTCGTTATGTTCGAGGTACAATTCAATTTGGGATTCATTACATGCAGAAGCATCTCCTCTATTGGTTAGTTTCACTGATTCTGATTGGGTAGGTGACCCTGATGATCGGAAGTGTACTGTAGGTTATGTCTTCACTCTTAGTTCTGGACCTATTACATGGGCTTCCAAGAAAAAAAAGTGTCATTTCTCTTTCTTTAGCAGAAGTAGAGTATCATGGCGTCATAGAAGCTAGTAAGGAAGCCCTATGGCTTCGTCAGATCCTGTCAGAGTTTGGCTTTTAGCAGCAACATCTGACTACACTTTGGTGTGATAATCAAAGTGCCATTCAACTATGCAAAGATCCAATCCAACATCAACGCAACAAACACATTGAACTACACATGCACATCATCAGAAGGCTCATTCTTGACCATGTTCTTGAAGTGCAATATTGTTCAACTGATGATCAAGCTGCAGACATCTTTACAAAGGCTCTCACAGAGGCGAAGTTTACTAAACTTTGATTTATGGTTGGAGTTCAAGAACCTGTTGTTGAAATGTGGCAACAAGAATATTCAAATTTTAATTTGTCCTTGAATTAAAATTGAGAATTAAAATTCGAATTTAGTCTCACGAGTTGTTTGAAAAATAATTAATTAATTCATCTTGAGTTAATTAGTTGGAGAAAATCAAACATGAAGTCTTTGTGAAGTGATGCATCAGTTATCCCTTTGATTGAGGAAGTTGTCCCTTAATTAAGGAGATGAGGATGAGTTTTATTTGACTTGTAATTAGTTAGCTCAATTAATTGAGTTAAGTCAAGTTAAATTAGTTCCAAACTATTGGAGGAACTAATTGTGAGTTCAATCAGTTAATGCATGCATGCATGAAACTAGTGTACTTCAGATAACTGAATATTCTCTCATAAAGAACTTATGCATGCCAGTTCAGACAAAGACCCAGTTGAGATTAAAGGCAAGGATAGTGTACTGTCAGTTGCAATAATTTTCCTACAAGAAAATCTCTTGCATGCAGAAGGAATTCATTCCTTGAGATTTGCGCAGTTTTACAGTGTGTGAGATCAGTGTCACACAAGGTTACAGTAGGAACACCCAGGGAAAATTGTGCAAGGAAATAAGAGGCTTGGAGGGAAGAGGAAAGGCATATGAGCTGTCTATTTTGTCTATGAGCAAGAGTGATGTTTGGTTGTGTTATATTCTTTCCATGGCTAGCCCACGTAGTTAACCGAGGGGTTAGAGGGGGGGCGGAGTCCCCCCTTCGTTGCGTCGATTGCATAGCGGGGGGATCACAGGGAGTTTGAGGGGTGCAGGTAACCCCACTCTATGGGGTCTAGGGCAACGCCCTGGAAAATTTTGGTTTTGGAACCTATGTTAGGTTGGGCGGACCCACCTATGGTTTTGTGCATGATTTTCACACATGTTTTTGGACACGATGGTTTTCGGTCCATGGTTTTGGACACGATGGTTTTCAGTCCATGGTATTGGATGCTTCGACATGTATAAATATGTATTATAACATTGAAAGGAACATAATGAAAAAATCAAGCTGGTAGTATCAGTTTTGGGATCCAGGGGAAAATCTCTGTCTATATGCGTTTTATGTGTTTTGCTCTTGCATTGTTTATTTTCTATGTTTTAGAATTCGTATGCAGGTAATTTTGTACGGGGTTAAAACCTACAAGTGAGGGATTGTACTGAGAGCTGGATAGCTATGAGAGCTAAAGCTTTGTGTAATCCTGAGATATTTCCACTTGTATGATAATACAGATAGGGGGGTTTTTAGCTGAGGCTTTCCCAAGAGTATTCTTTTGTGTTTCATGTGTATTGATTCTTCTTCTCTGTTATATGTGTTCGGTTTGATCTTGCTCAAATCGATTAAGTTTCTACAAGTTTGATTGTAGAAGCAGATTAAGTATTTTTCTTTAGTATATTGCATTATTAGGTTGATCTACAATCAAACTTTCTACATGGTATCAGAGCAAAGGTGATCAAAGCAGTAAACAATATACTAAAGAAGGAAAAAATTGAAGTTTGAAGTTCTTGGTTGGAGAAGTAAAATCAAATTCTTATCATACTTCTATGTTCACTAATGGCATTCAATGGCTTGAGACTCGAGTATGCATTGGATGGCAACTTGAATTATATAGCATGGAAGGATCGCATGGAAGCGGTATTAGAAGACAATGATTTGAAGGATTTCATTGATCAAGAAATACCTAAGCAAGCTGCACCTAATGCCCAAGAATTGGCTGAATGGAAGAAGTGTGTGGTGAAGGCAAGATAGATTCTTCTAGAGGGGGTTCAAGACCATCTTGTCTCGAATCTCCATGGGAAGGATACTCCGTTTTCAATGTGGAAGACATTGAAGGATCTCTATCAGAACAACAACGACTAGAGGAAACTGACGCTCAAGGACAAGCTTCGAAAAATCAAGTGTGAAAAGGGCAACACTATTTCTACATATCTAAACAAGCTCACCACCTATAGAGATGAGCTTGGTAGTGTAGGGATAAATACATCCGACGATGATATGGTGAGTCTTTCTCTTCTCGGTCTTCCTAACAGATGGCATAGCTACTAGGACTCTATGGATGGAAGAGAGAAACTGCTAGGTTGGGAACAAATGTGGTTAGATTTGATGCAGGAGGAGATCAGGAGAAGCACCAAATATGGTTCTTCATCTAAGCATGATGATGAATAAAATCTAGCCTTAGCAAGTAAGGAAAGGAAAGGGAAATGGAAGGCTTCCCATTCCAAATCGAGTTCTTCTCATGGTGGGAAGAAGATTGACAAATCTAAAGTGAGATGCTTTAGTTATCATGAGGTGGGCCATTATGCAACTAATTGTCCATTGAAGAAATCCAAGAAGGGATCCTCGAAAGTATTTGAAGGTGAGGCACTGGCCTCTCAGTTCGAATTATATTTTACCCTCATCGCATTTATGGTTTCATCAATGGTCGGTTGTGTTTGGTACCTTGACAATGGAGCCTCACCCCACATGACTGATGACAAGAGTTTGTTCAGTACCTTGGAGGTGAAAGACCTCAAGATGCGCATAGAGATGGGTGATGACGAGAAGTACAGTGTTTCAGGAATGGGCACGGTTACTTTTCAGAGGAAGCATGGAGCTCCTCTCACCTTGACAGATGCGAAGTATGTGCTTGGATTGATGAAGAACTTTGTAGCGGTCGAGATGTTGGAAGACAAAGGCTAGGATGTTGTCTTCAGTAAAGGAAAGGTGTTCCTGAGACACATAGCCACAGGTCAGACCAAGAGGATTGGGATTCAAGTAAAGAATCTCTACAAACTAGAGGTAGATGACTATGCTACATTAAGTTCGAAAGAAGAATTAGTGCAAAGCCAAGACATTGGTGAGTTATGGCATAGACAGTTGGACCACTTGAATCATGGGGCCTTGAAGATGATGCAGCAGATCTCTACCAAACTTCCCAAAGGTAAACTTGAGCAAGTGGACGCATGCAAAGGTTGTACCTTGGGAAAATATGCCAAGTCTTCCTTTCATGATCAAGACAATCGAGCTGAGGCGATATTAGAGAGAATTCATACTGATGTGTGTGGATCATTCTTGACAGCATCCACCACGAAGCAAAGGTATTATGTGAATGTCATTGATGATTTTTCTCGTAAATGCTGGATTTATTTCATGCAGAAGAAGGATCAAACATTCTCAAAGTTTTGTGAGTTCAAAGCTTTGGTTGAGAAAGAATCAGGGAAGAATATCAAGGCCTTGAGGAGAGAAAATGGTGGAGAGTATGTCTCTCAAGAGTTTAAGGACTTCTGTGTAGCAGAAGGAATTAAATGAGAATTGACGACACCTCATAACCCACCGCAGAATGGGGTGGCTGAGAGGAAGAACAAAACAATTGTGGGGGCAGCTCAGGCGATGCTGCATGACCAAGGCCTACCACTTCATTTGTGGGTTTAGGCATGAAACACAGTGGCCTATTTGCATAATAGAGTCTCACATCACATACTTGGGATGAAGACACCAGAAGAAGCTTTCTCCAGGAAGAGACCAGATGTGAGTCACTTCAGGATCTTTGGCTCATTGGTATTTTTTCCATGTGACCAAGGATGCCTGGAAGAAACTTGAGCCAACAACTAAGTTGGGGATACTTGTGGGGTACACTGATACACCTCACAACTATCGGGTGTACTTGCTTTCCAGTCGGAGGACAATGGTATGCAGAGATCTAATGTTTGATGAGAAGAAGGCCATGCGAATTTCCCTTGAGAGGGAGCTCCAACTACAGGCTGTGGAGGAACTTTTGGTTCCTATGGAGGAGGAGCTTCATACTAATGCGAAGCAGTTGCATGTAAAGGTTCCAAGAGTGGAGGCATCCACTCAAGCAGAGTCTTCCAGAGATGGGTGGAAGCACTCAAGGGAAGCTGACAGATTATTGTCGGATGCGAGAGAGAATATGAGAGAACCATCTTCTCAACATAGACAGAGGAGGTCACCTGATAGGTACAATGGATACATGGCCCTTGTTGGGGAATGTATTGAGACTGAGCCATCTTCCTTTGAGGAAGCATTGCAGTAGTCGATTTGGGTTGATCCTATGGTGGAGGAGTATGACTCGATAGTTCATAACAGTGTTTGAGATGTGGTTCCAAGACCGGAGAACAAGTTAGTTGTGAGTTCCCATTGGCTTTACAAGGTAAAGCAAGATGTTGATGGTAGTGTGGAGAAACATAAGGCAAGTTTTGTTGCCTGTGGTTTCTCGCAGGTCACGGGGATTGACTATGATGAGACTTTTTCTCCTGTTGTAAGGTACTCATCTATCATATCGATGTCGGCACTATCAGCACATATGGGTTGGAAGATCCCTTAGACGGATGTGAAGACTACATTCCTCAAGATTGAGGAGGAGGTGTACATAGAGTAGCCGAAAGGTTTTGAGACCTTCGATCATGAGTCGTATGTGTGTCAACTCAAGAGAGCTTTGTATGGGCTGAAGCAAGCACCTCGTGCTTGGTCCACCAGGATCGACAACTACTTCACTGGGTTGGGCTTCACAAAGAGTGAAGCGGATGCAGACCTATACCACATCATGGTGGAAGGTAAGCAGTTGATCATTGTTCTTTATGTTGATGATCTCATATTGACAGGTGATGATCAGTTGATCATGTCTTGCAAGGAGGACCTTGCAAGAGAATTCGAGATGAAATACATGGGTCCCATGCACTAATTCCTTGGCATGGTAGTGTGGCAGAAGGATGGGGAGTTGTTTGTGTCTCAGGGCAAGTATGCCAATGAGATACTCAGGAGAATCCACATGGAGAAGTGCAATCCCATGCAGACTCCTCTAGTAGGTAACTGGAGGAAGGAGGATGATACTTCAGGAGAAGTAGTAGAAGCTACTGTGTATAGGAAACTTGTGGGTTCACTGATTTACTTAGTGAACACACGACCACATTTGTGCTATGTGGTGAATCATGTGATTCAAGCTATGGTTAGGCCTACCAAGCTATTTTGGAAGGCGGAAAAGCATGTTTTGAGATACCTTAGAGGCACATCTTGGTGTGGATTATGGTACAAATGGATAGAGGGAGAGAAGCTACAAGGCTTCACTAATGTAGATTGGGCAGGGAGTCCATCAAATCGGAAGAGCACATTAGGAGGAATTTTCGACCTTGGGTCAGCAAAAATTTCTTGGTACAACAGGAAACAAAGGTTATTTGCACTTAGCTCGACAGAGGCTGAATACATGGCTGCAATTCAGGCAACATGTGATGCCATCTGGATGCAAAAAATTCTAGTTGGTTTGTTTGATCAAAGGATGGATCCAAATGTGATCTATTGTGATAATCAAAGTTGTATCAAATCCTCTGAGAATCCAGTATTTCATGACAAGTCCAAGAATATCGACGTTTGGTATCATCATCTCAGGGACTATATGGTGAGGATGATCTGATAATCACCATTTGAGTGATCTCAGTTAAAGAATTATTGAATGAAGGTATTACAAACTCATGTGCTGGTGTGTGTCTATGTTATTTTAGGCAATGGATCGATCAGATTGCAAAATACACAGACACTGGGAAATGGAAAATAGAAGAGAAATACAGTAAGCAAATACAAGAACACAACAATTAATAAGGAGTTCACCTTATCCTCTAGGGCTACATCTCTGGTCTAGCTTTCAATGGTGGCCTTCTTTTATTGTGTCTTTAAAGTAGAGAATTACAATGAGGAGCTCAATCTAAGTCTCCTGAAACATAATTGCTTGGCAGGGTGGTTCTTGGATTCCCCAAGCCACTAGAGTGCACAGACTCTTTTCCTTACCAGCTCTTGACCCTTCTGGTCTTTAATGGAAGGAGCCCAATGTGGTGCTCGATTCCCGACAGATCCCCTCAGGGGTGGCTTGAACCTCTCAAGCTCTCTGGTGCTCGACGCTGCCTGTGGTCAGCTTGAACCTTTGTCTTTCTGCTTTTTGCTTCACTGTCCTTTGTTTTCTTTGTCTTCGTTTTCTTCTCTCTCTTGGTGTCCTTTCTCGATATCCTTGTCTGTTCTCTGTTCATGGCTTTAAATCCAATTGATCTCATGACTGTTCGATTCCACTTCTTCCTCCATCGAGTCACCTATTGCTGCTCGCTTGGAGTTCCTTGTCTTGGCATCGTCATCAACCACTCACAAGGAGTGGCCACTTGTCCTCTTGCGAACTGCACTAGCTCTTCCTTGTCAGTGTGGTTCTTTGATTACGTCAGGAAATGACTCATCCACCACCTGAGTAGTCAAATCAGACCTCAAGTCCTTATAGATTGTAGCTTAATCCCCTGTCAAATCCGGTTCTTTCATCGGGCGCATTCTCAATCATTAGATCTGGAGCCCCCAGATCCAACATCATTCGCTCACTTCGCGTGGTTGACTTGCCTGACCATTAGCACGCGATGAGTGGTAGTTTTATCTCTCCTTCACTTTCCACGTGTTGGGTACTGAATGGAATTGCTAGGTTTCAGCCAAATCCACTTACCGCCCAAGGGTACCCCAAATATATACCGCCGGTTTTTGGAGCGCGGGTCCCGCCTTTAGTCTTTTTGCACTTTTTGTTATGAAACCAGCTCAAGAAAAATATAGAAAATATAGATCAACGCCTTAAAATTCAGCCTCTTCGAGGGGGACACCTCCTTTACATTACATAAATGAACAATTCTTGGATGATACAAATGAAAATACCTCCTTTCTATATATAGGAGTCTAAGGGGTCATAACATAATCAGAGCCGACATAACAATAATAATGTAAGGGCACAATAATAACAATAGTGGGCTTCTATGGGGCAAAATAGTAACAATATGGGCACTACGTGGGTACATCAATATAATAAGTGAGTTGTACTAATAACAATAAAGGGTTATACTAGTAGTATAGGGGCCTAACATGCCCCTCTCCTTCAAAAAGCGTTGTCCTCAACGCATGAGTAGTTCTTGATGCTTCTGTATAAAATTCTTGTCCTTCCATGTGGAATCTTCAGCCGGTAAGTTCTTCCACTTGATGAGATACTATGAAATTGATTGATTTCGTAGCTGTCAGGTTCTTGTTTCTGTGAATTCTCCAGGTTCCAATATGATTTTTCCTTCCTCTTCAATTTCTGGTAATATTGTTTGAATTAGGATATTTTGCAACTTTTGAATAAGTGGCTATACTTCTTCATCCTTCTTCCATTCATCACTTGCCTCATTTATCCAATCTAGTTGGATAATAGAAATAGCACAAAACAATGCTTCCACATCCTCATCCTTGAAGAGTCTTCCCATTCGATAAGGTCGCCTTTTTTTAAGTGCATGTAGTATTGCCAACATTTCCTACTCGTAAATAGCTTTCTTGAGATGTAGCAGTAAAAGTACTTGATCACCTACATCAAAACATTTTTCACTACAATGTTGATCTACTTGTTGTTTCATTTGATTTTGCACCAAAGTGGAGTTATCCTTTGAAAGTTGGAGAACTTGTTGTTGATGCTCTATGTGATCTTTCACTACTTGAACCTTTTTCTTCTTGATATGTCCTTCTATCTCTAGAGTTTGAGGAGTGGTAATTTCTTCCAATCCTTTACAAGATATGGTCAGATTCATTTCTTGATTCTCGATGTGATCTTTCACGTCTTGAACATTTTTCTTCTTGATATGTCCTTCTATCTTGATAGTTTGAGGAGTGGTAATTTCAACCAATGAATTACAAGATATGGTTGGATTCATTTCTTCCTCCTTGATGTGATCTTTCACTTCTTGCACCTTTTTCTTCTTGATATGTCCTTCTATCTTTAGAGTTTGAGGAGTGGTAATTCTTTCCAATGCTTTACAAGATATGGTCTGATTCATTTCTTCTTTCTCTGGGGTGGGGTCCTGGCGTATATCCTCTCTTTTTTTATGTTTCTTGATCCTTTTCTTCCTCCTCTTCATTTTCTATGTAAAATAATTTCTTCTCAGCACACTTATGACCTTTAGTGCATTTGCTATCACAATTGTAACAAAGCCCTTTTGCTCTTTTTTCTTCCAATTGTTGTTGTGTAACCCTTGTGGGTTGTGGAACTCTAGGAGAAACAACACTTCCATCTTTGTAGTTGTGAGGGGTATGCTTCCTGGTTTCCATAATTTTGCTTTCCACTATGTCACAAAGCCCTTTTACTCTTTCCAATTGTTGTGGTGTTGCTCTAGAGAAGGTGTTGCTCTTTGTATCCTCATAATGTGCTATCATTTCCTCCGTGAAAATTGACCACGTAACAAGTTGTTTACCAGAACAAAGCCCTTCATACCATAAAAATTGATCTAGTTCTAAATATGAAGATGCAATACATACCTTTTGTAATAGTGGTACACCATGTAGATCAAAATATTACTCCATTTGAAGTATCCAATTTACCGGATCCTTGCCATCAAACTTCCTCATCTTTCTTTTTCTTGATTTTAGGCGCTCGATCTTGAAACGACTGTAACTCTGTACTTTCAGATCTTTAAGTTCTGAAATTACGATCTTTAGTATCTCTCTGCATCCTCTTTCCAATGCCACCAGTCAGATCCAAATTGGATTCTCCAAGAAAGAGTTATGTACAATCTCCCAAGATGACCTAATTATAGACCTTTCCAGAAGAGCGAACTTGTATGAAGTGCCACATGTCACTATTTCGAACTTTGGCACTAAAAAATATATACAAGAAGCTACAGTCTGTCCTCTTTCTGTACCTTCTTACGAAATTTCAATCCGATGCTCAGAGAGAAAGCTATGAAGATTTTTCCCAGGTCACCTATTTGGAATGTAATTCAAGAGTCCACACAAAGACCAACTTCCTCAGATCATATCTCTGCAAATATAGCGTAAAAAGATCAGACATTTGGATCCAAGGTTTAGCGCGATTACTTCTCAAATGGGTTTTGTTTTTAGATTTTGAAACATCACAGAAAAAAGTTATAGCAAAAATGCCATGATGACCTATTTGGAGCAGCGAAACCCTAAAATCCAATGCTCTGATACCAAATGTTACGAAACCAGCTCAAGAAAAAGATAGAAAAGATATATCAACGCCTTAAAATTTAGCCTCTTCGAGGGGGTAACCTCCTTTAGATTACATAAATGAACAATTCTTGGATGATACAAATGAAAATACCTCCTTTCTATATATAGGAGTCTAAGGGGTCATAACATAATCAGAGTCGACATAACAATAATAACGTAAGGGCACAATAATAACAATAGTGGGCTTCTATGGGGCACAATAGTAACAATATAGGCACTACGTGGGTACATCAATATAATAAGTGAGTTGTACTAATAAAAATAAGGGGTTATGCTAGTAGTATAGGGGCCTAACACTTTTTCCCATGGTTTTCTTCGCTTCCATGCGACCGAGCGCTTTGGGGCCTTTCCATTTCTAGGGGTTTTGCCCAGTGATGCCCGATTACCACATCAAAAACTGCCTCCTTTTCCCGATCTGAGCTTCCTAGGTGTCAGTTTTGCCTCTTGCGTAGTCTCCATGGACCTCAGTCAACGTTCTTTGACTGAGGTCCTCGTTGTTCCACACTGGCTTCCAACTGCCACTGTTTAGAGGTTTTTATAATCGCTCTGTGCTCTTGATTTCGAGGTTTGTCCTGATCTGATACAGTCATGGTACTTTGATTGTTCTTCATGGGTCCAATTCGGATCACGGCCTTCCCACTAAAAAAGATTTTGGACCACCAAAAGTTGGTTTTCAAGCATCAACTAAGTGAGGGTATTGTTGTTTCACTTGTCTAATCTCAATCCTCTTTGCACTGCTCGGCTTTGAACCCTTGAGCCCTAACTCTGAGGTAATCAACATCTCCCTTGCATGTTGTCCTCACCTTGTTGTCTAAAACTGTGTCTTCCTGCAATTCATTAAGATATTTATGTAGTAGGTCATTAATAGAAGGCAATTGACTTTGCTCTTCGGGATCCTCAATTAGAGAGGGTTCAAACAATCTCAAGCAATCTGCATTCATGACTGAGTAAATGTGCATGTAAGCTGGTAGATCAAGGTGAAAATCATTTTCACCAATATTCTCAAGTATTTTGAAAGTTCCATACCTGACCGGCTTTAGCTTCTTACCTTCACTGCATCCTGTCCTTGCTAATATATAGCCAGACTTGGTCACCAACTTGGAAACTATGCTCCATCTGATGCTTGTCATGCCTAGCCTTGTATTTGGCTTGCCTCTTTTCTAGCTATTCTTGTATTGCTTGGTGGATCTCCTGGATTTGTTTAATGAACCTAATTGCCCTATCCAAATCATTATGTCCCTCAACTGTGGTATCTTTACCAAAGACAAAATCCAAAGGAGACCTTGGGGTGAAACGAAAACAGGTCTCAAAAGGAGATCTCTGTGTAGAAGAATGTTTTGCTCTATTGTAAGCATGTTGCACATAACACAAATGTTCATCCCAAAGCTTAGGATGTTTGCTGCAATATCCTCTAAGTAACTGGATCACTATGCAGTTTACTACTTTTGTCTGGCCATTAGTTTGTGGATGAAAAGCTGTGCTTTTCTTCAGTTTGGTGTCCATCAGTTCCCACAAACTTGACCAAAACTTCCCCACAAATCAGGTGTCTCGATAAGATACAATGGAAGTGGGTAATCCAAAATGAACCCATACATGTTCAAAGAACAATTTTGCAGCTTGTTTAGTTGTAATCTGTTTATTGCAAGGTATCAAAATACACATTTTGTTGAACCTGTCCATAACAACATATAGATAATCATGACCCTTCCTAGATTTAGGCAGTCCTCCAACAAAATCCATGGGAACACTTTCCCAAGTGTGAGAAGGAAGTGGTAATGGAGTGTATAAGCCTAGTTTTCTATTGCCGGGCTTGCTTTTAGCACACATAGTACACCCTCTTACATATCTAGAAATTGTTTCATTCATTTTTGGCCAATAACAAAATCTTTGCAGTTGTGCAACTATTTTACTTACCCCAAAGTGACCTGATATTAGAGAAGTGTGTGCTTCTCTAATTATCTTTACTCTCTCAGCTTGTGGAATGTAAAGTTTCCCACAATGGTATAAGAGTCGGTCCTTTACATGATAATCCAATTCTTCTACCTGTTTTCCTTGACTCAAAGTTGCATATACATCTTTGAAATCTATATCTTGAGCATATTGTTCAATGTAGCTTTCATGTAGCACATGATTATGCTTAAGTATAGTAGATGCATTTATAATGGGTCTAGATAACATGTCTGCAACTTTATTGTGTATGCCTTTTTATATGTAATGACTAAATGAAACTGTTGTAGAAAACCCATCCACCTATAATGTCTTGATTGTTGCAACTTTGTTTGGGAGTGTAGATATTGAAGTGGTTGATGATCAGTATGTATTACTGTCTCTTTGCCCATTAAGTAATGTTTCCACTTTTTTACACTCTAAACTAATGCATACAATTCTTTATCATATGTAGGATAGTTAACTACTGCCGGATTAAAAGTCTCAGAATGATAACATATGGGTTTACCATGCTGTGTCAACACTACTCCCATGGCATAGTCACTGGCATCTGTTTGGATTTCAAATGGTCTTTGCAGATCAGTCAGTGCTAGTACAGGTGTTGTACTAATCTTTTCTTTCAAGGTGTCGAAGGCTTTCTGATGTTTGCCTCCCCACTGAAACACCTTGTTCAATCCTTTTAAAGCATGTAAGGACGCTACAATTGAGGAAAAGTTAGAAATAAACTTCCTCCAATATTGTGCTGCCCCTAAGAAGCCTCTCACTTCTGTAGCAGACTTGGGTTTAGGCCAGTTTACAATGGCTACCACTTTAGAGGGATCTATCTTCAATTCACCACCCCCTACTATATGACACAAATAATTTAGAGATGTTTTGCCAAATTCACATTTTGAGAGTTTAACATGAATTTTTTCTCTTTTCGAAACATCTAATGTCTTCTTAACATGCTTTAATTGTTCTTCCCACGTTTTACTAAAAATCAGAATGTCATCCAGATACACAATAACAAAATCATCAAGAAAAGGTCTGAGTACATCATTCATTAATCTCATGAAAGTAGCAGGGGCATTAGTTAAGCTAAAAGGCATAACCAGCCACTCATACAATCCTTGCTTTGTTTTGAAAGCAGTCTTCCATGCATCTTGTTTTTCCACTCTGACCTGATGGTATCCACTGTGCAAGTCTAGCTTGGTGAAATAAACAACTTCTTTCAATTGATCTAAAAGATCATCTATACAAGGAAGGGGATAATGATTTTTTATTGTTATCTTATTGAGTGCTTAGTAATCAATGCACATTCTCCACAAGCCATCTTTCTTTCTCACCAAAACGATTGGTGACCCACATGGTGATGTGCTAGGCCTGATGAACCCTTTGTCAAGCAACTCCTACACCTGCTTCTTGATTTCAGCATTCTCTAAAGTAGACAACATGTACATTCCAATGTTAGGCAATGGAGCATCTTGCTGTAAAATAATATCATGTACTATTTCCTTTTTGGGTGGCAGACCTTTAGGTTCTTGAAACAAGATATCATACTCTGAAACAACCTTTTCTAAATCAGCTTGCTGTTTAGCATTACATCCCTCAAATACATTGGTTTTATCAGGTTTCTTTTCCTTTACAACCATCAATAAGAATTGTTTGCATGAATTTATCATTATTTTCATCTGCCCTAAGTTTATGAGAGTATAATTATTCTTGAGCTTATGAGCTCTTACAAAGTATTCAATTCCATCTTTAACAAGTAGATAATTGTTCTCAACTCTATAGAAAATAGCTTTCCTATCATACAAGTAAGGACTTCCTAAAACAATTCCACATATATCGAAAGGAAATATGTCTAACTCAACCTCATCTACAAATGATGACCCAAAAGAAAACTTGAGTTTGCACTGTCTAGTCACTTGTAGTTGTGCTTTATCATTCAACCATCCTAATGGGTATGGTTTCTTGTGAGGTGTAGTTGATAATCCCAATTTCTTTACAATTCCTTCAAAAATCAAATTTACTTGTGAGCCACTATCTAACAAAGTATCAATCTTTTGATATTTGGAAACAACTCGAATATGGAAAATCTCATGTCTTTTTCTCTCACGTTATTCATCAATAATAGATTGAGCAGAATTACTAGTAGATGCTTCAGAATTCTTACCTTTTATACCTGTGGCTGCAATGGTTGTTTCATCTCCCGAGTCTGACCCCAAATCTTTCTGGATAGTTGTAGCAGTCTTCTTCTTCTTTCCCTCGGACTTCTTAGGTCTCAGCTCTGGATGCAGAATCCAGCAATGCTCATCATCAAGCCCATCCCTTTTACAGTGAGTGCATGAAGCTTTGCTTTTCTGTGCAGTGTTCGCCTTCCTTGCTTTCCACTTCTTCTTTCTTTTCTCCTTTCTCTTGCTTGCAGTGGGTTGGGATGGTCCCCCAACTTCTGGATTTCCATTCTTTCCTCTAGCTTCTAGATGAGTAGCTTGTACAGATACCTCATCTATTGCTGGTGGGATTAAACATGAGGATGGTATGCCTCATGCAGCTGTGTAGACCACCAATGTACTTCAAAAGAGTCTCTGGTGAGTCTAATGAGATCCCTAGAATCAATGCTCTCTTTCTAAATTCTTGAGTGTACCCTTGCACACTTTTCCCTTTCAACTGCTGAATAGTTTTCCAACTCATCATGGCTTGTTGCATGTAGGCCAATCGATAGAATTGCTTCTTGATTGTAGAGACGAAGTCACTCCAGACAGAGATAGTCTTACCATGTCTTTTCATGTCAGCTTGGGTTCTGCCTTCCCACCAAACCAAGGTAGTGCCTCCTAGGCGTAGGCTTGCCAGCTGAATTTTTCTCTTGTCTGAGTCGATGTTCTATACTCTGCAATAAACATCAATTTGTCTAATCCAATTGTCCAACTTTTTAGCATTTATCTCTCCATCATATATAGGCAAGTCTAATTTGACATCTAGCTTGATCAAAGATGTGTTCTTATTATGCACAGGGCTATTAGGAGGTGTGAGGAAGTTTTCCTCTTTCCCTTTTCCTTTCGAGTGGTCATGGGAATGAGACTCATCTTCTTCTTTGTCTTGTTTAGAACCTGATGAATCTTCATCCTTATGCTTTCTAAAGTCCCTATACATTTATTCTACCATAGACTTTATAGCTAAGAAACTTTCTATGAATTGAAGGTTTGGCCCCACAGAACCTTCCTCTAACATTGTCTTTCGAGGATAGACTCTCCCAGTTTCAGAATTAGTTTCGACCAACTCTCCTTCTCTTAATTTGAGCTTTGATCTAGTGAGAATTCAACAGCTAAACCAACACAAACTTGTCTAACCTTACAGCCTAAGTTCTGATACCACTTGATCTAATAGTCACCCTATGATTGATCTTAGTTAAGAATTTATTAAATGGAGGTATTACAGACTCATGTGTTGGTGTGTGTCTAGATTATTTAAGCAACGGATCGATCATATTGCAAATACATAGACACTTGAAATGGAAGACAGCAGAGAAACACAGTAAGAAAATATAAGAACACAAGAAATTAATAAGGAGTTCACCCTATCCTCCAGGGCTACATCCCTAGTCCAGCTTTTAGTGGTGGCCTTCTTTATTGTGTCTTAAAGCAAAGAATTACAAATAAGGATCTCAATATGAGTCTCCTGTCACAGGAAAACTTGGCAAGGTGGTTCTTGGATTCCCCAAGCCACTGGAGTACATAAACTCTTGTCCTTACCAGCTTTTCGACCTCTCAGGTCTACAATGGAAGTAGCCCAATGTGGTGCTCGGTCCTGACAGATCCCTCTCAGGGATGGCTCGAATTTCTCAAGCCTCTGGTGCTCGATGCTGCCTTTGGTCATCTCGGCCCTCTGTCTTCTCACTACATTTTGCTCTCTCTGTCTACTTTCTTTGTTCTTTTGTCGTATTCCTTCTACTGGCCTGTGCATGGCTTTAAAGCCACTCGAGCTCATAGTTGTTTGATTCCCCTTCCAACTCCATCGGATTGCCTGCTACAGCTTTGCTTGGAGTTCCATGTTTGTGCATCATCATCAGACTCACAGGGTGCAGCCACTTGTCCTCCTGCGAATTGCACCAGCTTGCTTCGTCGGTTCGGTTCTTCAATTACATCATGGGGTGAGTCATCCGCCACCTTGGCGATCAAATCGGACCTCAAATTCTCTTAGATCGCGGCTTAGTCCCTCGTTAAATCCAGTCTTACCATCAGGTGCGATATTAGTTGTTAGATTTGGATCCCCCAGATCCAACGCCATCCACTCATCTCACACAGTTGATTTTCTTGAGCGTTAGCATGCGATGAGCAACGGTTTTCTCTCTCCTCCACTTGCCACGCGTCGAACACTGAGTGGAATTGTTCTGTTTTCACTGAATCTGCTTACCACCCAAGGATGCCCCTGATAGATACCGCTAGTTTTTGGAGCGTGGGTCCCGCCTTAGCCTTTAGCCTTCTTTCCCCACGGTTTTCTTGGCTCCCACTTGACCAAGCACTTGAGGCCTCTCCTTCTCGAGGGTTTTTTCCCAGCAATGCGCGATTAGTGCTAGTCGCGCATCAAAAACGGCCTCCATTTCCCAATTCGGGCTTCCCAGGGGCTAGTTTCGCCTCCTGCACAGTCTCCATGGGCCTCGTTTAGCACGCTTTGATCGAGGTCCTCATCGTTCCATGCTGGCTACCAACTGCCACTATTTTAGAGGTGTTTCTGATCGCTGCTCTCAATTTTTTGAGGTCTTTCCCGACATGGTACAGCCATGGTTCTTTTGATTATTCTTCATGGATCCAATTCGGATCACTTCTCCATACAATTAAAGGTGATAATTTTAAGAGAACCAGATGTAATCCTTTGATAGTATGTTTGTGCCCTTCCTTAGTGAATCTCATATACAAATCCTTGAAATTCATGGTGATAGGTCCTAAAGTGAGTAACCATTTTTCCCTAAGATCTACATCACAATGATTCATTCAATAGAAAACATGTGGGTTTCTAGATTATAGTCACCCATTTGAAGCTTTGTGTTTTCACATTGGACACCACATTTCATCATACCAACATTGGAAATCATAATTTGAAAATTAGGTAGAAGACATAACAATGGGTTTCCATGGCCACTCTCTTATGAATAAAGTTGTGGGTACTACCATTATCAATCAATACAATAATTTTTTGATGCTTGATACAACCAGTCAAATTCAATGTTTGTGGTATCAAGAAATCAGATAAGGGATGGACAGAAATTTGGGGTTCTGTATAAGGAGGTTGCAAAGTGTTTTCTTCAACCACTAGATCGGTGGCATCATCCAAATATAGTTCAAGAGTCCCTTAAACAAATATGTCCTTTGAGTGTTCTTCTAAGGATACATCCATTTAAAATATTTTGTTTTCTTTAAATTTGTGCCCTTTAAAATAATTCATCACAATTATAGCAAAGTCATTAGGGGAATTTTGAGGTCTAAAATGGACCTCGTAAGAAAAAGTACAACCAAAATAAAATTTATAAGAACAAATAGGATTCAAGATGATGATGTCAACCATGGGGGATGATTCACCATTTTTGGAGTAAAAAAGTAAAAAGATTAAAAAATAATAAAATAATAAAACTACTTTTTCAACTCATATTTCCAACTTATCTCTTTAAAGTTTTCCTCAAATTTCACGCAGGAGTACTTGTTGGATGCAAAATTTGATTCCTCATCCAAGGAGTACCCATGTTGCATACTTTTGATAGACCTTGCTCCACGAAAAATTAGAAATACATGAAAAAAACATTATTGCAATAATGTTTTTTCATGTATTTCTAATTTTTCGTGTAGCAGGGTCCATAGAAAATATGCAACATGGGTACTCCTTGGATGAGGAATCAAATTTTGCATCCAACAAGTGTTGATGCTCAAAACTTGAGTAAACTCGTATGGAGATAAGTTGAAAATACGAGCTAAAAAATAGTTTTTTTCCTTTTTCCCTCTAAAATTTGATGATGTAATCTAATATTATTTTATTATTTCCACTATTATTTTATAATTTCCTTAGGAGGCCCATTTTAGACCTCAAAATTCCCCTAATTTTGGAGCTATTGGCATTCTACCATCTCTCCTTAAGATAAATTATGGATTCTCATTATTTGTGAGTTTAAGGGGTTAAGGTTAGTCACCAAAGGAAGGGCAATGTAAGGAATGAACAAAATTCTCTCAGTTTACCCATTGATCACCATATTAGGTTCTTTATATCTTTCACAAGCTTCCAACCATGTATTTCAGTGTGCATCGTGACTTATTTTCTAATTTTCACCTTTAGATCTCTAATGGAATATTCTTTAAAACATGACTTAGAGAGACCCTCTGTCTGGATTTTCAAATGCTCAAAGGTTCAAATATAGTCAATAATTGTGCCTATTTGGCATAATTTTGTTATTCATCCTAAATAGTGAGTGTCACATTCAAAATTATCATAAATGACCTACACAAACTAGGCCCAACTAATGTAGCTTCCATAAGCTTTCTTATACCATTGCGGGCACTACCAACATTTTCAATACAACTATAAATCCCCTTAATTTTAGTTGTTTTATGTCACAAGTGATTCCATGGAGAGAGAAATAGTGTTCCATTTAGGGAATCCACCCTAAAGGATTGGACCCATCAAATTTGTTCATGTCAACTGTTGGAAAGTGGTGCCACAAATTGTGATCTTGAAAGTGTGGTTCAAGGTTATTTAAAACAATAAAAAAAAAAAAGAGCATGTTCAAATATACCACAAAACATTATCATGTTAGGTCCATATAAAAAGGGTTACTTGAGAGGTTAACAAAAATAATCATAATGGAGTATGGAATATTTTGAGATAGGTCTCTCACAATGGTTTGTAGGACAATGGTAGGAGTATTACTTCCTATTGAATATAATTGCACTAGTAGAATTTCCAAATTCTTTTGGATGCAAAGATGTAGAATTTCACTTTCTAACTACAAAGGATAGAATTTTTAGGGTATTAAAGATATAATAGTATTAAGTGCTACATCTATATGATATACCAAGGGGTTTTATAATAGTAGTACTTAGTTTAATATTTTATGACACCAACTAAGAATAATACATCATACCCTTAATTATACTACCTGTTACCCAAGTACATGATACCTCATGGCACTTGATCGATCTATGTTTATCATGGATCTATGTTGGTTCTATGTGTGTGTGTGTGTAGTCACACACACACACCATTTGTCACCCCCAAGCTAAGAATGGAAGGAATTACACATCTCCTTCATCTTAAGAAACACAATAATAAAACATTTTAACCATAAGAATTATTTTATTTTCATTTGTTTTATATAATTAGATTCATTGAAATATTTTATTTGTGAGACCCACATTGTCCACATCAAAATTGTTTTTTGTTGTTAGAATTAATTTTAAATACATATCCCTCTCATATTGAAAATTAGAAAGCATATATCCATAGGATATAAACTCTCTCTCTCTCTCTCTCTCTCTCTCTCTCTCTCTCTCTCTCTTGTGCACGTGCACGCGATGTGTGTGTGTGTGTGTGTGTGTTCAATTTATTATTATTATTATTATTATTTTAAATGTTATATGTCAACTCCATATTAACCATTGAATTAATTACAAATCTCCCCCATATCTTGAATGGAATAAGAAAACTCTCTCTATATATATATCTTTGTGTGTGTGTGTGTTTGTGATGTGAAAAGTATCTCTTCGGCACTACATCAGCGTCTTGAACTTCTCAGTGACTGATGGGAATTAATGGGAATGTTATCCCATAGTTTATAGCCGCTTGAGTAGGGGTTGAATCCACACCCAGAGTGGTGCAACTCAACTGTCTTTCTTGTCAAAGATATTGCAGTTGACTAGGAAGAATCTTGCAGCTAGTAACCCTGACTAAGAAAAGAAAAAAAAAAGCCTAACAACCCTAACCTTATGTTAAGAACAGAACTGACTATAATACAAGAAATATTAAATGTATCATACCTCCTCCTTCTTGAAAATAAAATAATGAAACACTTGAAATATCTATTAAAAAAATGGAGGCAAGATATGCATATTAATAATTTCTTGTTTTCTTTAAATTTTGTTTGATGCACTCTTACCTTGACATTGAAATCTTAATCATTTGCATAATACACATCATTAATTTATAATGAATGAGGCTTCATTAAACAACAATTAAAATATTGTGAAAAAAACATTACTAATGTTGGTCCAACAAATTGGCCTTAATATGGTTTAAAATATATATAGCATGTATAACGTGTGTAATTAACCCTTTTATTATATAATTAAATTTTTGTATATGTATTTATTTTATGAAATAATAAATCTTAACAAGTTTGTTGGGTGTGTGTTATCATCTTTCCATGACTACTCACATGCGGCGGGGGGTCATCGGGGGGCAATATCCCCTCCTGTTTGTTGCACTAGGCGCAGAAGGGGGGGCAGAAGCGGATTTTATAGGGGGGAGGTATCCCACCTGCATGGGGTTTGGGTCAAAACCCTGGAGAAAAATAAATATATATATATATATACCCTATAATAGATGGGAATACCTAGCTATGGTTTTTTGCATGGGTTTTTCACATGGTTTTGGGCATGATGGTTTTCTGCCCATGATATTTTGTAGATTCGATCAAGGGAACTACGGTTATGTTGTAATCCATGGTTTGTGAATGCTTCGGCATGTAATATGTATTGTAACATTGAAATGAACATAATGAAAAATCAATATGGTAGTCCTGGTTTTTGGATCCAGGGGAAAATATCTGTGTATTTGTTTTATGTTCTCGCCATTGTATATTTTTTGTTTTTTAAGAATTATTTTGCAAGTCATTTCTATACAAGGTTAAAACCTACAAAGTCAATAGAATATGTGATTAAGTTACACAATAATAAGATTTATTAGTTAAAACATTAATACAACAATTAAGTATCAAGGCTCATTATAGCTAATTAAACAATTCTTAATTAAAACATATACAAGTGTGTACAAAAGTAAATTAGCACATTATTTATGAGAGTTAGGTTTTTTATATAAAAGGAAGTAAAACACAGTAAAAATGATAGAATTTACATAGCATTAAAAATAAAACAAACATATTACAGAAAATTACAACATTAAAAGAAGAAATTCACACATTCGTATAGAGAAACATAAAATTAAAATATGGGAAAATAAAAGTAAAATTTAAACATTATTTGAGAACATAAATTCAAATGCTAGAAACTATTGAAGGGATATTTGACTAGCAAGGAAAAAAAATATTGCAGATTCTCATATAGGTTCATCTCTGAAAGGTGGGATAACCGTAAAAATGGGAAGGTGATGCACAGCCATTTTAAATTGATCAATGGTGAACAAGAAGATCATATCTTTCATAATAGTCATGAGGTCAATACCAACTTTAATGGTAAAACAGTGAAATAAATGCAATGAAAGATATTAACCTTTGCCCGCCTATAAACTAATGGAGTTTTGCAATCACGTTCCAGAGACACTTGAAAGAGGAAACTTGCAAACTGAAAATGACATCACACAAGCAAAGGTCTATTGCATGAAGAGGGAAATGGGAATAAAAGAAAGGAACCTTACTATTGGCCATGCCCTCAACCACAAAATGGGCATCATATAGGTATGCAAAGTAGGCCAATGTTTTGTTTGAAGTCGTTGCTTGATTTTATAGATCTCCTAAGGCAAATGAGTGGTTTAGATCCTCCTCGATTGGTTGTCAGATAAGTATTGAGCAGTTGAATTTGTTTCATCAGTTTGGAAACTGTTTTAATTTTCATTTAACTCTGCTTAATTTCTTCGTAATTACACAAGTTATACATTCAATTGCATGTTTATCTTATAACAAAATGAACTTGGAATTCTTTCTATGCCAACTACAGGTACGACAACTTCACCAACCCATACTATGTATAATGGATAATGTCCAATATTCACTACTTCATGAACCTTTCCCTCCTCTAAAACCTTATTTCATGACCATGATCTATTTTCCAAAGTTCCAAGACAATATTTGCAGTTCATACTATTTGCAAAAAGTTGTATCACCAGTTCAAGTGGTGGCATCGACATACATGAAATTGTAAATTGTAGTTGGCTTGCAACATCTTGATTGAATAGGAGATAAATTACTTCTTTAAAATCCTTTTGTGTTCTGGTTTATCTTGCCTTCAGTGAATTTCTTGTAGATATTAGCATCTAGCTTAGTTGATCCAAATGCTTAAGACGTGCACCGTATATTAATGCACTAATATATGAAATTTGTTTGTCATTTGATTATTCTAGTATCATCCTTACTTCATGACATTGACCAAAACTTGCAAGAGCCATTCAAGTTGATTTTCTTATCGAGAGTTATGGCATGTTCAAAAATAAACTTCATCACTTCTTGATCCATAAAAATATTCCACTGGACATTTGTCACAACAGATCTGATAATATTTATTAAATATCTGAGATTCTACACTATTACGATTTTATTATGTTTCTAGATCTGTAGATTTATTGTAATTGGTGCATGCATGCATAAGGAAATTATGCATAAAATAGAGAATGGAAAAATAAAAGTTCACATACACACAGAAGACACAAGATATGCTCTGGGAAACCCATTCAAGAGAAAACCCAACTGGAAGGTGAGGTTTCTCAGCTCTCTTTCTTTGTATGGAAATATGGTTGCAGGTACAAAGAAGTATGGATTGTGGTTCGTAGGCTGCTACAATGCACAAATATTCTTTGTGTGCTCTACCTCCTATCCCTCTTGGCTATTTTTGCTCAACTATGGAACAAATGCACTCAAAATAATGGAATGCCTCTTCCTCCTAGTGGCCTGGTTATAACAAATCCTGATAGCCTACTAGTGGTTAATTTTGACTACATCAAATCTTAACCATAGTTATAATATAGATGCTTCTACAGTATTTTACATCTAAATCATGTGGATATCCCCTTTTTCCATGAATAATGGGAGCTGACACGACATTCTCCAAAATTATAGGTGTCAAAACAGGAAGGTCTACTTTTGAGTGGCATAACTTTTGCATACGGACTCTGATTGACATGCTTGTTGCATCATTGGAAATATATCTATGTGTACAATAGTACGAAAATGTGTTTCATTAAAGCGGAAAATTTTTAACCCTAATAAATGTTGTATGATTCCTCAAAACGCCCCTAGAAGGTTTCAAACCTCATTTTTCCAAACTGGGTCCTACTGGTAAAAACGGTCCAGTGAGATAATTCCTCCACTTTTTCCACTCTGAATGCATTGAGATGGATGAAAAGCAATATAATGATCCAATATGGATCACTTCTGATCATTCATAGGAAAGGGAGAAAAGAATAAAATAGTGCAATATAATAAAAAATATCAACTTGGATTAGAGCAGTGTAAAGTTTTGTCCAACACAAATCCAAGGGACCCATCCAAATGGCATAAAGACCGTGGGATGCTTGGCGGCCTTGGATACTCCATCACAGAACTTTTCAAGATAAAATTCCTTGGAAATGTATAAGACACCTTTGTGAATTCCTTTCTTGTATTCTATTAACGTTGCATCCAAGATATCATGTCTCAAAATCTTTGCATTCGCTTATTTGAGACTTGTCGTGACCATATATTTCTTTAGCACCAGCAGTGTTAGAACTGCAAATAAAATTGATCTTAAGCCTTGGGAGCATTGGCTATGAGAAGCCCATATAGACCTGTAAATCATTGCATTCCATAGTTTGCATGGTATGAATATGTACCAAGAATGTCAGCCATGAATTTGTATACATAACTCTCTCTAGGATTGATTGTGCATTGTGTGGCTAACGCAGTCCCATCCAACCAAGGTGTTCGTCATTGTTAGATGCCATTCCACTACTCATTCATTGGGATTCTTAACATTGGTTCATATGTGTTCAACATTCCATTTTCTATGGGAATGTTTACAAACAGGTGAAATTTGGAAGGATCGATTTGATCACATCATATGATGGAGAAAACCATTGTCGATGTTATTGACTCATGATTCATCTCTATCCACAAACTAGGCCTTCGATCAAGTTGCTTAATATATATCATCATTCTATTCATTTCCTCTTAAATAAATAGGTTCTCGTCTCAGTGGGAAGAAATAGATTGAAATCTCCAATAATATCTATGATCTCACCATAGGCTTTGTCAAACTAACTAGTACCACATCAAAGGATCGATAAGCACAAGATAATAAAACTTCATCTGGAGCTTTCAAACCTTACAAATAAAATATTTATATTTATTTTTGTGTGATGAAACAACATCCCGCATGTTTTGTGAGGAGATATAGCACATTGTATATATATTGTTGTTAGTTCCATTTCATTTAACGATGATAGTGCTCTTAGGTGCTTTCTTGATTTGGATGTTTAAATAGCATGTGGGAGCACATTATTGTAATAACATAGTATATGTCCCTTCAGTGTTTTGATATGTGAACTCCAACAATAATAACTCAACTTCGAGCATAATATAAACTTATTGTTCAATGGTCCACACCTACTTCAATAACAATGAATAGTGAGCTAAGGGGATCATAAAGAAAAGCTAATATGTGAACTCGAACAATAGTAATTCAACTTTGAGCATGATATAAACTTTTTATTCAATGGTCCACACCTACTTCAATTACAATGAATAGTGGGCCAAGGGGCTTATAAATATCCTTAGGGTAGAATAATGAGCCAATGGGGATCATAAAGAGCCTTAGGGTAGAATAGTGGTCCAAGGGGATCATAAAGAGCCTTAGGGTAGTGGAGGGAAGAATCAAAATAAAATATTTTGCATGACGTTATGGAATTTAAAAATCCAACAAGTGGGGGGAAATGCAGTATTATCTTTAAAAGTAGTCAAGTTTCCCCTTTGGATTCAAGGTAAAGGGAGGGCTTTTTTCACTTTTTTCAATTTCATGAAGGCTCGTGATGGACCATTTAGGCGATAAATATGATGTTGGGGATGGGAAGACACCCGCAATAGATTGCAAAAATTTTTGAACTGTTGATGTATATCAACATGTATGATATTAGGGCCAAAGGCATTAGAGAAATTTTGAGCTATTAAATGGGCCTCCTAAGGAATATTATAAAATAATAGTGGAAATAATAAAATAAGATTAGATTACCTCATCGAGTTTTGGAGGGAAAAAATAAAAAACTACCTTTTCAACTTATGTCCCTATGATTTTACTCAAATTTTGAGTGGGGGCACTAGTTGGATGCGGAATTTAATTTTTCATCCAAGGAGTACCCATGTTGCATACTATTTATGGATCCTACTATAGGAAAAATGTGAAATACATGAAAAAATGTGATTGCAATTATGTTTTTTCATGTATTTCACATTTTTCGTGTAGTATGGTCCATTAAAAGTATGCAACATGGGTACTCCTTGGATGAAAAATTAAATTCTACATCCAATGAGTTCTCCCGCTTGAAATTTGAGTAAAATCGTAGGGAGATAAGTTGAAAATGTGCGTTGAAAAAATAGTTTTTTATTTTTTTTTATTTTTACCTTTTTACTCCAAAAATGGTGAGTCATACCACATGGTTGACATCATCATATTGAATCCCATTGGTTCTTATAAAGCTTATTTTGTTGTACATTTTGTTTTTATGCCTATTTTTTATCTCAAAATTTCTCTAATGGGTGCAAAATGTGAACTCCACCTCTGTTTTCTTTTTCTAGGCCATGGGCAATATAGGATTTGGTAAAGTTTGTTGGTATGCCAAAAAAAATTATAGATCGAAAGTTTGAAATTTATTTGTCATGGTCCTTAGTCCTTGCATGTGCTATTGAATTTAGGAGATGACATATCTGCAATGGATGGTGCAAAGGCTAAGTTGGTGGATATCGAGTCATGTCCTCATAAATTTCGAGCTTTATGGGATCAATCATATTTCTTTCAAGGTAAGTTTCCATATGGACCTTGGGATTTTGTGGTGCATGCTAGTCAATTGGAATTTAATGACAATTTCTTAGCATTGTTTTTGTAGTTTGTGGAGTTGTTAGAATCCTTCAATGTTGGTGGTTTTCCCAAGATCATGGCCGGTAAAGATTTCTCCAACCCCCCCCCCAAGTCAATCATTTGGATTCACATTCTCCCCTTTGTTCTACTTCCCAGATAAGAGTAGAAAGAAAGGAGGTTATGTCATTATGGTTTAAGATTTTTGTAGAGTGGTCTAGGGGTTCTAGTCCTAGAATCAGAAAGAAGTGTGTTCTCATGCACTTGTGGTCTATGAAGATGGTCATGGGTAAGGACATAGTAGTGTCAAAATTTCTCACAATCCATGTGAAATCATTTGTAGGCCATTTCAATAGTAAGACGATAAATGAAGGCTCCTTAGCCTCATGGGTTGAGTAAATGTGGAAGCTGATTTTAGGGTATTCATCAGTTTTCCATGCTCTAGTAAGAGGGTGGTCATGATTTAATTTTAGGTTTGAGGATGATTGCAATTCTATCTTGGGAAAAAAATGGGGGCATGTTGGATTGGTTTTGCATAAGTGGACATTGGAATTGACCCGGTTGTTGGTTTTTTTAGCATAGGACGTGTTCTAGCCTTGAAAAAAAATTGGAGAGGCTATAATATAGGAGATCTCCGAAACCTAGAAATCCTTTTTGGAAAATCCACCTAGAAATGAATTAATAAGATTATAAGCCAATTTTTAAATATTTCCTAAGTCTAAACTTAGTCAATATGGTTAATTAATCATAATTAATTAAGTTAGAGTGTGAATGATCTAGAAATTCACACGGGTTGACTTCAAGTTAATCCTAGCCATCAATTAAGATTTAATCTTGGTCGTTGGAGTCCCAACAAAGGATTATAAGAAGAAGTTGATGGGCACGTGGAGAAGACACTTAGGCAATTCGATTCATGAGTAGATCAATTTCCAGAGTAGTAGCAGTCAGTTTTCAGAGAGAGAGCTAGTGAGATCGAAGCAGTGAGAGAGGGGCAGAGACAGTGAAGTCGGAGGAATATTTCCAGATCCAGTGAGTGCATTTGGGGAGAGGCAGAGGAGCCACAGAGAGGTTGACGTTAGGGCACCATGGTAGCCACTAAATCCAGTTTTGGTTCTGCTAGGGAAAGGAAAGTTTCAGTGCCAGAAGTTGGACAGACATTCTGGAGGCTAGGAGAAAATATTTCCCAGATAGCAGCAAACCAAACGTCTTGATGAGAAGTTGGTTCGAATTGAGTGCAAAAGGTACTGCGCTAGGGTGACGCATTTGCTGTGCAGAGTGAGTTTAGCAGCTCACCTGGAGATGAGTTCAGAGCCCGAATTTGCCTATGGAGTGAGGAATTTTCCTCAGTAGATTTTTCTTGCCAATATTTCTCTATAGGATTTCTAATTTCAGCATCCAGTTGTACTTAGATTATTTCGTTGCTGCTTAATATTAAAACCCTCATCTACTACATCGGTTTTCCCAAGTTGGGTTTTTCCAGGGACATTTATCCAAAAATAATTGTGTTATTTTATGTGTATGTGCTAGCATTTATTCTTCCATGGTTTTATTTGTGTAGATTGCAGTGCGATTTATTCAATATTTGTTGTAGCAAACAGTAAATAGATTGTTAAATTAAATTAACAATTAGGAGAATAATTTCAAGTTGCTACAATAGGATTCTGGTTTTGGAATTTTCACATGCTATCAGAGCATAGTTGATCATCCTGAGAGATCAGAGGCAAATACACAAGGATTTTTGTTGTTCAGAGTGAGTAGCAGATCAAAACTCCCAGAGGCAGCCCAATCACCTTGCAAGAAGGCCAAGTTACTTGAGGAGATTCGATTTTTCTCAGAGAGGGACAAAAAAATTTGATCTCTCCAGATCAAGTTCCAAAGGCAGAGGGAGAACTACGGGGTGGTTCACAGAGCATATCTCTAGCTAGACGCAGTGATTTTGCAGTAATTTGCTAGATCATAACCAATTTCGGTGGAAGGAACAAGAGCACACACTGAGGGAAATTTTTCCTAAGGGAACTTCTAGTCTCAAAAAGTTCATTTTTCCTTGCAGATCAATAGCCATTGTGAACATATTTTATCACTCCAGAAGGGAGTGTGAATAGTTGAGAAGAAGATGAGTAGAAGGGAAGAGGAGAATTTCAACATTTGTTGGGATGGCCATTGTTGGGCTTCGTGATCATAATAGGTTGGATGGAGCTTCCAACTATGCCATCTGGAATGCAAGGATGTTCTTCCTTCTAGATGAGTCTGGCCTGAATATGTATATTGATGCAGTGGTAGCAGTACCCTAGGATGAAAACCAATTGAAGGAGTACATAAAGGAGATGGCATGGGCAAAGATATTGATCCTCAATGATGTCCGAGATCATGTTGTTTCTCACATCACTGGAAAAAATATCACCAAAGAGATGTGGGATACACTTTCCACATTGAACCAGGGAACTTCCAAGCAGCGGAAGATGTACTTAGAGGAGAATTTGAGGCTCATCTGGATGTAGGAGGAAGGCATAGACTCTTTCCTCGCCAAGATTTAGGAGGTTTGAGACCAGTTTTCAATTGTTGGGGCAGCACCTCAACCCATAGAGCTAGTGCGATTGGCACTAAACAGTGTCTCCGAGGAATGGAAGGTATTTGTCCAAAGTATTTTGGGCAGAGATACCTTGCCAACGTGGGATAGGATGTGGGTTGATTTTCATAAGGAGTAGGTGATATGATCTCTATTGAAGAGTTCCATGAGTGGAAGCAGCAGATCGAAGCAGGTGAAGGAGGAGGAGAATGTGGCCCTCAAATTGAAGGGTCCCATTTAGGAAAAGGGGGAGTAGAGAAGAAAGAAGAAGGACATGTCGAAGGTTCAGTGCTTCTAATGTGGTGAGTTCAATCACTACAGTACCCACTGTCCTCTCAAAAATAAGGACAAGGAGGAGAAGCGAGACTAGGAGGCAACATCAATAGAGATCGATAGGATTTCCTCCAGGTTGGAGGAAGACTTCTCCATGTTTGAACACATACCTCCAGGAGTGAGGTGGGGAGATTTGGTGTTGTATCCCCAAAGTGCTATAAATGGGAAAGATCCTTGAGGAGGTCCACCTCATGGATCAATACCTTACTACGGGGGCCCACAGTATTCAGTAGCAGGCTAGATCAGTGGTAAAAGATGCAGTTAGAGGTCAAGTGACAGTTGCATACTAGCAGCAGTCAGATGCTATAGAGTGCACTGTAGAATTGGAAGCAGTGCAGTTGGCACAGAGCATAGTCAGCAGCAACACAGATTCTTCAGTAGATAGAGCAGTATCTAGTAGCAGTCAGGACTCAGGAGATAGATGCATCATACTAAACATAATTGATTCAGTGTTTAAGGTGCTTCTCAGTTGCAATTATTGTAGTTGCAACATCAACAGATGAGAGGGAGTTGGAGTGCAGATGCAATGTTGGTAGTTGTTAATCATGGTCAGTAGGAGCACAGATGCAGCACATATTAGATTTGCATAGTGGTTGGTGGGCAGCATCATCCAGACATCAGCAGTGTGACAGGAGATGATGCAGAGACAGGGTGATGCTACAGGATGGGTAGTAGAGCACTAGAACACATTCCTATCTAAGAGTGATTGTTAATTTTTGTAGCATCAGATGTTTTCTATCCTTGAAAATTTGTGGAGAGGCTAGAATGCAAGAGATTTCCAAAACCCAAAAATTGTTTCTGGAAATTCCACCTAGAAATAACTTAATTAGATTATTAGCCAGATTTTTAATATTTCCTAAGTCTAAACGTAGGGAATATGGTTAATTAATCAGAATTAATTAAGTCAAGGTGTGAATGATCTAGAAACTCACACGAATCGACTTCAAGTTAATCCTAGCCATCGATTAAGATTTCATCTTGGCCATTGGAGTCCCAACATAGGATTATAAGAAGAAGTTGATGGGCACTTGGAGAAGACACTTGAGCAAATTGATTTCTAGAGTAGCAGCAATTAGTTTCCAGAGAGAGAGCTGGTGAGATCGAAGCAGTGAGAGAGAGGCAGAGACAGTGAAGCCAGGGGAATATTTCCATATATGCTAGTGCATTTGCATAGAGGCAGAGGAGCCACAAAGAGGTTGATGTTGGGGCAGCGTAATAACCTCTAGAGGAAGTTTCGATTCTGCTAGGTAAAGATGACTTTTAGTGCTAGAAGCTGGACAAAGGTTCCAGAGACCAGGAGAAACATTTTCCCACACAGCAGCAGACTAGACAGCTTGAGGAGAATCTGGTTCGAACTGAGTGTAGAAGGGACTACGCTAGGGTGAAGTAGTAGCTACGCAGAGCCAGTTTGGACAACTCACCTGGAGCTAAGGTCAGAGCCCGGATTTTCCTATGGATTGAGGAATTTTCCTCACTAGATTTTTCTTGCCAGTATTTATCTACAGCATTGTCAGTTTTGGCATCCAATTTTACTCAGATTATTTCACTATTTCTTAATATTAAAACCTTCAGTTGTTGCACCAGTTTTCCCAAGTTCGGTTTTTCCGGGGACATTTGTCCATAAATAACTATGTTGTTTTATTTGTGTGTGCTAGAAATTGTTCCAGCATTTATTCTTCTGCGGTTTTATTTGTGTAGGTTGCAATGTGATTTATTTAGTATTTGTCGTAGCAAACAATGAATAAATTGTTAAATTAAATTAAAATTTAGGAGAATAGTTTCCAGTTGTTGTAATAGGATTCTGGTTTTGGTATTTTCACACCGGTTAGGGAGTTGGTGATGTTGCTTAAACCATGGGTTATCCTCAAGTATTTTACCAGGTTTTTGGAATAAGGAGGCTTTGGTTGATATTGGGAACAAATTAGGGGCTTTCGTCAATTTGGAGCCAAATTGGGATTCAAAATTGGATAGAATATGGACCTGGATTCTAATAGAAGTGCACTTAATGGATGGTTTGCTTGGTAATTCGGAGCTTGTTTTCGGTGATCATGTCTGAATCCAAAAATTAGATTATTTTTGTTTTCCCTTTTGATGCTTTTCCGAGCATGAGTTGGGACACTTGCAAGACCAACAGTAGTCACTCTTGTTTTGTTTTGGGGTGCCACTCAAATATTTGGGTTAGGAAAGTAAGTACATGTTCATCTAATAATGGTTCATTATTGGTGGAGGAAACATTTGGTACAACCATGCCTTCAATTAGGGCTCATGTCGCACCGAAATTGTTTGAGGCCAATTTGGAATAACTCATTCCCATCAGCTCTTCCATTATGGTTTATCATTTTCCCCTCCCTCTTTTTCCCTTGTTCTTGATTATGTGTTTCCCATTTTGTCTTCCATTTCTTCCCCTCTGTTTTTTTAGGCTTTGGATTCATTTCTCGCCCCTGTGGTTCCTTCTCTACCTTCCCCCATTATTCATGTGCCAAGCAGTGTTGTGGATTTGGGCCAAGCTTCTACGAAGGACATCGGTTCTAGACCTCCCCTACTTTTTCCCTCATCTCTTCCCACTCCCAAGAAAGGCTATGTTATGCATCCTCAGGGTAAGCTTCAAAATGTTTCCCATTCCTATAGTGGGTTGGAACTAGAGCCTATTTAGCCCAATCCCATCGGTTGTAAGTATTTTTTTCCCGAAGGCACAGCAAAATGTAGTGTTTGAGATTCAAAATGATAAAGAAATTTCCATATCACGGGCCCTTGGAGTATGGAAATCCAAAATAAATATTCCACCATTATTTTTCTTTATTTTAATGCATATTGGTTTGGGTCACCCATAAAAAGCTAGCCCTCAGGCGACTTGTTATAAGCAGTAAGCTACATAATTTTGATTTAGTAAACCATGTGTGAAAGAGAAAAAGCCAAGGGTTTTTTGGAGTTGTAGCTTAAGAATTGGTCCTTTAGCTCTAATAACAAGTTGGATTCCTACTTCCAAAGCTCTTTTCTCTTCCTCTTTTTAGTTTGTTATTTTGGTTAATTATGAAGTTAATGATTTGAGTATTCCATTTTCTATTTTTAATACATATGTCGTTTATGCTGAAAAAAGTCCCATTTTGGGGAGGCTTGGCTTCTACAAGCGCTTTGGATGATCCTTACACTTTGGTGGGAGGGGACTTGAACTTTACTCTTTCCTTTAAAGAGGTTCAGGGAAATAGTATCAAAAGGGATCAACAGAGTGGTTTTTTCTCTACCTTTTTGGAAAAGTACCATCTAGTAAATCTAGAGCCTATCAAATTGATTCCCACTTGGAGGAATGGTCGTTCCATAGAGGATGAAGTTTCAAAAACTCTGGATTATTTTTTGGTTTCAAAGGATCGGTTAAGTTGTAATTTTATATTAAATTCACGTCTCTATTGGTGGCCTTTTTTATCATAGGCCTATTATTTTCAATTTATCTACTAGCAGTGGCTCCCATGTTGCATCGTTTAAATTCAACCCTTCCTAGCTTGAAGAAGAGGATTAAAGATCCCTTTTCTACAATTTGTGGACCCGTTTGTCCCCTTTCTCGCATGATACATGTATGATCCAATTTGTTTTGAAATGATCCAACATTAAGTGGGCTTCCAAGTCTTTGTCTAAATCGTTTTTAGCAAAGGTGCAAGCTCAGTTAAAAGAAACTGAGGAAAAAATCAAATCTTTGTCTAGGGAGTTGGACATTGAATCTTGAGATTGGCTCGTATAATTAAGTTAAAGGATTTGGAGAAGGTTAGTCATTATTTATTGGAAATGAGAGAATAAATATTGAGATTAAAGAGAAAAGCTGTTTGGCTCAAGTCAAGTGATAATAATACAAATTTTTCCACCATTTTACCAATTCCAAAAAAAAGGTGTAAATACAATTTGGGATACTAAGTCTAAAGAGGGAAATTTGGTGAGCTCTTTCACATATAAGGCTGAGGAGGGGACTAGTTTTTTTCGTTCTCTCTATAAATATCCTGGTGGATTCCCTATTCAATAAATTATGTAGGTTCCATCTAAACTTTCCTTATGTTCCCTCCAAGTCTTTTGTAGGGCTCTCAAGGTATCCAACAAGGATGTCCTTTATCTTGTTTTATGTTTCTAATAGTGGCTAAAGCACTTAGCAAGCTTATCTCTAAAACCAAATCTCAAGTTTTGCTCAGAGCTCTTCGGGTCTCAAATAGTGTCTTTGTCTCCAACCTCCTTTTGTTGATGACCCCTTATGTTGTGTTTAGAGATATTTAAGGGAGTTCTTAGATTTTAAATGGTCCATTGATCTTTTTTACAAAGCCACAACTATGGACTATGTTAAATCATGTTTGATTCCCAAACTCCCTTCTGAAGCTTTCAGGAAGAAGTGTGGTTTTTTATTTCCCATCCCTCTAGAGAGAATATTCAAATGCCTCAAATATCTAGGTTTATTCTTGAATCCCAATAGATATAGGTTGTCTTCTTGATTATAGCTTGTAAAGAATGCGGAAGCTCGGGTCTCTATGTGGGCTTTCTGATTCTTGTATCGTGGTGGGAGATTAGTCTTGTTGAAGTCACTTCTTGAAAGTATTTTTATGTTTTGTACATTCATTGTTGTTCTCCCTAAAGGAATCTTAGCCAAGATCGGCAAAGTTAGTTTCCAATTCCTTTGCTCGTGTGAATGGAAGTGGAGGAGCATCTCACTGGTGAAATGATTTGAGGTGGATTTTCTTAAGGATTATGGTGGTTGGAGGCTAAATAACATTTTTTTTTTCTCGGGCCCTAGTAGGAAAGAGTTTGTGGCTTTCTTTCAGTAATTCCCTCTGGGGAAGAGTGATGCAGTCAAAATATTTTCATGACAAGTCTTTAGCAAATTGGTTTTGCATGCCTCATAAATTTTCCATGGGTTTTTCATTTGGAAGGCCTTGGTAGCAACTTTCCCTTTGGTTAGTGGTTGGGTTGTTTTAAGGGTTGGAAATGGAATAAGCATGCATATTGCTAAGGACACTTGGTTTGGTGTTGGAGATGGTTTTCACTTCTCAACCTCTCTCCGTCAGGTGGTATGATTGGCAAATATTTATCCTTTATGTGATGAAAAAGATCAGATGCCTCAACCAAGTGGTAGGTGGGGGTGGAAGTTTGATGCTCTGATTGGTTTGGTTGGGAAATAATTTGATGAATGGGATCATTTTATAAGACTTCTAGTGTCCAATTTCATTTTTCTGTATGAGGAGGATGCAAACACATTGTGTTGGTCTAAGAATCCCCTTTTGGGTTAGTTCACAAAAAGTTGGGGTATAAGGTTTGGTTCAAGATAATTTTGAAGAAGCAATGGTGGTGGAGCCTTATTTGGAAAATCAACACTCCTTCGAACGCTAGAATTAATTTTTGTCTATCCCTTGATAACAAATTGTTAACCTGGGAAGTTGGGTTGAAAAGAGGCTAGATCAATCCCAAAAAATGTGCCTTATGCAAAATGTAGGAGGAATCCTCTTGTCATCTATTCACCAAGTGTGAATACATTTTGCACGTTCTAAAGATTGTCCTGAAATATTTAAACTTGAAGTCTATTTGATCTTGTTCTAGTTTGGAAGAATGTTTCAAACTTTATTTGCATGAAATAATTTTCAAGGTTACCTATTTCCTTGTTAGCAAATTGTAGTCGACCCTAGAAGTCACTATTATTAAAATTCTTTCACTCAATAATTCAGGTCAAAGTTGAAGGTTAAAAAGACAAGGAAACCAGTAATGTTGCAGTTGTATTTTGAGATTCCCTGGGGCCTTGTCGATGGTGCCTAGCAAGGCCATCCTCCTATCTGTGGTGTAAGAACCATTATGTTTTTTAGTGATTCTCATTAGATGTTTATAAAATATGTGTCAAGGAGGGGATCAAATAACAGAGAAAAAATTATTTCCCTTCGAGTCCTCTAGCCATTCAAAAAAAAGTCAAAATGTTGCATATATTGGCTACTTCTAAGCTAGTGATTAATTGGACTCTTCAAAAAACTTCAATTATGGATGTCGGACTTGATCTCCTTGTAGATATCAAACAAAGCTTGCTTTATTTTGAATATGACTCCTTTAATCATATCCTTTAGGAGTTGAATGTGAAAGCTAATGAACTCTCGAAGGAAGATCTCTCTTCGTCAATGAGAGTTATGGACCTTTATGAATTCATTGATTGGGAGGAAGTAGAGTCCATGGAGTTCCCTCTCCAAGCTCAATGGATTTGTCGACTATCAATTGTTGTTTTAAGAACATGACATACGACAGTTTTCATTTGGTGTAATACATGAGGTTTTATTTTTTGTATCCGAAATTTGGAAGAATAGGTAGGTTGACCATCGTTTTCTTAAGTTATGAGTCTCCTTTTTTAGACAAAAACATATATATATATATATATATATATATTGAATATCAGATTTTCTTTTGGAAATGTATATGTGTGTGAGAGGGAGGGAGAGAGAGAGAGAGATCAATAAATTTTACTTATTTGTGCATAGTGAAATATTTTTTTTACTACCCATTGAAATTTTGTGTTATTAATATTTTTTTAAATGTCACATCAACTTCATACTAAGAATTAAATAAATTACATATCTATCTCGGAATGAAAAGTGGATATATATATATATATATATAGGGGCTAATGTTCGCATGTGGGCTAATTTTTCATGATTTTTCCACAAAAATGATTTGCAAATTTCTATTTTTCCTAAAAAAGATTTACCCAAATTTTATAGTTGCCAGGCTAAGAGGTAACTCCTCAAATGAATTGTGATTTTTCATTAAGGATGATCATAGATATATACATGGAGGGAGAGACTCTCGGGCTTCATCTCCCACTGTCTCTTCATATTCCAATTCTCTTTATTTTCTATTTACTCTATTTTACATATATTCACGCAATCTAAATGATTAGGTGTCAACATTCCCCCCCTTAATTTGAAGGGATGTTGGTGAGTCCAAGCATCATTCTTCATCTTTCAAACTTTTCTCTTCCAAGCGCTTTGGTGAAGATGTCTGCAATCTACTCAGTTTGGAAAAATGGCGTAGATGGATTGCCTTGACCTCAACATGATGTTGAATCAGATGGTATTTTGTATTAATGTGCTTCGTTCGATCATGGAACTTTGGGTTCTTGGCCAAATTTATTGCAGAAGTTTTGTCGATAATCAATGGAGTTGAATGCACTTGTTTCACCTACAAATATTCTAGAATTTTCCTGAGCCACACAATTTCCTTTGTTGCTTCAACTGCTACCACATATTCTGCCTCTGTTGTGGAATCTGGTAGAATTGATTGTCTATGACCTCCAGGAGACATCCCCTGATCCAAGACTCATAGCATAACCTAAAGTAGATACCCAAGTTTATTTATCTCCATTGAATTCTAAATCGAAGCATCCAATCAAGCTGAAGTCACCCACCTATGTACACTTAAGCCCAAATTCTTGAGTTCCCTTCAAGTATTTTAGAATTCTTTTCGCAGCAGATCAATGTCCCTCACAAGGCTTTTGCATAAACATGGAGAGGATTCCAACAATAAATGAAATGTTTATTCTGGTAGTAGTCAAGTAGTTGATACTTCCTGCAAGCTATCTATATTTTTTTTGCATCCTCAAATTATTTTCTTTCAGTGGATGTGAGCTCTAAGTTTTGTTCCATTGGAGTAGACAAAGGATTACACTCGGTCATGCCAAACTTGTTCAACAAATCTCCAATGTATTTCTTCTGAGAGACGAATATAAGCTTTGGATGTTGAGTTACTTCAATACCAAGATAGTAGTGAACATACCCCAGGTCTTTCATTTCAAAACCTTTCCTCAATTCCTTCTTTATGGATGCAATATATCTCTCATTATTCCCTGTCATCAAAAGATCATCTACATACACCACAAGTTATACAATTGTTTTGCCAACTTTCTTGACAAACAAAGTTGCATCATCAAGATCATAATGTTTGAAGTTGAGTTTCAGAAGATGCTTAGTTAACTTCTCATACCAGGCTCGCGGTGCTTGTTTGAGGCCATACAAAGATTTTACAAGTTTGCATTTTTTATGTTCCTGACCCTTCCCAACAAATCCTTCTAGCTGGGACATAAAAAAAAAAAAAAATCTTTCATATCTACATTCAAGAAAGCAGTTTTTACATCCATTTGATGGACTTTCCAACCGTTCTGAGCTACAAAGGAAAAGAGTGTTCAAATGGTAACCCATTTTGTTGTGGGGGGAAAAGTCTCCTCATAGTCGATCCCTTCATCCTATGCAAAACCTTTTTCCACAAGCCTAGCTTTGTGCTTGTCGAGTGAGCCATCAACTTTATACTTGTCCTTGTAGAGCCACTTGCAGACTATAGGTTTGGTTCCCAATGGAGGATCAACCAACTTCCAAGTGCCATTCTTTATCAAGGCATCATACTCTTTTCGCATCACTTCTTTCCATTCATCATGAGAAGTGGATTCTTTGAAGGAAGTTGGTTTAAAATCTGAAAACAAATTTAGTTCACAATCATAAGAAACATCCATATCAACATGTGAATCAGAATCGTCTACATCACCTCCATTTTTCCTAGATTAATTTCTTGTTCTTGTCTTTCCAACCTCATCAGGATGAACACTTTCAAGTGTCTTTGTCAGCCTTTTTGGAGGACCTTTCTGAGATGGCCCAGACTGCTCAATTGAATGGGTTGGGGTTGAATCAATATTGAGTCTCCCAATTTTATCAATCACATCACTCAAAGTGTCATCAGTGGTTGGAGCTTCATGTGGGGGAGAGAGTGCTTCAGAAGAAGATTCCACAGATTGATCCAGTATAGGAATCACCCCTTCAAGATATGGAATCTCATTATCAAATTCTTGAAATGACTTGGCATGTCTGAATCTATCCAAGCGACCAAGTTACCACTCAACAACATTGTCAACCTTATAAGATTCAAGAAATATCACATCTCTAGATACTACAAACTTCTCATTAACTTCGTCATAAAAACGGTATGCTTTGGAGGTATTTGAATACCCCAAGAAGATACACTTACGACTCCTTGCACCAAGTTTGTTTATTTGTTCCTTAGGTATCAAGGGATAACAGGTGGAACCAAAGACCCTGAGATGCTTTACCGAAGGAATGTGGCCATACCACATTTCATAAGGAGTCTTGTTTCTAATAGCATTAGATGGACACCTATTATTTATATACACAACACCTAAAACTGCATCAACCCAAAACATCAATTTTACATTCTTGAAAAACATCATGGAACGTACCATAATTAAGATTGTCATGTTCATTCTTTCAACTACTCCATTCTATTGGGGGTTATAAGGCACAGTTGTTTGATGTTTGATCCCATGCTAGCAAAAATAGTTTTCAAATTCATTTAAAGTGTATCTTTTCATTATCAGTGTGAATAGAGATAATATGGGATTGTGCATCATTTTCAATCCATGCATGAAAGTTCTTGAATGTTTGAAAAGCATCAAATTTGTTCTTTAATAAATAAACCCAACACATTCTGGTGTAGTCATCAATAAATGTCAACATATATTTATTTCCATTTGCAGAAGGAACAAGCATTGCGCCACATAAGTCTGAATGAAAAAGTTCAAGTTTTCTATGTGCTCTAGAATGTGAATCATGAAAATATTGTTTGTTATGCTTTCCTAAGATACAAGCATCACAATGCTTAAGTTTCTTAGGAATTGTAGGCAAACCAGTAACACCAATTTTCTTCAACATACAAAGGTTGTCATGATTCAAGTGTCCAAATCTAGCATGCCATAAAAGACTTGATGGAAATGTACCTTCATCATAATGAGAACTCTATGAGAAGTTTTGTGCACGAGCAGAGTTACCTTACAGCTTCATAAGTCTTTCTTCTTCTATCCTTGTCATGACAAGTGAGCGATCTAATGCTTTTCTGACATCAACCTTGCCATCAAACATATGAATGGAGTGTCCTTGCTAGCGAATGTGGACCAAAAACAACAAGTTTCTCCTTAGCTCCGAGATATATAGAGCATCATGTAGAAGAAAATCTAGAAGACCAAGTAGTTTGACCCTAATGGTGCCAAGCCCTGATGGCTTGAGTTTTGACTTGTTTACAAAGTATATTGCTCCATCAACATTGTCAGTTATTTCTTCAAAAAAAATTCTTCTAAAGTCATGTGGCAAGTTGCCCCTGAATCAAGCAACCAATCATTTTTCCGAGAAGCAAGTGAAGCAATAAATAATTCCTTAGTTACTCCAATATTGCAATGTGTCACAACATAATGAGTGGATTCGGATGCTTTACCTTTCCCTTTGTCATTGGTTTTACCTTTGGCTTCATTTCTTTCATGCTCAATTATGTCCCAAGGCAACTTACATGCGGATACATCATGTCCATCTCTATTGCAACATATGCAATGAAGATCAAACTTTTCTCCTTGGAACTATCTACCACCCACTGCCTCTAAAATTCCTTCTTCCTTTTTCTCTTCAGCCACCTCTTCCTCTAAAAGAATCTTGTGCAGGATTCTTCTCTTTATGCGGAAGACACACAGCTTCTTCAGAAGACTGAGGAGTTGTCTTCTTCTCAAAATCCTTCTCTCTCTCTGCAAACTTCTTCTCAATGGAATCAAGGTAATCTCCTTAAGGTTTCCACTTGCTTGTAATGACTAAAGATAACTTGAATAAGTGGGATATAACAACTTGATATAAGATATGAGAGGAATGTCTATTTGAACACTAGTGGTCTTTATATCATGCATAATGGATCTGACTTTTGATGCTAAAGTAAGAGGGTCGTCATTTTTCAATTCAAGACTGAACAATTTAATCATCAAGTGGACAACTTCAAGTTCAGAGTGTGAGTCATACAGTTCCTTCAACTTCTGTAAGGCTTCAAAAGAATTTGAGAATGGTGAAACGTGGCGACTCACCTCTTCATTTACATATGTTGCAATCAAGGCATAGGCCTTGTTATTCTTATTTTCCCAAATGGAAATATCCTTATCTGAGGTGGGTTTTGCAGGTTCATTATCTCCTCCTACACAAACTCCTTTCCACAACTCGTTGAAAATGAGAATGTGTTTTTATCTTCCTTGACCATTCAAGATAGTTCTCTTTTCCCGAGAGAACTACTCCAACAATAGATATCAATGAATGCATTTTAGAATCTATGTACTATGCAAAAAAATGTACTTCTGCTAGCAAAAAATACACTTCTGGTGGTAATTTTGTAAAGATTTACAATTCTGATATATATATATATTATATATATATATATATATATACACAACAAAGATATTATTTGGGGGAGGGAGTATATGAGGGAGGGTTATGTGGGGAAGGGTTATATGAGGGGAGGTAACATACGAGGGAAACAGAGTTATAAGTGCGAAGTATTATTTGACCGAGCGGTGGTATGGTGGTATTTGACCAACGTATGGTGGTATGGGGTCAGGCCAGCGTTCAATGTAATATCATATGACAACGTTCATATAATATGACAATGTGGTATAGGGAGGCCAGTGTGTTATGGGGAGGTCAACGTTATATATTATGATTATAGGCATTATGTATTATAACCAGTATGGCGGGAGTATAACCAGTATTGCGAGAGTCGTGTGGTATAACCGAGATTTATATATAAGATGGAGGAGGGTCAACATATGACCAATGGTTACATTGTTTAACACAGTAGAGGGGAGGTGGTATTAATTGTGTAGGAGGAGGTAAGTCGGGAGTATATACCATTCAACGAAGACATGCCAACCAGGAGTGAGGGCTCATCCTCCAGGGCAACACAACAAAGATGTAATATATGCAACAGCGAAGTCGACCGCTTATGGGAGGAGGCAGTATGTAAATATATATGCAACAGCAGAGTCAACAATGTATGGGATGATTTTGATATAAAAAACAACATCGCATTTTGATACACCTTATATAAAACGTTGTTTAGAATGCAAACCATACAACACAGTGATGTCAACACCCCAACATATTCATAACACAAACACAATTATTAAATATCGTCATAACATTCGCGCAAGAGAGCTTTAATGCACCTTTGTTTGACTCTCACCACACCACAGCTCCTTCAGGCAGCAAACCTTTGACATCCTCATGCGTTCAACATCTCCAGGTGTTGGCTTAGTGGGTCCTAACCCAGGTTCAGAGTTATTTTTGCCAAACAAATCCCTACACTACTAGCCCTTTCGGCGTCAATCCGCGGAGCGCGAACTGAAGTCTCACCCGAGGCAGTATAGGGGGATGTTGGAACCAAGTTTTCACACCTAGAGATTAGTGTAATGTCGTTTTATGGCCTAACCCTACCTTCGCGTAGATCGATAAGCCTTTTAGGGCTTATTAATATACTTCCCTTAATTGACCTGTAGACCCCCACAAAGGTCTACAACTGTCTTTCGCGAACCCTAAACAGGTGAATCAACCACTTACACACATCTGTAATTGTTCCTATCTTTGTATTTACCCATATCGGCTTAAGTGTCTAATAACTTTAATATGCATTAAGATATTCTTCGCGTAAAAAAATAGTATTACTTGCGTTCTTATAACAATGTAAAACATGCAGAATTGCGCATCAATACAATATTAAATCATAACCCCATTATTCGTCATAATATAAATGTATTCATTCATAACAGAAGTAAATGGATAAAACAGAGATATTTCCAAAACAATCTCTTTATCGATACTTCAGTTCTACTTACAGACTCGAGACTACCCTGCGCACTCAGTTGCGAACTCTACTCTAGACCTTTATGCACTCATCTGCAGAGCCTCTCTCCTACTCTAATACTCTTTGCTCTTTACTTCCACTGAACCATTACATTCGTCTTCATCAATATCATGAACTTCACTGCCTTAGACTCTCTAAGACTCTCCTTTTTATACAATCCCATGGTCTGCGGACCATAGGTAGATCTACTAAAGCCGACACAACTTACATAAAAGAAGGAAAAATACCTTTATGAAACTTTACTATCTACGCGCTCTGCAACCACAACTTGTAGAGACTTTACACTTTACATAACAAAAATTGAGCTTTCTGCCCCAAAACTTGGGCTTTTGCCCCAAAATTAACCCTAGTGGACTCTGTCCCAACAGGCCTCAAACACAATATCTTAACTCGCCCTCGAGTCACTTTGCTGGCACGAAGATCTTACTGCGAATACCTCCTAGCTCAACTTGCGCCACTGCTACCTCAGCTGCGCCCTGCACGGCTGCCTGTTTGATCTGCTCCACCAACTGCTCTGTTGTTGGTCCTGCGTTGTCTTCCTAGATCTTCTGTTGTGTTCTTTGCAGGCTGGCCAACTTCTCCCCAGTGGTGGCAGAGATATCATAGGCCTCATCCAATTAGATTCCTCTACCGGTTCAATAATACCTGCTACAAGCATTTTATCCAACTCTAAGCGGACCTTTTCTTTATACTTTGGATTAAGGCGATATGGCCTTTGCTTAACAGGCTTCGTGTCTGGTTTCAACATTATATTCATTACTCCCAAATCGCCTATGATGCATTTTAAGTCCGAGAACTTTGTAGCGAACAAATCTTGATATTCACGGAGCAACTCAGCGACCTTGTCCACAGTAGCATTACCCCAATAGTCCCCTATCTTCACAAATTTCGGCTTTGCCTCTATGCCAATGTTCACTTGTCTAGCCTTCAGTGGTGCGGCTATATCTGGATTCTTTAGCCGTGGTCCCTCCATTTCACGGTGACCTTCTACCTCTGGAATATTAATGTTCCTTGGATCCTCGTCTTCTTCTTCAGCAATCACATTTTAGCACTCCAGCGCATGGCACAACTGAGTGGTCCAATCTGGTTGAATCAAATCCAAGGGATCTTGTGGTATTTTGAAGATCGTTTCCTTAACCTCCTGCAATGCTTCATCAATGCATTCGAATCCATCCTCAAAGATGAATGTCATTAAGAATCTCTGTCTCAAAATATCCCATTCGCCAGTGTCGTGGTGGAGCTCTGTTTCCAAGTACCAATTCATTCGTATCACATCCAAAGTATGACAGAGCAATTACACTCACTCAAGTTGTGGCTTCACTCCATAAACATCATTCCATTTTGCCAAATGATCGCGCAAACCATTCCTCCCATCATATTTGTTTGTTAATAGAACTTTTGGGCGACCAAACCGCAATCTCATCATTTTTATGTACACGCACCAGTCATCAAAATTGTCTTTATGCGTACCCCACCATCTTGTGGGCATAGCGCACAGCACCAAGTCCAAGGCTTGGAAGCGATGCTTTTCTAGCACTTCCCTTTCAAATGTATCCAAAAATTTATCAACATCAATTAAACCATCATAATAAGGCAAACTTCTTACCTCCGATGATACACAGCGCAGCGATTTAGTCATCATATTACAACACAGCGTAGACACTTTGTGCAATCAATTATGCCAGTGTTCCAATTCCTCATCTGAATCTGATGTGCATGAGCTTTCGCGGTCCCATGCAATACATCCATCAGCTTTCGGATTCACCCAATCTTGATCTCGCATCGTTATCTTATAAATCTAGTCCAAATCATCGTCACTTTCATAATCGCGGATCGGTTCAGTTTAACGCGGTCCTTCTGCAGAGTCCAAAGGTACTACTACGCAAAGCGATTTTCTTTCAAATGACATCGTCCGCTTCTTCAAATTGATCACCCCATTCATGTCAATAGCCCAATTGATCCCAAGGAGCACAGGGTAGGGATTGTTGTCATCCACAATCTCTATAACTTCGAAATCGGCCAACACGTTCGCGCCTTCAATATCTACTGTTACTTCCTGCAATCTTCCCATGGGGATGATCTTTTGTTGATTTGCCATCCTCAATTGAATCGGAGACCACTGCAGCGCAGGTCTCCCCATTCTCTCCCACGTCTGTTTAGGCAAAACATTCGCATCTAACCCCAAATCCAAAATAACTTGGTCCATCTCATATTCTCCTATCTGCGCAGTGAGCTTCATCTCACGCCCTGTTCTTGCCGTATGCTTACCGATTTCCCTGACTATTCACAGTCCCTCAGGAGCAATTTCTTTTCTAGCACACTTATTTATCAACTCCTGTAATCCCTTGACGGCCTTTCTATCACGCAGTAGCTTCATACAAGTCTCCAGGAAGGTAGTAATCATAGAGAGTTCCATTTCTTCGAATAGCTTATCCTGACTTCTTGAGGTAGAAGCCTTAGCGAAACTTTTCTTTGCTTCCATGAAGGTTTCTTTCACGCGCTTTAAATCAAACTCAACATCCTTTTCTGGAGCCTTGCAGACCCATTCGTCTCTTCAGACTACTTTCCCTTATCCTCACCAGTCATCATTCCACTTCGCAGAACAATATTCACATTAAAATCCTCTTCGCGGGGTTCGGAACTCGTCATCTATAGGTTCTGGGCAAGTTGTTGAGGTTGTGTCCCCTTTTCCCACACCTTAGCTATTAATACAGGGCAGTGTTCTATTGCGGGATCGAATTGAGTACAATATTTACACGACAGGCGTGTCGGGTTCGTACACTCTCACGCGTAGTGTCCTGGTACTCCGCAATTGTAACAAATAACTTGTCTCAGACCTCTACCAGGTCCTCGTTTGCCTCGACCTCATTCGCGTCCCTGATATCCTCCTCATGCTCCCCCAGTGCCTTGATTTGTTTTTGTCTGTACTTGATATGCGGGCGTTCTATCCATCATTAGCTCATAGCTACAGCAATTACACTCATCATGACCCACCGATTTACAAAAGTTGCAGAAGAGTTGTTGCGGTGTCTATACAAATTTCTACAACAAGTGACAATTGTTTGTCACATTTTTTCCAACTACTTGACAGATAGCACACCACAGCACGGGTCCTATTCTTGGCCCCACTTGAGCTTCCGGCCTCAGAGGCATTGGCCCTCCTCCTGCAACATAATTTGCAAAGATTGGGCAATGATCTTTGTCATGCCCCTAACTCTTTCATTTCAGACACCAAACTTCTTTGCGCACCTCTGGCCGAGCCGCTCTATCATTCTTCAAACTTTGAAACTCTAGGTAAAGATTCTGCAACTCTGCGTGAATCTGCTGAACTCCCAAAGTAGCATCTTAAATCGACGTCTCATTCAATCTCATTGCAATTTCCAGGGCTTCCGCCTGGGTCTCAATCTTTTGTTGTGATAACGCAACCCTTAGATGAGGCAAGAGCGAAGCTACAAACAATTCGCGGTGCTACCCATCAGTAAGGTTCATATTAGCTTCGTGGATCTGGCATTTCAACCTCTGATCTAACTCCCATGGTGTTTCACCAGGCCTCATCATAATTTCATTGAATCCAATGATCGATTGTGCTTCAGACTTGGGCCTACAGAATTCCTTATTCAGCGTTGTCTGAATGTCTGCCAACGCAATCATTGGGTTATTGGTGCAGTGCTTAATGTACCATGTTAGCGGTAACCAACGTTGTTTTCTTCATCTAACCATATGTAATATTTGAACTTGACACACAACCTTCGCAACGAACCAAAACTGGTTCAAGTCCTCATTTCACAAGCCCTTAAAAACGGGCAACTTCACTGTATTCGCCATATTGAATAGTGGTGGAGTTGGTGGGGGTGTGGGCGAAGGTGTATGCAGCAGAGGTGAAGATGGAGGTGGTGTGGGTGGATGGGGTATTCGCGGGAACCCTTGCCTTATTAACTGGACAACGCTCTGCATTGAAGCCTGTGATGCTCCTTCGTCATCACTCAGAGGAAGTTCAATTAGTGGGCTATATTCAGGGCCTGTCCTCCCTCTATCCCTGAAGATCTTTCCACTTCACGTAGCCTCGAACATCAAGGTAATTGCATAACCCACTTTTCACACAAGATCATCTTAATCCAAGATTCAAAGATCTTAAATACTTACCTCGCGGTCCTCTGAAGAAGCGTTGTTTTTCTTTGTTGTAGCTGACCAAGGTATCGACAGCGAATTCTGTCACAAATCCTCCTAGGATGTGATTAAGTCAGTGATCGACAGTGCGTGCAATCTTATCTTTAGAGGTTTCCAATCTTCGCACTAACTCCAGGGTCCACACTATTGGACCATCAAGCCTCCACCTTCCTTGGTCGTCTGTCAATTTATCGATCCACTCGTATAGTTCGATCGGGAAGGAATAGAAGAAAATTTCATGCATCTCTGTGTATAGATACCTATCCAACCATTGTTCTTTCGTTAATCACGGATTTCTATTTTCTTGTGCCACGAATTCGTGGATCTTTCTATCCAACCAATCCTCAATTTCTTTTTTTCGTTGGATTCCAGTGATGCGACATCACACCTCTTTATGCAGATCTCGATCCCGGCAACGAAACCATTTGTTGGCTTAGTGGATTCTGACTCAAGTCCAAAGTGATTTTTGCCAAAAAAATCACTACACCACTGGCCCTTTCAGCATCAATCTGCGGAGCGCAAACTAAAGTCTCACCCAAAGCAGGATGGGGGTAGATCGATAAGCCCTAAAAAGGCTTATCGATATACTTCCCTTAATCAACCTGTGGAACCTCGTGAAGGTCTACAACCGTCTTTCACGGACCCTCAACAAGTGAATCAACCACTTACGCGCCTTTGTAATTGTTCCTATCTTTGTATTTACCCAGATCAGCTTAAGTGTCTGATAACTTTAATATGCATTAACATATTCTTCGCATAAACAGATAGTATTACTTGCATTCTTATAACAATGTAAAACATGCAAAATCACGCATCAATACAATTTTAAATCATAACCCCATTATTCATCATAACATAAACACATTCATTCATAACAGAAGTAAATGGACAAAACATGGATATTTCCATAATAATCTACATTGATACTTCAGTTCTGCTTACAGACTCAAGACTACCCTGCGCACTCAATTGCTGGGGTCTGCGCACTCAAATGTGGACTCTACTTTAGGTCTCTACGCACTCAGCTACAAAGTCTCTCTCCTACTCTAAGACTCTTCGCTCTTTACTTCTATTGACCCATTACATTCGTCTTCATCAATATCATGAACTTCACTGCCTTAGATTCTCTAAGACTCTCCTTTTTATACAATCCCATGGTCCGATCTACTAAAGTCAACGCAACTTACATTAAAGAAGGGAAAAACCCTTTATGACACTTTACTATCTATGCACTCCGCGACCACAACTTGCAGAGACTTTACACTTTATATAACAAAACTTGAGCTTTATGCCCCAAAACTTGGGTTTTTGCCCCAAAATTGACCCTAGGGGACCCTATCCCAACACCAAGCAACAAACTCTAAATGGGAGCAGAAAACTGACAGAATACAGGAATTACAAATCAAAAAAAGAGACTTGTGCTCTAATACACTCCTCAAATGAATTTTGATTTTGCATAAAGTTTAATCATAGATATATACATGGTGGGAGAGACTATTGGGCTTCATCTCCTAGTGTCTCTTCATATTCCAATTCTTTTTATTTTATATTTACATTATTTTACATATATTCACCCAATCCCAATAATTAGGTGTCAACAATAGTATAAAACTATTTTACTTCAAAGATCGCCAAAATGTTATAGAGACAATATATATAATCACTAGACACTTGAAAATTTGTTACAGAGAATCACCAAATATTTTATATTTTTGCATATTAGGAACTAATAAGATTCGCCAAAATTTATCTTAATATAAAATTATGTTACTTCACCTTAAAAAAAAATCAAACTACAATATCTTGATATAAAACCATGTTAACACATGAAATAGACCTCAATTTTGGACGATAATTTTGTTTTTAAATGTTCCCCGCCAATTCCATATTTGAGTAGTGAACAAATTACACATCTCTCAAACTAAAAATATATAAAACAATTATAACTGAAATTAAAAATTTCTTAATTTCAATTACTTAAATCTCCTAAGTTGATGTTAAATTAAAGTGGAAAATAAAATGTTTTATTAATTATCCACATTAAAATATATTTTTTTGTTATTACCCATTTTTATTTGGTTAATATAAGCATTATTTTACTAAATTTATATGTAATATTATGAGAGATCTCTCCATATTTTTAAATCTCTTAAGTTAATGTTAAACATTAAAGTGAAGATTAAAATGCTTTAGTAATAATCCACATTAAAATTTTATTAATATAAGCATTATTTTACTAATTTTACATGTAATATCTCTCATAATACTTTTATTACCGTTTATTGTTTATTATTTCTTTTTAAATTCAGTCAACTGCAACTTCCCCATATTAAACTATAAAGTAGCTCTCATCACAATAACAAATAACAAAATCTGGGTATCCAGTTGATGCTTAGTCCGGAAGAATGTTGGACCGTTGGAGTTAATCGAGTCTCAAGAAATCATTCCTAGCATAGTAATATCTAGACAACAGTTTATGTAGATGAAATCCTGAGCGACCTTCGCCACCTAGGAAAACATAGGGCATAAGAAATATGCAAATTATGAAACTAAAATTCAAATGAATAAACTGGAGGGAGCATGCCTTGTTACTCTGGCACTTTAAGCTAGCCTCCCAGCCTTGGATAGTCGTTTTTTCCATCTTCCAAATCTAGAAAACAAAAATTCATGATACAGAAAAGCCAAACAAATACAAATGTCCCATGAAAACGTATTTGCTCTAATGTTTAAACCAACCATTTTCAGCTCAGGATTGGATAGATCTTTAGATTGCACAAAAGGTTTCTTCTTGAAATGTCCCCAAACATCTACGGATATCAAATGTCCTGAACTAATTCTTATCCCATCATCTTTATCACCAATATGTTCAAGTGCGAAGATTAGTGGTATTCAACAAAATATTCCCCGCAAAACAAGTTTCATCAGGCTTCTATGAAAACTTAAAGTCCCTTAGAATCTGTTTTATAAAGCTGAAGACCATTTCAAGTTTGTGAGTCTGAAACGGTATTTCCTCTGTAAAAACAAGATCTACAATATAGTAAACATAAGATTTAACTCCAAATTCATTAGATTAAGGTGGTCCAAAAAAAACGACAAAAATCAAAATCTACGACAACCTCCAAAAACTGGTACGCAGCATCATCTTTAGATGTTTTCTGACATGCCATTAAAATCTTGACATGAATCAATGTTTCAGTTTATCAAAAGATGAACACCAAAATTTTATATAAAAATAGCTATTCATGAGCCTGTTGGGGACCCAAAATTTATAACATTGATTCACGCAACTTGAAATGCTAGAAAGCTGCACACACTCTTAACTGTCTATGAAATGATGCTAGTGAAATTCTACAGAGAATTTAGTGACGAATAAGGTATATTTGGATGGCACAACAAAGCTCAAAGTCCAAGAGCATGCAACATAATGGCATTTTGGGCATGCACACGATTTTCTGCCTGAGGGAAAACAACCGAATTGGGAGCCTCTATAACACCATCAGTGACTTCAACCCCTCTTTCAGCAGGAAGGCAGTGCATAAATAATGCTTTAGGACTTGCCAATGCCATCAGAGATTCATTAACCTGCAGGATAAAATGTTGGTATTAAGTTAAAGCTTCCCTGTCTGAACCACAATAGTATGAAAGTAGTTTTCTATTGCCACAAGATTCAAATGATGCTGAAGAAGAAACATACAATATGATTTGAACATAATATCCATTGTCCCTCTCATGCTTCTCTAACCACAAGATTCAGCTGATGCTACAACATGCTTCTAACATAATATCCAATCTTCCCTCTCATACCTGGAAGCCTTTAAAGCGCTCCATACGATAAGAAGCTTGGTCCTTCTGGCCCATACTCGCCCATACATCTGTATATACAATATTTGCCCCCGTTACAGCCTCCGCAGGATCATTTGTTATTTCAATTTTACTAATCCCTGCATTCATTGCCTTCTCCACAGTTGCGCGATCAGGTTCAAACCCCTTAGGGCAAGCACAAACAAAGTGAAATGGAACCACAGCAGCCAGTAAAAGCCAAGAGTGTACAATGTTATTTCCATCTCCAACATAAACAACCTGAAAAGTACCAACAGATAAAGCTGATGCACCATGAAAATGAGCTACTAGATCTTAGATTTACCAGAAAGCCCTTGCAGAGTGCAATAGTCTTCACAGAATTACCGGACGTACAACAATATTCAAAGACTTGTCCACTTAAATTTTGTTAACCATCATCGAACAGAGAAATCAGGATAGCTATCTACCATGACAATGCCTAACCGTATAACATTTCACAAACCATGAGAAGCTCTCACTAACTATTTTGCAATTAAAACTAAAATATATTATCTAAAACATCGTACAAAGCCAACAGGGTTCACTAATGGTTGATAGATTGTTAATCCATCCACAAGGATTCCATTCTTAGTGTTGTCTGCCCCGACCGAATAGTGTATTAGAACAGGATGAGACCAGTGCAAGTCTGGGGCAAATTGGGAGGAATAGATGCAAGTATCTAACCAAAGGAAATCCACGTTATGCAGTAGTGCCCCTCAGGGTGTGTTTCTGGAAGCACTTCCAACAAAAGAAGAGCATTGTACAAAAAGAGGGATGAAGAAAATTACCTTGACTCCTTCCAGTCCAAATAAAACATTACACAAAAAAAAGAGCTGAAGAAAATTACCTTGACCCCTTCCAGTCCACCAAGATGTTCAATAATGGTAAGGGCGTCAGCCATGATTTGACAAGGATGGTTATAATCAGACAAGCCATTGATGATAGGTACACTGCTGTACTTCGCTAAATCAAGAATATCCTGTACAATGAAAAGTAATCACATCTTGCATCACAACTGAAGGCAAAATGCAATCATCCTAAAGTCATCATTCTTTCATTTATTGTGATTAGAGGAAATTTCAAGTCTAAAGCAAAAAAAACAAAAATATAGAACTGTAAAAACACTCACCATCATACCTGATGAGCAAAAACACGGGCCATAATGAGGTCATTATACGTTGACAGCACACGAGCAACATCACGGGTCTCTTCTCGTTTTCCCATCTGGATATCATTTGGGCCCAAGTATATGGCATGTCCACCCAAGAGAAAAAAGCCTGTTTCAAACGAGACTCGCGTTCTCATTGATGGTTTAGCAAAAATCATGGCCATTGTCTTCCCCTTGAAAGGCTGGAAAGACCTATCCCCAGATTTAATCAACGATTTCACTTCAGCTGCCCTTTGAAGAATATGCAGTATAGTATCCTTGTCAAAATCATCGATGTGCAAAAAACCTTTAAGGCTGGGATTGCCTGTAGACATTAAAGAAACATGAAGGCGAAATGATTAAATAAGCCTCAATCTTATTTGGGACCAAGTCCATGAGCTAATAGCTTTACATAATCTGACCCTCTACATGCTGACCAATTCTGCTAGACTTACCATAACCATTTTAAAAATAGTGCTAGAGTTTTGCTTTACAACTTTGCAAACTTACCCTACATCTAGCATATATTAAAAATCCATAAATGTTTATATACCGGTTGACATGAGAGCATCTAACATGTCTTTGTGTTGAATATAAAATTCCAAAAATTTAGATGAGTATATTTTTGCACACAATATTGATGAAATAACTCAAACTGCCATTAGTCAGAAAAGATTCTATAAATGCAAACTCATTTAAAACACATACATGGCACTTAGTAAGGACTTGATTAGATGAAACGAATTCCAGTATGTGCGTATTGTAAAGGATCGAGACAATTTAACTTTAAGCATCCTCATGGTGTATGCTTTTCTTTCATCTATTGCAGCTTTGAAATTTGACATGTTACCATAGTTGTGAGCCTGTGAACTAATCGTGTAGCCCTGTTCAAGAGAGTAGTCCTTAAGCATTCATCCACATAATGGAGAAAAGTTGCAAACTAGGCTGAGTAGAGTTGAACCATAGAATTGGATGAACTCTTGCCTTATAGAGTTTTGCATTTCAAGGAGGGGTAAGCTTCAAAACCAGGCGAAGACCAGTTGGAAAGAAAGTTAGTCACATTTACCTATTTACTACAAATTTATCTCATCGGGAAGGAAGGAGAAGTTCAGTTAAAACACCTAGAAGAGATGGCAAGAACTATTCGACGTGGTAGACAGCCAAACTCTCATAACCTAATTGCAAGAAGTTAAAGAATTATATCGCTTAAAAACTCAAGTTAGAAACCAAATTCTGGTGAGAAACCTTTGGGTAATTTCACATGGAAAGGAATTGAGGCCAACTAATATGGATAAACAAGAAGTTTATCATAACAGAGATAGGAAAGCCCTTGCAATCATTGATATACAGTCTCAGATGACAGGGTGCATCTCAAGAAGCTTGATATTCACTGAAAAGCATCTAAGAAACCAGTGTAGCATTTGCAGAGCCAAAGATCATCTCACCCGACTCAAAAATATGATACATCAACTTATTGTTGCAGGAGAAAAGATAGAGAACAAGAATCTAGTTATGACCTTCATATGCCTTGCTCATTTCAAGTGTTTGTAACAAGTCTCAGCTTATCAACTAGGGTTATACTCTTTGACATTTGATGTGCTAGCCTCTAGGAGAACTGCTCATGCAGGAGGAGCAAAGGAATAAGCTCTACCATGAAGAACACAGTTTGGACATGCTTTTGCAATAAAGCATAAAAGCTGAGGAAAGAAAAGTCTCGTCCAACAAAGAGGCAAAGTTAAAGCCAAAGAAAATGCAACTTTAAGCATGAAGATTAAAATCTTTAAGCCATTTAACAAAGGTAAGTGCTATTATTGTGGAAAACTTGGTCATTAGGAGAAGGATTGCCGGAAAAATAAAGCATGATTTCTCTCATTCAAAGCCTAAAAAAGGCATATTGATAGTGAGGACAGAGAGAAATCGTAGATGTTTTAAAATTTAATATTTATCATTTCACTAGTGGCCAAAAATATATCCAAAGAGGAATAGTCTATAAACTCGAGTGCACCACAAGACACATAACCCAAAATGGAAGAGTCACTTCATTGAAAAATGATCAAAGCGAAGGACAGATTTTTCTTTAGGAGACAATAAGGGTACCACATGGTCAACAGCCAAGGAACAAACCTAATGAAAATGCCTAGTAGAGTTCTCAAAAAACTGCTTATGTGTTACATGTACCAAGCCTTAAGAAGGCATTGTTGTCAGTGATTCAAATTACGAAGCAACATTTGAAGATTGAATTTGGTGAAGACAAGTGTCTCTTAAAGGACAAGAGGAACTACTACAGAGGTTGTAAGAGGTCTGGAATAAGGTGGTCTCTACAGATTTATTTCTATAACAATAGGACAACAACCATCAATGGTAAGAGCAACTCAAAAATCAACTCCATCACCAAAGGTATGGACATATAGTTACCAAATTATAGCACTTTCAAAAATATTAGTAACTAATCTGGTTCATGGTTTGCCTCCAATTCAGGAGATGTTTGCAAAGCTTGCATTTTAGGCAAGCAGCACAGAGACAAATTTGATAACTAAGGTGCATGAAGAGCTAGCATGCAATTAGAATTCTTAAAACTGTTACGTTTGTGACCCCATGAGAATTATATCATTGACAGGCTCAATGTACTTATAACATTTATTGACAACTTCTCAAAGAAAAATGGAAGTATTTTCTCACAACTATGATGTTCTTGAAGCATTCAAGGGGTCCGGATCCATGGTTAAGATGCAAAGTGAGACAAAGATTAAGAATCTTAAGAGCAACAATAGAAAATTGTAAAATAAGATAATTTTATTAATGTCTACAAATGATCAAATAATAAGTAAATGGGAGTAGAGAGTACAATCAATGGGTGTTAAGCAATGGAGTTCCTAGAACACTCCTTGAGCTAAAATGTTATAAAAATACAAGGGATATGAACGACAATTAAAAACGAAAAGAGCAAGAGCTAGGAAAACACTAAGAGCCATCAGGGCTAGCTCAACATCGCCATCATAAATAGAAATAAAAGTAGAGAGGAGGGAGAAAAGAAGTAGAGAGGAGGGAGAAAAGGCATCCATATCTGTAATGCCCTATAATAATAATAATAAATATATAAAATAATATCAATATATAAGTAAATAAAAAATAAATAAGAAAGAAAAGATAATAATATTTAAATAAATAATAAATAATGAAAAAAAATATAATAATAGTAAACAAATAAAATAGTAAATAATAAACTGGAGTTTTAAATATATATATATATATGGAAACAATAAAAATAAGTAACAAAAAGTAAAAAATGAGTAAAATAAAAAAGAGTTAAATTAAGAGAAATATTGAATTAAGTAAAACTTATAAAACAAATAAATAAAAGTTGCATGTTGACACTTGGATTGTGTGCATGTGGATACCTTTCCAATTCCCTTCCATTTTTGGAACCACTGGTTTTATGTAATGGACAAAGAGGGGAATGAAATGATCATTGATTTGGAGAAGAGTGTTGAGAGAAAGCTTATATGCAGCTGCGCCTATGGTTGGGTGGAGAGTCGTCCCCAAAACTTTGTTGGAGTTAGCAAAATTCAAATAGCGTTCAACTCCAAAATCACAAGTAAAGAATATCATCGCTACAGGTTAGTCATCTTTACTCATGTTTTTTTAAAAATTCTATGCTAATAAGTTGAAACTATGTATGTTGATCATTAATCTCATGATTGATATAATTAGTTGTATACTTTAATTTTGGGGTTGTTACACATGGTGTCAGAACGAGTTTCAACTCTATGTGACCTCTAGGTAAAAGTTTCAAAAAAACTTTCAATTAGATTTATTAATAAAAAATCGCTCTAATAAAATTTAGATTAGTCCAAATTTGAGGTTGTGAAAACTATTATATTACCTTTTATATAAATATAAGGGCTTATATAGCTTTTATATATTTACAATGACATGTATTTTTACAAGATAATAGAGTGTAAAGTTTTATATTTTTAGATAAGAGTTAATATATTGTTCTTATATTTTTAAATATAAGAAAAGTTGTTGTCCACATGGTTTTGGATAGGTGCTTTGTCAAGGCACTCCTTGATGTGAAGTCATCCATTCAATTCCCTGCCTCAAGCAAGGTGATAATTAGATATGTTGAAGATATAATCCTACCAAATTTACCAAATATATATATATATATATAAGAATTAATTATTATAATATATATATAAAAGTGATTAAATTTAATTTATTTCATTTTTTTAATTAAAAATTATTTTATATTAATAAATATTACATATATTTTTTGATTAATAAAATGCTTGATGACCCCCCAATCCCTGTAAATTATTCTCCTTGAAATCGCTCGAGGGAAAAATTAAAACAACCAAACTAACCAGATAACCGAAGAGGAAGGCTAGAGGAAGCGAAGACTATGAAGCGAGCTTTAGAAGAGCTAACGACGGAGTTTATGGTAATGCCTCACGCAACCTTCAACCGGGAAAAACAGTTAGCTTGTTGGGGATCTCAAATTTGTAATCTTTTATTCTTTTGGCTTTATCATAAATGAAGTTCAACTTGATATTCACTGAACTTATTTAATTAAATGGCATTGCTATTGATGTAGATCTCACTAGCCACAAAGTGTGATGCATAAGCTTACAGCTCCTCTTGGCTGCTGAACTTATTTAATCAAATGGCACTCCTATCGATGTAGATCTCACTAGCCACAAAGTGTGATGCATAAGCTTACAGCTCCTCTTGGCTGCATAACTTAAGCTATAGAATAAATTAAATTATATATTTATATATATATTTTGTAATTATAGAATAGATATTTTAAAATAAAGAACAGAAGTTCTTACTCATGTGAACCTTTTAATATGGGCTGAGATGTATGATTTCATGGTTATTGGATTCTATATTGAGAATTGGACTTGTTTATATAGATATATGATTTCATGGTTATTGGATTCTAATTTATTGAGAATTGCACTTCAGTTATTTATATAGAAGTGAAAGTGTTTTGATATTGAATTATTATTTTGTTAATTAAAAGAAAGTGATATGAGTTATGTTTAATATTATTTTAATAGTTTTATTTTTATAAAATATATTAATTTTTTTTTTTATTGTTCATTTCCATTTTTTTTCACCTAATCAATAATCTAACACAGAATTAATTAGCTAAGCTTTGTGGTTTGTACACACGATGTGCATTCTTGGGTTTTTCTTGGTTAATTGTTTTGGGTTGCTTTTCATGTGATTATGTTTTGGATTCACATTTTAAATATAACGTTGAAGTTTATTTTATTTTCAAATGTATTGGGAATCATAGATTACAATTTTCTCTTTAAATATAGTTTAAATTTGTTTATTTTATTTTCTAATGTATTGGGAATCATAGATTACAATTTTTTTTAAATATAATAGTTCAAATTTGTTTATTTTATTTTGTAATGTATTGGAAATCCTAGATTACAATTTTTTTTAAATATAATAGTTCAAATTTGTTTATTTTATTTTGTATGTATTGGGAATCATAGATTACAATTTTGTTCAAATTTGTTTATTTTATATTGTAATGTATTGGGAATCATAGATTACAATTTTTTTTAAATATAATAGTTCAAATTTGTTTTTAAATATTATGAAGTTGTCATTTTATTGAAGTTCAAATTTGTTTTTAAATATTATGAAGTTGTCATTTTATTGAAGATGAAAAATATTGAAATAAGAAATGAAAAGGAAGTGAAATATTCATGCAAGGGTTTTTATATGGTTAGTGTGTTTAATGTATATTTTGTAACAAATATGGATTGTAAGGGTTTTTATATGATTAATGTATTTAATGTATATTTTGTAACAAATATGGATTGAGAGCTATTACATTAGGAGTTTAGTCGGAATTTAGTTTACTAAAAAAGGTTTTATGATAAAATTTGATACAGAAAGGAATGAAACTCATAAATTAAATAGTGTGTGATATGAGTTGGATTGTGGTTTTAAAGTAATGCTTTAAATGGAGGAATAATTTATGCAAAATTATTACTGGATTTGGTTGGAGGGGCGTGAAGTTAATGATAGTGGATTGGACTTTTAATATTAAATTTTGAGGGCAAGTTTAAGGATTGTGTTACTAGTAACCAATAATATTTAATAGATAATATTTAATAGATTTTTACTAGTATCCTCTAAAAATGTATTTCCCTTGTGAAATAATCGGATAAATCGGATATCACATGAATGTGACGTATAGATGTAATGAATAATTGAGGAGAATGGGGTGCATGAAACCATTGTGAAGAATTAAGATATATTGATGTAATAGGAGCATATTACTAGGGTGTTAAAAGTGAAAGGGTAAGAATGCTAGTATATGTAACGAAAGGTTAAGTCTTAATTTAATTAATGCGGGTGGCAATAAGGTAAGCTTTGGAGCCAAGCAGCGGTATGACCTGTACGATCCATTATAATGTAAAAACCAGTGTTGATAATATCGGCATCGGGAAAATATCGGCGAGGGTCCAGAAAATATCTTATCGGCAATATCGGCGAAAATATCGGCAAAATATCGGCAAACATAAAAAATGCATAATATATTCATTTTTTTCATATTTTTAAACATATAAAGCAATAACAACATGAAATAAACACATTGGCACATAAATATGAAGAAAACACTGATATATATGATGTCAAATAGAAATGATATATCAAAGGCGATACCAAATCCTGCTAATCCCTGATAATTGTCCATTCAAGGACTCAAATGTGATATAAAAGTATCTCATCATCATGAGTTACATGTAGCATAACAAAAAAAACTAGCTAGTAGCAGCTATCTATCTACTGCCCTCTCCCCCTTTTACGGGAAAACATCAAGGGCTGTTTGCCAGGCCTGCCCCTAGTAGTAGAAGGCCCTGACTCTGCATCTGCACCTAATGTCAAATAATGAGTGGTAGGCATGGAGCTATGCTCTCCTATATCTATAGCAGATGGTGTTGATGCTGATGCTCCCACAGTGTCCTCCTCCTCCTCCTCCTCCTGCTCCTCCTCTAAGTGCTGCTGCTCCTCTGACTCCGAGTCCTCCTCTTGTTGCCCCTGCTCTAATGGATCATCTGCCACTGGCTCTAACCATGAAGGTGACTCCTCCAATATGGGCTCCTCAGACTCCACCCTCCACAGAGACAATACATCAATATTGTCTAAGGAAATGGCATATGGATCAATTGGTGATTCTATTTGCCTCATTCGAAGTCGGATGTTGTAATGCACATACACCAAATCGTTGAGGCGTGAGAACTCCAACCTGTAAGAGTGTCAAAAAAAGTAATGAGTCTTGAATCTTGACTCTTGACACTTGAAGGTCATAAATTAAAAATTAAAAATTACAATAAGTGTAATTGCTCAACTGAAGGCTTGAGTTCAAATTTATACCTGTTGCGCTTTTTGGCGTGTATTTTCTCAAACACACTCCAATTGCGCTCACACCCTGAAGAGCTACATGTTTGACTCAAGATTCGTATAGCCAATTTTTGCAAATTTGGTGACCTTGCACCATAGCTTCGCCACCAAATATCTACAACAAAATAATGAAATCAAAAAATCAAAAACATAAAAGTTAAAACTTAAAACATATTTAAATTCAAATTTCTAATTTCTAATGAGTGATGACTTGTCACTTACGTGGCATGAAGAGGGTCCTTTCCCTAATAGCATCATCAAAGCCAAATAGGCCAACACAATCCCGATAAGACTGTATCTCGCAATTGATCATGCTACGAAGCTCAGGATCAGGTACCATCCTCTGAATACAGGTATGGAGCCCTTCCATCACCTCACCATCAAAATCAAAGTTGCATTTGTATGCAAATGCGGGGTTGCAGAAGAGTGCTGCTGCATGAATGGGTCGATGAAGCATCCCTGTCCACCGACTATCGATCACATCCCATAACACCATCTGCCTATGAAGGCCAGCAGAACCCTTGTCTGCATAATAGGAACGAATGGCCTCCTTGGCCCTATCCATGCCCTCATACAAATAAGCCATTGCAGGCTTCTCTCCATCCACCAATCTAAGAACCTTTACTATAGGTTCGCTAACTGCACATGCTTCTTCTACTCCATGCCAAAATGTCTCAGAGTACACCATTTTTTCAATGGCTTTCCCTTCAGGTTTCCTGCTGTATCTAGAATTACGCCAATTATCAGACACAAACATTTGCTTCAACTCGAACTGACATCGAAGCAAAGACTGAAGAGTAATAAAGGTTGTGGCAAAACGTGTGATGGCAGGACGCCGCAACTCCTTGTTTTTAGTGTACCTCCTCATAAGGCTAAGAACAGAAGCATGGTTATAAATAAACTTGGGGATGCTCCTAGCCATATCAACTGCCTCCTTGATGAAGGAGAGTTTCCCCATATCCTCAAGCAACAAATCGAGACAATGCGCTGCACATGGAGTCCAGAACAATGTGGGATGCCTCTCCATAAGCATTCTGCCGGCAGACACATAACTAGCTGCATTGTCTGTTATGACTTGCACCACATTCTGCACACCAATCTCCCGAATGAACCCATCTAACAACTCACATATCGTTGGTGCATCTTTGATATGTTCTGATGCATCCAACGATTTAATAAACATGGTACCTTTGGGACAATGTACCAAGAAATTTAGAAGGGTCCTACCCTTCCTATCTGTCCAACCATCGGACATCACTGTGCATCCAGTGGCTTCCCATGTCTTTTTCAACTCCGCCAATCTAGAGTTGATGTCCTGTTTTTCTGCTTGAAGAATTGGCCCCCGCAACTCCTCATATGTGGAACTTTTGTACCCTGGGCCCACAACAGCAATAGCATCACACATTGGCTGCCAATATGGATTGGTTTTTGTGATGGTGAGAGGTAAGTCGCTCCAAAAAATAACCCTCCCCATGAGTCTATCTGCTTCTTGCTTCTCCTTCTTTTTATAAAGCGATTTTATGCCAGGTTGTGCTCCAGGACCTGTTCGTGGAACAAAAAAAGATGACCTTGCACTTACACTAGGAGTACCATGTGATGGTGTGCCAGTTGTGGAGCCCCTCCCACTAAGCCCAAATCCGGAGCCCCTCCCACTAGGCCCAAATCCAGTATCCTCAACACCAAAATCAGGAGAAGGTATCCCGAAAGATCTACCTGCACGTTCAGCTTTGTTTCTTTCCGCCTCTTCCTTCTTTCTGTCCTTGTCTTCAATTGCCTTAAGAGCTTTTCGTACAAGCTCCGGACTAGAAACTGTACAAAGCCCAACATCATGTCCAGGCAGTTTAGCGAGATGGTATTTCAATCGCGTAACCCCGCCTGTCATCGTAGCCCCACACAATTTGCATGATAGATTTGCCCAACTCACACCATCAGGGGTACCATACTCCCAAAATGGGTCCAAGGCTTTCGGCATATTTGTAATTGTAGTGGGCTAACTCAAAAGGAAACCTATAGCACCAAAAAAAAATTGGAATTAGTAACTTAATAAATAATAAATTAATAATTAACTGTAATGTTAAGCAATGTGAAAAATATCAAATTTGACGGAAGTTTTTTTGAAATTCCAAGCCTGAACGCGAGATGTAACTTCTCAAGCATACAAATCTGAAACAAGGAATGCAGACTAAACAGTTTTAATTTAATTTATTTTATTCGTTGCCACCTTTCTTTTAATTTGTTTTCATGGTTGCAAATTCATGGAACTTTGGTGTACAGTTTGAAACTTTGATCTATGACCCATTTGCAAATCGGGTTTATGACTATATTGGTGGAATGAAAGACTTAAAAATGGCTGAGGTGAGCAGGCATTGCTATTCATTCCATAGTTGATGCTGTTTATTCCCCCTTTGTAATGCATGGCAGAGTTTTATTTGTTAAAAACCATGCAGGTTAAAGAACAAATAACTTCTCCCATATTTATGCTTTTATTTGTTACCATCCAATACCCTGTGACTGTGGTTACTGATCTTGAGTATTACACTTGTCTTAAGGGGTCATTTTATCTGTTATCATATCTGCTGTTTGAAGACTACCTGCAATCTTGATATGTTATGCTTTAGAGTCCAAAGGAAGGATTGAACATCAAGTTTCTCCACAAATTTCCAGGTGTAATTGAGGCCAACGAATTCTATCCTTAGGAAGGTTGAATCGTTCATTAAAAAGGAGGCCGATTTCTCACATGGTACCAGCACATAAAGAAAATTCAAGAGGGCCGACTCGTTGTTTGCTTAGGAACTGTGGTATACACTTCAGATAAGGAGAGTCGAATGCTCTAGGGTTGACTATCATTCAGTTCCAGAACTGAAGATCCTCATTTGGGCTTAATTTACAGACCTGTAGCAGCTTGTTCCAGTGTATTTAAGAGGAATATCAGTCCTGTAGAAGCTGGTAATTAAGGGGTTGAATTTTCAATTGTCAAATCTGATTTCTTCATCAATGTGGAGTGCTTCCTAGGTGTTATTTTGTAGTGTCCTTGTAAGTTTCTGAATATTTTTATAAATGAAAGAATCAGATTTTGCCTCCGATTTTGGTGGTAGTTCTTATTAGTTCTGTCCTTCCACCGACTTGGAATCTATTTTGCATCGCATCCCCATAAACATTCTAACGTTTTCGTCCAAATCGCGTTCCTGTTTCTAATAATTTCTCCTTTGGAATTTGACTACGCACTGTTTGTAACTAATTTGGTGGGCACACCCATTATCGCAGAGAAATATGAACCCATGCCAATGCCTCACAACAACTCGATCGTTTTAAGTTATTACTTAATGAGTTTGTTATCAAATTGTTGATGAAAAACAGTGAACACCATACTCTTAAAACTCACCTGTTAAGTCGACGGTCGTGGGCCGTGGGCCGTGGCACTGGCGTGGGATAAACCCTCGGTCGTGGGCCGTGGTCGCTGGCGTGGGCACCGGAGGCGGAGAAAGTCGTGGGCGCAGGTAAACCCTCGGCAGCCAAACAGCGAAAAAAAAACAACGAAAAGTTCACAACCAAATCGCATTTTTATAAACCCCAAAACCTCCCGGCGATATTTTCGCAGTTATCGCGATATTTTCCGATTTTTCGGCGATAATTCCTATTTCGCACGCGATTTTTAAATAACGAAAATATCGCGATATTTGCATGCCGATATATCGGCGATATGAAAATATCGCGATTTTTGCCGATATCGCCGAAATATCGGCGATATTATCTACGCTGGTAAAAACAAGTAATTGGACATAGTTTTGATGAGAGGTTAATCATGTTATGCATATGTGTTACTTAATTATTTATTTTGTTATGATAATGATGTTGTATGTTCATGATGACTATGATATGCATAATTTGGCATAAGGATATGATGTTATGATATGAAGTTATATTGACATGTGGTTAGTTTATTATGTGATGTCATGATATATTTTTGATGTTGATATATGACGGTATGTTATGATGTGAAGCATGTGGTAATTGCATGCAGCTTTTATAACATGCATGGGCATGAGCACCTTAGTGAGTGTGGAGGGAGTGGGCTAGCTTTTCAAGATGCCTAGAGTACTATTGCATGGAGTACTAAGTCGGGTGTCTGCCTTGGGGCGGATGAGGTCTAAGCATTGGGGTCAGCTTTGGACTATGGTACAGACTGATGAGACTTTATGTCTGCTTCCAAAAGTTGGTAAAAAGGACAAAGATTCCTTGGGATTTCCCTGGTGATGCGAAAACTTTCGATGCCTACTGGTTATACTAGAGTAGTAGAGGGTGTAAAGCAAATGTGAAGTAAGATATAACTAAATAAAATAAAATAAAAAGTTAAATGATTCAACATAACTTCGGGACAAAGTTCCTTAAAAAGGGGAATATGTAATGCCCCGTAATAATAATAATAAATAAATCAAATAATATTAATATATATGTAAATAAATAATAAATAAGAAATAAAAGATAATAATATTAAATAAATAGATTGAAGATGTTTAGAGATAATTTCTTTGTTATTTCCAATCAACAACATATCATCCACGAGGAAGATCTGAAAACGGGATTGCGATAGCCGCACCAAGGATCAATTGCGCGTCAACAGCCCTGCTCACAGGCCACAAGGGAAGGGAGCCATCGAGCAGAAGCGGATTCAATGGCCGCATGACGCTCGAGCCTCTTGCAGAACTGCCCATGGCCTGAATCCTCTGGCAATCTACGAATCTTTCCATACCCCTGAGCACAAAGAACCCATTAGGGCAGGCAGAAGGCGGAACAGAGGCTTGAGAGGTGGCGATGGGATGCTGAGACAGCCACCTGAGCTCCCTGACAAGCAAAGGGCGTGTGGGAAATGGTGCGCACACGAAAGAGAAGGTTAAGGGTTTTTGCAGCCATCGTTTTTGCACAGTATCAGTCCCAAGACCAATGGATTTTCGGTGCTCAAAATGTTGGATCTGGCTTCCACAGTGCTAGATCTAGCAGCCCAGCACTGGATCTGGCAGTCTGGCCTTCCATGCACTTTATTCAAAATCCTGTCTCAGGCCATGTTGTACTCGTATGGCAGTTCGGATCTGGGAGGCAGAGAAGTGTGTCTGAGATCACCGAAGAGGGAACAAAGACATTGGCAAATGCAGCTGCTGCCGAAACGCCTCCACTCCAAATCTGATAAAAGAGCCAATAGAGCCCACCTTCTATCCTGCAGCCTGTCTCGCCATCAGATCCGCAGAGGAATTAGTCTCCCCATCCTGCTGATTCCGATTCGGAACTACCCTGCCCACACTAGAGGAAACGCCCGGATCTGGGTTGGGAGCTATACACAAACAAAATGCATCAAAGGATGACCACGCAACTGATGGCACAGATCAGACTGATGCAACCCTTAAGGGCAGATGCTATTATGTGAACGACCTCAAGGCGCCGAAGCTGAACAATTTCTGGGGGACCCGATATCATACCCTAGATCAGGTGCTTCCTGAAACCATAAGGGATCCGAAATGGGGTATTAACCTCAAATCTGGCACTGATTCAATAGATCTAGTGTTCCACAAATAGAACAGCCCACACCAAACCCAGCTCTGGAGGCCTGCTCACAGAAAGGCTCCCCTACGCCCTGGATCACAGCCCTAGATTGTGGATCAAATCTGGCAACAAAGAGCTGCGACAATTGTGCGGGAACAGGCAAACACCCCAACTTTGGATCCTGAAGCATCTGCTCCTGAAATGATCAAAGGTAAACAAAGTACCCTCTTTATCAGATCTATGGAAGGGAACACAGTATGCATCAAGATAGGGAGATGGGAGGAGATAAAAACACTCAAACAGAGGATACAAGACATGATAGGAATTCCACCCTGCAAACAACTCCTGGTCTACACAGGAAAAGTATCACAGGAGGAGCGCAAACTAAAAGAATACAACATAGACAACGACTCAACCATCTGCCTTAGCACAGGACTTCGCGGAGGCTATTCCAACACAAGCTCAAAAGGCCCTGTTTCCTTCAAAGATGCAGTAAAAGGGAAGATGGAATCTCAAGCGCAAACAGAACAACAAGCTACACCCCCTTGTGCCTACATCGTCGAGCAGAGAACTCAAAACCTTGCATTAACCACTGCTATACCCGAGGTAAATGAAATACATGTTGATTATTTATCTAAAGCAGAGATATGCAGGTTTAATGGTTTTTGGTCCAAACCAGAAGCCCTACGTCAATGGATTTACTCCATAGGGACAGAAAACTGTGATATCCACCTCTGTTCAAAAGGGTTTTTTTCTTGTCAAATTTGACACAGTAAATGACAAGGGATATGCATTAAACGAGGGACCATGGTTCTGGGGTAATGTTGGCATTTTTATGACATCTTGGTTTCCGGAATTTGACCCAAACACCATGGTGGTTTCCAAAATGCCCGTGTGGGTAAAGCTATACAACCTACATCTTCACTTTTGGCACATCAGAGTATTAGAAGGCATTGGCAACGGTGTGGGGAAATTCTTAAAGTTAGACAATGAGCGTCTTTCCAAGGATATCTATACATTTGCCAGGATTTGTGTAGAGATTGATCTCAGTCAAGGATTACCAGGCCACATCGTCTTACTCCACAACGAAAAGCAATGGGCCCAACCACTAGATTAAGAAAACACTGCCTTCAGATGCCGCATATGTCGTCAAACTGGTTATCTACAAAGTGCGTGCCCACAAAACAAAAAAGATAGGAAAAGAAAATAGCGACCAAAGCCGAAAGGATGGTAGTTTTCAGCCACATGGACAGATGACATAGAAGAGGAAAAAAACGCAGAAACTACCAACATATTTCAAGAAGCAAAATATCCAGGAAATAATCCAGAACTCAACAAAAAAATCATTCCACACAACCCACAGAATGATGAAAATCAGATTGAATCTACAATAGTTCTAAAGACAACCGATCCACAGCAGCAAAGTGAGGAATGCATCCCAAGGCAAGAAATTGGAGGAAGCAAGCAAGCACACTCTACAGAAAGCTCAAATTCTGAAAAAGAAATCCTGGTTGCCACAAATGAAGCACAAATGTCTATTGTAACAGTGACGCCCAACAATGAAGGTTTGCGGAGAGTGGAAAAAAAGAAAGGTAGGAAAGCATAGATAGACAGTAAGTTTTTTTAGACCCTGTTTCCAGCGAGACAAGTTTTGATAAAGCATGTGCTGATTCAATATCTACAACATGTAATTTTACTCAATATGAATAAAATTACGATTTTTCCAGAGGAAAAAAATAATATTAAATAAATAATGAAGAAAATATAATAATAGTAAACAAATAAAATAGTAAATAATAAATTGGAATTCTAAATAAATTATATAAAAGTAAACTATAAAAATAGTAAAAATAAGTAAAGTTAACAAAAAGTAAAAAGGAATAAAATAAGAAAGAGTTAAATTAAGAGAAATGTTGAATTAAGTAAACTTAAAACAAAGAAATAAAAGTTGCATGTTGAGACATAGACTGTGTGCATGTGGATCCCTTTCTAATTCCCTTCTACTTTTGAAACAATTGGTTATATTTAATGGACGAAAAAGGGAATGAGATGATCATTAGAGTGTTGAGAGGCAAAAGAAACATTGGCAGTAGGACGTTGATTGAGTGCTCGGGGTGACCAGCTATAGAAAGCTTATGTGCAACTAAGCCTACGCTGGGTGGAGAGTCATCCCCAAAATTTTGTTGCGGTTAGCAAGATTCAAATAATGTTCAACTCCAATATCACAAGTAAGGAATATCATCGCTACAAGTAAGTCATCTTTGCTCATGTTTTTTCAAAAGTTCTATGTTAATTAGTTGAATACTTTGTGTTGATTATTAATCACAGGATTGATATAATTAATTGTATATTTTAATTTTGGGGTTGTTACAATATCACAATTGTGAAGTAGCCAATGTAAAGCCTCATCTCGCTCAAAGAATGCCCAGGGTTGAGGTGACCTTGTATAATCCTAGGAGTAGTAGGCAAATAAGAAATTTCTCTCTTAACATCAGAAGGTGATGAGCAGAATCTCATACTGGAGTTCTCGTTGCTTAAATTGAATTCGCAGGCCATGCTCCATTAAAAGCAGATCCAACTCTAAGTTCTCATGTACGTAACATGTCTGCCAACAAATTGAGGAAATTTCATTGTCTAACAAACCCACCACCATCCAACTCACTAGTGTGGAAATTATCCTGTAGATTGAATTCAGCATCATATCAAGTTGTTCAAGACATCCTACAAAGACAATCATATATCCCAAAATCCCAAGACAAGTGGATCAAATCTACAAGATAAAATTTGCATACATCTTGTTGAAGTTTTTGTAGCTTCAGAAGGTCTTCTATGTAGGCTTGGTGTCTTAGCAAGTAGAAGATATTTGATTGCCTCTTTAGATGCTTGCTTGGTGGGGTAAGTGATTTATGATTTCTTTCCTAAAGTTAACTTTAGAAAATGTTATGTAAAAAATTCAATAACTTTGTAATTATAGGCTAATTAAGCAAAAGGGCACGATCAAATATCATGCCCTTTCACCAAGAAGCACCCGAGGCAGGTATATAAGCCAAGGGCTCTCCCATGTAACATCATCATTCAAGTTACTAATAAAAAATATATGTTTTTGTCAATTAATGGGTTGTTCCCTCTAGAAAAGTACAATAATTAATTTAATTAATTATTGTGCACTATTAGGCCAAAGTTCTAAAGGATAAATAATAAAATGATTGAAGTGACTTAGATGTAATCTTAAATGTTGATCTCAAGCGAGGCTTAGTATCTAATCTCGACCATTGATCACTTAGGAGATTAGGGTTAGCGATTTTCGCTTAATGAAATTATAAAATAAGCCTAAGGGAGAGGTGAAGACACGCACACAAGTGGAGGAAGCGATTTTCTCTAGAGCAAGAGGCTTAGCTAAACTAAAGAGAAATGAGAAGTGCAGTCGGGAATTCCGGAAGAAATTTGTTGAAATATGTAACTAGGTTCGGTCTTCAATGTTCATAATGTCTTATGTACTCTTGATTTTTGTATTTGATGTAAAAGAGAGGAAATTATTATTATTATTATTATTATTTTATAGCATGGGTTTCATACTCAAGGTCATTTTATTTATAGGTCAAGCACCCATTGTGTGCTTCTAGGACACTTTGTCATAGAGTCAAAGTCAAAAATAGTCATTGTAATATGTAATAGACCCTATTGGGCATCTTGTATCAAGTCAAAGAATTTATTGTGAGTCAAAAGTGTCAAAAGTCTCCCTCCAAGGCCAAGTCGACCTATAGAGAAGAAGTCGGCCTGCTAAAGGATAATCCATGCCCCTTCCAAGCCTATATATAAGTGCATTCGACCTCATTTGAAGAACACATCCAACACATTCGATCAAGCAAGAGAAGAAGTTCGATCTAAAAGGAAAAGAAGTCTAAAGTGCAAGCGAAGGTCAAGAAAGAGAAGCCAAAGTTTTCGAGGACTATTTTTGGCTAAGTTGTTGGAAACGCCGGCCCTAACCCTCGAAAACGCAGACCCCCGTCTCAAATCTAGAAACCCGTACAATCTGCGATGGAAACAGACAGGATCCATATTTGTCCCGTTTCAGAATTTTCGGAAACGCAAATTTTTTTGAGTCGAATCGATGACGTTTTCCATTTTTTTTGGAAACATATTGGAAATTTCGGATCCGTACCACGATTTCCGAATATGTATCATGAAAATCGTGATACGGATCCAAAAATCATGGTATGGATCACGATTTTCTAGAAACGCATCTCGCTTTGGGATCTTTCTAGCGGAAACAGGATGTAATCTAAAGATGTCGAGAACGTGCTCTTTGTCAAAGGAAAAGACGTGCAACAAAAAACCTAGAGGCTTTCGCTTAAGTTATAAGTTATAACCCATGGGTCGTGAATTTAAACTTTAAAGTTTACAGTGTTCACCATTCAACTCAACCGTCATCGTGTAGAACGTGAGCCCAGAGCAATGGAGCAGTTTCAACTTTCAAGGTTTATAACTTTTTTGTACAATCGTAAGCTTGTAAAACATGAGCCTGGAGAAGTTTCAAAGTTTGTTGGTTTTGGACAGTTGAGAGTTGAATGAGAGCATCAATTTGGAAGTTTGGACATCCAACACACTGCACAGTCTGGAGTCTGGACAGCCAACAGAGTTAGTGTACATTGTATTTAATATTTACAAATATTTTAACTTTACTTGCCCTCTGGCTATCGGAAAACCACTTCATGGTGCTCATAAAAAATGCTTAAGCCTTAATGATTCAACACACATTAACAGTTAACAATTAACTTGCTTGACTGTTGTAAGACTTACATGTAGGACTTGAAGTTGTTTGTAACTTTATGAACTTGGGCGAGATTTTTGAGTAATTCCCTTTCTTTTTTAGAGCGATGTCATAAGTTCAGTGAAGAATGTTTGTACCATGTGGTAAAAATAACCTTGTTGTGGGTGCAAGTTAATCATTTAAGACAGATCATAAAGTGAGAGCTATGCAAGCCTCAAGGCACTTTTGCAGCACACTGCCAATTTGAACAACAATGGTTAGAGAACGAATTTTGCTTATGCATAACGAAGCCCTGTATAGTATATACACAACTATTCTAGTACAAAAAAAAGATACTAGTGAAAGTCATCAAGACATTCATTTATATAAAATAGAAACTTATAGTCATCACAGCCACAGAGGCCATGCCTCTTCACAATCTAGTCAAAATATGCATTGTTCCTTACATCATCCCATACAGAATTCAAAATCTTAAAAGTTTGTCAAACTTCCATACCACTAATCCTAGATCATTCAATACTAACTTGTTGCCTACAATCTAAGTTCTTTTATTACGCCAACTCTGAAGTTTACAACAACAAGATTCATAATCCATTCAATTTTACAAACCAGTACCTCATACAAAGTAATTTTGCAAATATAAATCAAAATACTGAATAATGTATGATGGATGAATGATGCTTATAATAACCCTCCCGATGGTGTATACTATAAACTATAAATATTAAATATACTTTGACTGGTGTAGAAATATATATTGATTGTTCATGACGTTAAGAGATGTGTGCATTGTGACCCTTGATGTTTCATTAGCACACAAATTCACATAGTATTTTGCAAAGATTTTCTTTGTTGAAACTTGTGACTCAAGAGGCTTTTCTTTGTTGAGATTGCATTGTAACCCATCAATTTTATTTTGCAGATTAATTTACATCATCATCATGACAACTTCAAGTTCAGACATTTGAGAGGCAGAGGAAGTGGAACATGAAATTGAATCTGTCTCTAAAGTTGATCCAAAGTCACCACTTTGGAAATATGTAACTATTGTTGGGAAGATCCAAGGAGGGGGATCATTGGCATTGGTTTGCAGTGAGTGTAAAAAGGAGTATAAGGGATCATACATTAGGGTTAAAGCACATTTACTTGGGTTAAAAGGCAATGGAATTCAAATATGCAATGGCCCACCTTCGAGAATGGGACAGGTGGAAATGGTTTAAAGAAGGCAAAACTTGCAAAATATCGGAAAGAACAAGACGAGGCAGATGATAAAGCAAATGAGGCAAATCCTACCTCTCAATTAAAACACCCAACAAAGTTGAGAGCATCTTCATCAAAGCCTCCACTTCATTCTCATGGAATTGTTGGTTCAAAGCAGTATAATTTGGGACCGCTTGAAAGGAATTTTAATAATGATGCTCGAGAGATGGCAATTGCAGCTACAAGTCAATGCATTTATGCAAATGGCCTTCCCTTTAACTTTGTGTGATCTCCTTACTAGGCAAAGATGATAAAAGCAGTGAATGAAGCACCAAAAGGGTTCAAGAGCCTTGCATATGAGAAGGTACACACCACAATGTTGAGTGCTGAAAACTTAGATTTGGAGGCTAAATTAAGCCCCATTCTTAATTCATGGTGTATTTCAGGGGTGTCCATCATTTCTGATGGATGGAAAGATCAAAGGAATAGGCCTTTGATCAATGTGATTGCTCAGAGCCCAAAGGGGGCAATGTTTTTGAAGGCAATGAATTGTGAGGGGGCAAATGAAAGATTCTCAATTCATTGTTGACATCTTGATTAAAGCAATTGAATTGGTGTGGCTAGAAAATGTTGTTCAGGTAATAATTCACAATGCAACAGTGTGTAGAGCAGCAGGCCTAATTATTGAAGGCAAATATCAGCGCATTTTTTGGACCCCTTGTGTTGTCCCAAGGCGTCTATAGGGAATTTGTGAAGTTGAAGCTCCTTAAAGTACCTAAACTTTAACGTTTATTTCATAAATTCTAATTTCTACGACTCTAAATTCAAATATGTAAATTGGATTCTCAAATGTCATGATTCGTTAATCATAATAATTATTCAATCAAATTATGATTTTTAATTTGTTGAAATTTGAAACATTGCAATTTGGCACCTGCACACTGTCGAGACTCGTTTTGCATCTCACATCATCGTCTTAACAAGGCTCATGCAGGTGAAGGATGCATTACAATCAATGATATGCAGTTCTCTTTGGAATCAATGGAGACGACCCCAATCTGATAGAGCACAAGCAGTGAAAAGGTTGGTTGTTGATAATGAATGGTGGGATAGGGTGGAGTACCTCTTGGCATTTACTAAGCCAATTGTGGATTTGCTATGTATGTTTGACACAGATATGCCTAATTTGGGAGAGGTGTATGAGGGCATTGATTCCCCGATAGCGAAGATAAGGGTCGTTATAAATGCCAAGGAGAATGACCCATATGAATTCTTTTACAGAGAAGTAAAAGATATATTGACCGAAAGGTGGAACAAGTTGACCACCCCATTGCACCTTTTGGCCTATGCAGTGAATCCAAAATATTATGCTGCAGAGTTGCTAAGTGATCCAAAAAGAACAGCACCAAAAAAAGGCCCAGAAGTCTCACAAGAATTTAAAAAGGCTTTTAGAAAACTTTTTGTTGATCCTGAAATTGGGCTTCGAATTCATGCAAAGTTTTCTCATTTTGTAGGATCAAATGGTTGGAGTTCTGATATTGATTGTATGTGGGACAAAAGGGCAATGGGTCCAATTGAATGGTGGAACTACTATGGTGGGAACTTCCACATATCCAAAAATTGGCCATTAGGATTTTGTCACAGGTTGCTAGTTCCTCTTCAGCAGAAAAGAACTGGAGTACATATGGCTTTATCCATTCGGTGAAGCGAAACAAATTGGGCTTTACGAAGGTTGAGGAACTAGTGTATGTTCATTCAAACCTACGCGTTTTGTCACACAAGAGAGACGAATACAAATTTGGGACGCCAAATTATGGGATGTGGAACCAGAGTTACCTGACTTGGATATGATGTTGAATGCCAAGTCTCATATGACTTTGTTTGATGCAGAGTCAACAATAGGTGGATCTTCAAGTGGGCATGGCAGTAATGTTCCCACTTCTAGAGAAGATGTGGAACTTCTTAGTGACAAGAATGAAGACATATTTGATGATTTGTAAATGTAATTTATGATGGCGTTTTAGCTTTTAAACTTTTGAACAACCATATGTCACGAAAATGAATAATGATAGTAGATTGTCAATCATAGTTCATTTTGTACTTTGTACTATGTAGTGTGCATTATTAATTTTGGTGATAATGTTGTAACTTGTCATGTTGATGATTGAAATTTGAAACAGAAACTTGTCAACTTGATGATATGTTGAATCATGAATGTTATAATTATAATAATCATTAATGATGATGATAATGGTTATCATTTTATGCTAAATTGATGATGATGATGATAGATGATAATTGATTATGTATTTTTAGATATAATCTAGATTCTAAAACTAAAAGATGAATGGCAATTGAAATTCTTATTTTGTTATATGTGTGTGTGTGTGTGTCGTTTCCTGCCGTATCATATCCAGATTTTTTGAAAATTTGTCGTATATGTTTCAATGCAACTTAGGTTTTGGGTTACATCGTCTCACACGTGCAAAGGAATTAGGGCACATTTTGTTGCAACAAAGGCCAGAATTGCAGTCATCATAATAGGTCGAAGTTTGGTGACAAAAGATCAAGTTTGTAAGCTACATCATCTAGAAGAAGAAGCAAGCTAAAATGAGCAAGGAGGAAACCTTGTTTTTGACCTACATCTCCCACGTGCGAAATTGCAAAAATTGCAGGAGGGTCGAAAAAGTGCGACTTGAAGTAGAAACCAAAAGTCTAACAAGAAGGTCGAGATATGAAAAATTAGTTTCATTTGACATGGGTTGACTTTGTGAAGGATAAGCTGATCAAAGCAGAAGTTGACTTGGTCTTATAGGGGTCTTGGTCTAGAGTGTAAAGGTCTTGGAATTCATCGTTTGAAGATTCTATAAGAAGAGAAGAATTCTTGTGGGTTTTCCTCTCTAAGATAGATTTTGGCTTTCGCTAGGAGTCTATATCTTGTGTCCTCTTGTTTTATTGATCTTCATAGTTTGGTAGTTGTTTAATGATAAGAACATTACAATAATCAAGAGAAAAAGAAGCTAAATACAAGTACATCAAGTTTAAGTAAAAGAACATCACAAGCAGTTATCAGTATAGAAAAATCACCCTAATCTAGTTTAAATAGATTTCTCAAAATGGTATCAGAGCTAAGGTGACAAGAAGAGGCAGCGTGAAGATCTTTCAATTGAATAAGAATACATAAGGGTCGAGCATAAGAAGAGCATCAAGGAAAGCATCAAGGAAATTGAATCATCAAGGAGAACTAAGAGCATCAAGAATATCTAAAGACCCTATCATTTTGAAGGAAGAACTCTTGGAATAAGAAGAAGACCTCAATGACCGTACCTCCATTCAAAGAAAGAAGGACTCTACATATTTGAAGTATTTTGGGAAGCCTACACATCCTGTATCATCATCCAAAGGAAGCAAGAAGAGCGCTTCATCATCATCAAGGAAATCAAAGTGATCTTCCTCTCATTGAAGAAAGGATCAGACCTCAAACATCTCTTCTTATATTGAAGAAGCATTCTCATTCTTGAAGAAGGAAAATCATCATCAAGGAAGCATCTAGTGGAAGACACCATCAAGGAGGTACCTTCATTTAACAAGTACTTTATAATTTGTCTCAATCTACAAAGCAAATGTCTTCTTTCTGCAAGGAGAACAATAAACTTGTTGGGACATCGAACTACGTTGCATGGAAGAAGAGAATAGATTTGATCCTCAAAGAAAATGATGAAGTTATTGAATATGTCAAGGGCTAAATCTCCAAACCTCCACTAGAACAATCTCAAGCATTATCAAAATACATGAAAGGAGAAATAAGGGCTCAAAGAATCATCATTGAATCAATCAAAGATTCTCTCATCCCCTATGTAGCAAAGTTGAAGACATCGAAAGAAATATATGATAAGTTGGTGGAAATGTTCTCTGTAAATACAACAAGAGAAATAATATCTTTAAGAACTGAACTATATAAGATGAAAGTACCAAGAGAAGAAGGGGTAGCTTCATATCTCATGAAGGTATCTCAAATAAGAGATCAACTACAAGAGCTAGGAGAAATAATGTTGGATCTAGCGATGACCACTCTTGTACACAATGCATTACCAGATGAATGGGGCAACTTTGTATCAAGCATAGAGGGAAAGAAGGAAGCCACTCCATTCAGTGATATGTGGTCATTATGTAACATTGAAGAAATCAGATTAAAGGCAAAAAATGATGTTGGATCAAATGAGCAAACACAAGCATATGCAACGATGACAAAGAAGAAAGGGAAGTTTGGAAAGTTTGAACCTCGAAAGAAAATTCAAAAGAAAATTGACATGTCTAAGATTCAGTGCTATGAATGTAACGAATATGGGCATTTCAAGAGGAATTGTCCTCAACTCAAGAAGGGCGACAAGAAAAGAAAAGAAAGAAGTGAAGCCCATGTGACCGAAGAAGTAGAAGAACCATAAGAGAAGAAGCCAAAGAAGGATGAAGTGAAAGACCTCTACTATTAAAGGTCTCTCACACATTTAGTTTATTTTCAGTATATAATTAACAAGTCATGGTAGGAAGCATTGTGATGGCATCATTCTAGAGGCATGAAGGGATAGCCGAAGTAGTAGTCTATATGGTTGAAGCAAGTCATCTAGCAAGAAAGAAAGATAAGAGTTTGTCACACATCATCATTAGAAAGAAGCATTTGTAGAATAAGGATCACCAAGATCCTCCTTTGGAATCTTTGTTAAAAGGTTCGCCTCTACTTAGAAGAAGCATCACATAGATAGTATACATTCCACCTAGTGTTGAATCCAGAATTTAGAAGGATGACGGTAATGGTGACAAAGAAGTGCAACATGACAATTCTATCTACAAGCAAGGAAAGGGAAGTTGTTGAAGAAAGCCTAGGTTGATCACATGAAGGAAGAGATTATGAGGTGGTTGGCAACCATTGTTCCTCTAATGAAGGAACTATGTATTGAGATCTCGAGGAAGCAGTATGTGATGAAGTTGGAAGAAGAGTTCGTAAAGATGTACCTATAGCCACTTGAGATAAGACGTGTAATCAACATCTGATAACAATTAGAAGGATTCGCTATGACATCTCCATGGAGAAGGTATGAAGACCATGATAAGTATAATGAAGAAGGAGAACCTTGATAGTAAATGTCTTGGAGATGGACCAATGTTATCCCCAGTGAATAATGCTAGAAGCTCCTTCCATATGTAGCAATCATTGAAACGAAACAACATCACCATTCTTGTAAACTCTTGATCTACTAATAATCATCAATTTACACAAAACGAATCAACCCATTTGGAGATCCAAAAATTAGTAAATAATTAAATGGTCAAACATACCTAACACAAACATCAAACCACTCCAAACACTAGCATCTATTGCAACAAATCAGCCACCTATCAAGCATCACATTGCCATACCAGCAATCGATGTAGTAAACCCTTCACCTATCATGGGTTAAAATACACTAGCATCTACTAGGGCAAATCAACCACTTATTACAATTCCTCTTAAGCATCACCCCCATTGAAAATAAATCCATGCCATCCATAAATGATGTAGAGCACATTTGTATACATTGGAACAAATCAGTCACCTGTCGCATGTCATCCTAGGCATCACAAACACTAAAAATAAATCCATACCAGTCATCAAATAAAGTAGAACTACCACCTATCATAGGTGAGGACACACTGGCATCCACTGGAGCAAATCATCCACCTATCACAAATAATCTCGGGCATCATACCCAATGAAAATAAATCAATACCAGCGAACAATCAAGTAATGTACTACCCATCATAGCGGAAAACATATTCTCATAACAAGAGCAACTAGGGTTTCAACCCATCAAACCCTTCATGGGTGCAACTGCTCATCTCGAGCAGGCTAGGGTTTCACCACCCAACAACCACTCCCAAGTTCAACAAATAAAATATCTTACCTTCAAAATAAGCAAGAATGCAATCTCAATCCAATCAGCTACAATACCATCTAGAAATTTCAAGAATCATGCAATAAATACAAAATCAGCAACTCCATCTTGAGGCTTCTTTGATCTAATCCCTGCAAACTTTCTACCATAGGGCTAATCTGAAATATTAAATTAAAGTAGTAAAAGTTCACTTTTGTTCAATCCAATTTTGCCCAACATCCCAAGTGAATAAATACCATACTTCAATACCACAATGTTACAACCCTTAGGGCAAACGTTTCAAGCCATATAGCAGATCTGATTTCTATTATTACAACAGCAACTCTTCTCCTCTATTTTCAAAATAGGTGTTAAATCACTTCCACCAAGTCAACAGTATGTTAAGGGTTGCAATCTGCTCAATCATGAAAATCAAATCTTACGAGTACACAAATGCAGACAACTTAAAACTTATATATATATAGTATGAAGTACAAATATATACCATGGCTTTATCAAAAATTTGGTACAGGTCAAGCTCTCTAAACCCTAGCTAGGGAAGTCATAAGAAAACCCTAGCCACCAACTCCTAGATAGGAATGACTCCCAACCAAAGTTGTTCACTCCACCAAAGATCCTCAATATGCTAGCATCAAAATTGACAAGTCTTCCTTGGCATATACACCAAGATTATATAGCACAAGATCACCACACTAGCGTTCTTGTCTTCCTTAGCATTTACAAACCCTATCCATCTTGCATCACAGAAGTACATGGCAAGAAAACTCTAGTGTTAGCCTCCAAATATGATGTCCATCCCAGGGTTTGAGTCCTCAAGCACTAGGTCTTCAACTTTTACATCAATGGAATCATGAAAACCTCCATAGAACATCAAGAATAGAACAACCAAGTCTTCTTCTAAGCAAGGCATCGCACCAAGCTCAAGACTCTTCAACCTAGGCTCTTCATGACCTTGTCCTAACCTCCATTCATCCCACAAGGAGGATATAAGATCATACAAGGTGTCTCTTCATGTCTTCTACTAGGGTCTAAACCCTCATACTACAATAAGAGCTACAAAAATCATCATTATCTCCAACATCATATTCTTCTCTATGATTTACTTGCATAGCACAAACCCTAACATCTCACAAGAGAAAACACTAGTATCACTTAAGAGAAATCACTCCAAGAACATCCAAGACATCTCTCTCTCTCGTCTTCTTCTAATATTTCACCATGAACCCTAGCATCTTGCTCCCTAAAAGACATCTCTAAGACAATCACAAAGAAATAGAATACAAATGATGATATGATATGGCAAGAGCTCTCTCCTCCCTTTATATATACAAAAGGTGATGGAGGCTAACATAAAATGTAAGTAACCAATAAGGCGACCCTGCATGGAGCACTTTATAATACAAGGATATACATGTCTCAAACTAGGGTTTATCCAACCCCCAAGGTGAAACACCCTCTAAGCATGCTCCTCCTTGGACTCAATGCCCCTCCTTGAAGATGGTGCAGTGCAATGTGCCCTCTTCCATGATGGAGGCTAACATAAAATATAAGTAACCAATAAGGGAACCCTACATGGAGCACTTTATAATACAAGGATATACATGTCTCAAACTAGGGTTTATCCAACCCCCAAGGTGAAACACCCTCCAAGCATGCTCCTCCTTGGACCCAATGCCCCTCCTTGAAGATGGTGCACTCTCCAATAGATTGTTAGTGCAATGTGCCCTCTTCCATGATGGTCCATCATCCAAGTGTCATCATCAGTGTTGCAGGAACCGTCCCCGCCCCCCAAGGATCCAAAGGCAGATCTGTGTCCCGTACGGATCCGCCACTGGTCCTTCAGCGAAACCGCGGATTGGAAAATCAGATCGACATTGCCTCCTTTTTTTGGCGGTTCCTGTAAAATTGAATTCGTGGGGGCCCAATCCGCAGCTCCTACTACCCAATCTGCGGTTCCTATTTCCTAATCCACGGATCCGAAAAGGATCGAGTGCAAATCTGTGGAGGTTCGAGAGTGTATCCACCGCGGATCGTGAGCGGATCTGAGAGAAGGTGGACGGTTCCGCGAGGCCTTTTTTGTTTTTGGAAATTTCGAATTGTTCTATGAGGAACTACACTTACCGAATACTCCCAAGGTGCTCCTTAATGCTCCCTAGACGCTTCCTAGATGCTCCCTAATGGTAATGTTAAATTCTTAAAGTAAAAGTGACATTCTCCTTTATCTTTCATTTCCATCCTTTTAAATTTTTAACATTACGATGAAATGACTCAGGATGTTTGAGAGTGGTTCCAACCTCATCAGACTTCATATGGAGAAAATAGAATTTCATATCCCATTCAAAACTCAGCAGACATAACAGTTTTCAGGATCAATGGGAATGTGGCGTTTCATTGGATTATATCATGTATGAGGGCATGTGATTAGCATTTAATCAAGAGAAACAAGCCCTATATGTACCCCAGTGTTGGTGTTATTGATTGTTGAACTCCTTTGTCATGGCTTTAGCAATTATGTACCCTTCACTCAAGTCAAAATCATTGATCAGGCATGTTAAGCTTTCTCTACCATATTATAAGGCTTGGATTAAGTTGTTTGATCAAAATTAAGCAATGTTGACTAAAATCCCTATAGAATTGAAGTAGAGGCAAAGGCTAGACAAGAGAAGAGAAATCTAGATTATAGATGGTTGATGCTGGAATAATTAATCATTGATGTATAATGGATGCCATATCTATCTTAATTTATGTAAAAATATGCATGTTTCATGTCTTCTACAACTAATTTGGTATTTTGGATGTTTTTTAATATAAATGCAAAAAATAATATATATATATATATAGTGGACGCTTCTGAAATGCTTCGATTCCTAGATTTTTGGAAAATGACGCTTCCACGTCCCCGCTTCCAGAAAACATCCCCATTTTGTCCCCGCTTCATGCAACATTGGTCATCATGCAAGGCACCACTCCTCTAATTGTTTGCCCAATGCTACTAGTACACCAATATGATCACTAAGCTCCAATACTCCTCAAAATGTGTCCAAGTCCATAACCAACCTCCATGGAGTATGCCCCTTAACCCAAGTGTCTTCAAGTCAAGTATCCAACCTCCAAGGAGTTTATCACATGGTCCCAAGCTCCTACAACTACATGACCTCCAAGTGCCTAACACTCCTCTTAGTAGGTACCTCTCCTAATCAAACAACCAACTCCCATGTGCACCCAATGGGTTATTCATCATGTTGCTTAGGGAAATGACCCTCCTAGGTAAGGGCACTATGCTAGCACTTAAACCAATGTCAAGCTTCCCACCCAAACTAAGCCATCCATAATATGTCCATGGAGCACCACCAAGGGACTAGTGCTAGGTGAAAATGCTTTTGGAGTTGTTGACCATGCATATGTCAACAGTTCCAAGAAGCAGGGTACACAACAGTGAATGAAATTTTTAAAGTCATTGTCATCGTTGTAATACCAAATTCAACAGTTTTATTGTCAAAATGATTCTAGTAAGACTATGAAGCCATGTAAAAACATTTACGTAAGGTATTGACTCTTAACAGGGAGTTTTTTTACCCTTCGCTAATTATTCATGTCTCTGAACCCAAATAATTGGCAAAGTTTTTCTCCCAAGCATCCCCCAAAGTTAGAGTGGAATTCTCTGTTGAAGTCTTAGGTGAGTCCTAGTGTTATCGAGTCTATGTATTTTTGTCATACTAGATCATGTGTCTTGTGTCGCAAAAATTGGTTAAGTCTAAAAGGTTGTCTATTGTAAATTTCCCTATGGGTGATTATTGTAAAATCTTGATGCAAAAGGTGTTCTTTAGGAATATTTTTGGTGAATAGTAACTCATAATTAGACACCATTGCCAAAATATTTTTTAGACCCCACTTTGAAGGTGGAAAATATGTATAATCCCCTCTTGAGTAATTTTATTTATTTTCTGGCAAAAATTAAAAGAAAATTAATTAGCCAAAATTATCAAAAAATTAAAATGAGAAAATTAATTCTCTCCAAGTGGAAAAATCATTGAGGACCTTTTTTAAAAGGAAAAATCAAGTCAAAATTTAAAGGCCTCATTTCCAAGGCAGAATGTCCCAATTCAAAAATTCGTTGGACCAAAAAAACTGTTTTTCCAGCAAAATCAAATTTCTTGGACCAAGTGGTTGATTAAAATGCACAAGTTACAACAATTCTATTTTTTTGAAGATTCTCCAGAGGACCAAAATCAACCAAAAGTTTGATTTTGGCCCACCCAGCTCAAGTCTCAAGGGGATCAAATTTCTTTGGGTATTTGTGTAGCAGTTATCAATGGATAAAAATAATTTTATAAGGATCAAACCTTGGATCAGGTCAAACTAGCAGTTTTTCCACTTGGAGGGGTCTCACACTCTCATTTTTTCTATATAAGGAAGTTATTGAGCTCCTCATTCATAAAGATGTACTCATCAGAAAATCTTAAGCAAGTTGTGAGTCAAGTTGTTGGATGTAATTTTTATTCTACAATGATAATATCAAGTCTTTGGGGATTTATTCGTGATGGTGTTCCTCCTCTGCTTCTTATGTAATGTTTTCTAGATCGTGTGCTTAATACTCTACTGAATATCACTGCCAAGTTATTATTTCATTAGCCAACAGTTGGATTATATATTTGCACAGGTATCTTGCATTAGGTACTGGGTTTATGAAAAGCATTCTAGCTCACTCGATCTAGCAAGTACCTCTAGATCTTGAGGGTTTTAATGTGTATCTAGCCCCTTTTGATCTAATAACTTCATCATAAGTGTTTAGAGATTATAAGGTATTCAGCTCTTGGGTGAGAAGGGAAGTCTTCGATTGGACCAGCCAACTCCCAAGTCAAGAAACTTAAGGGCCTATTGTGTTAAGCTTTTAGGGCTTATCTAACCATTTGTATGCAATGACTTGGCCATGGCTCTAAATTAAATTTATTTTTCCACTCAAATCATTTCAAATTTAATTGTGCAAATAAAGTTAGATCTGATTATTAGAACTTGATAATTTTATTGTGGATATTGTAAATTAATTTACTAACCCTTGTATTTTATTTTTCTAATGTAAATAGCTAGTGGGGTTTACTTTTCAAATTTGAATTTTCTCTATAAATATTGGAGGGCGTCTAGGCTTTTGCCAGGCCTATTTGATTTTCATTGAAGGCTTAAGCCCTCACCTAGCCTAACGGCTAGGGTTTGGGCATTGAATCATCCTTGGAGGAAGTCGACCAGCTAAGGAGAGGAGGTTGAGTGGAATTTAAGGGTAGGTCTAGCCTCAAGAGGCCTAAATCCATCAAAATGAGCCCTTATTCCATCAACACTCAAGCAAATCTAGAGGTTGCTAGCCCTTTTAGAGCTATTCCTATTGCATCAAGGGCTTTTCATAGGGTTTGGTGTTTTCAAAATTTATTAGCAAATTCTCTTGGGCTATAAATCATATTTTTAGCATAATCTAACTCGTTTCCATTGCAGATCCACCATAAGTCACTTGGAGGCCAAAAAAGTGTGATTGGAAGCCTAATCTCGTGGCCCGCAAAGGATTTGAGGGTTTGAAGCCCTAGCCATAGGCCTTAGAGCCTTGGTCGCAGGCCTATTTTAGCCTCTAAGCCCTAGCTGCAACCCCTAGAGGGTCAATAAACCATAGTCGCAGTCCTAAAGGAGGTATCTAGCCCTAATGCTAGGCCTTGGAGATTTAAAATTTCATTGCAATTGATCTTTGACTAACAATCTTGTGTTTGCAAGCCTAGCGAAGAGGTTTGGTATAGTTTTTCATTGAGAGATTTATCATTTAAGGTCTGATCCATTGAAGTTTATTGACTAATCACATGTTGCAGGCTTGGGAAGGGTTATTGTCTTTTTGTTTTGGGGTTGGGACTTCATTTTCCATCATAGCTAGCCTTATAGGCCTAGCCACAGGCCTAGAGGCCTCTTTCTCCCTAGGTCGTAAGCAATTTCTTAGCTAATTCTTCGCATGTAGTGGTTTTGGGCTAACCTTTTGTGATTTGAGCACTTCTTTGTCCCTCAAAAGTTGCCATTTGTGTGTTCATTCAAGTATACCATCTCTTGAGACTAGACCGCTGACCTTTAGGGCCTTGTTGCTCTCATCCTTGGTCTATGCGTTAACTGTCTATAATCATATCTAAAGTGAACTTGTTGCAAACCCTATTCACCAAGTTTAAAACCTAATACAAAGCCTAAAAACAATTTAAAAATAACTCAACAATCACATATCAATCACAAGTGTTTTAGTTATCATATCTTGCTATTTTAAGAACTGATTGGGTTGTTAATGGACTAAAATCATTGTTATATTTGTCTGGTATAAAATTGCAAAGGTTTGATCTCATTCTATAGTGAAGTACATTGAAGGTTTAGTTCATTCTTGAAGTGGTTGTTCATGCATCTATTGGCATTTGAAAGGGCAAATTAATGGTTGATTGGAATTTGGCATCTATAGGACATTGACATTGCTATTGATTTCTCTCTTGTCTTATTTAAGAACAACTTTGTTTGGGTTACTACCTCACATTTCATTGTGCATTTCATAGTTGCATTGTTAGTCTCTAGTTGCATTTCATTGAAAATGTGTCTCTCTTTTGCAAAAGTTGCATTGCATCATTAAATTTTTGTTGCACTTCATTAACTAATTTCATTGTTAGCAATCTCATCTAAAGTGCTTGTAGTTGTGCTCTTGCAAATTTTGAAAGCTTTTCTCTTGTTCTAATTCATAAATCTAAAAGTGAAAGAGAAATCCTAATAAGGCACATATAAGTAATCATTGTTCTTGAGAAATATAGGGGCAGCAATGTAGGTGATTTCTCTTTTGATGATAATTGTTTTTGATGTGTTTTTACTTCTTTAGATTAGCTTCTTTTCACTTGATTATTATTAGTGTTTTCTTCATCAAACAGCTATCAAACCATAAAGAACAATAAGACAAAGTACACAAGATGTAGGTGATCAGCCAGGGCCAAAACCTCTCCAAACTTGGGAGGAAAACCCACGAGAATTCTTCTTCTTATAAAATCTTCAATTGACGAATTCCAATACCTAGACCCTTGACCAACAACCCTTACAAGACCAAGTCAATCCTTGCCTTGAGTCAAAGTCAACTTCTTCTTGATATTGTTGCACTCTCTCCTTCATCTTTAACCCTTGACCCTATAACCCTAGTCTGAAATTCTCAGCCTCTTTTCCTGCAATTCTCAGCCTCTAGTAGATGACTACAACTTCTGCACATGTGACAAAATTAGGGCAACTTTAGCCCTTTTTGTCCTTCGCTAGGCTTGTGCTAGTCCCTTTATGACTTCAACCTGCAAAATAACCTTTCTCCTTGACTTGTTTTGGACTCCTTGAGTTGATTGTCTCTTTGATTTGTTGATGTAGGATAAATGCTAGTCTCCTCATACGTGTGAACAGGATTAGCCCAAAACAGCTCCAAAAATCTTTTTGATCTTCCTCCTCTTCTTCACTTGATATGAGACTCTTTCTTGTCCAATGATCGATCTTTTGTGATGCTACTTGAATGCACTTCAAAATGGTCGACTAGCCTTGTATATATAGGCTTCTTGACACATCAAATAGGCTGACTTGTCACTGTCCCTTAGGCTGACTTGTCTTTTGAGAAGGTCGACTCGTTGCGTGCATTTGACTTAGTCTTGGAGGTTTATTTTGCCTTTATTTTGACTCTAATAATGTCTTTTTACAATAAGTGACATGCCCAAATGGGTCATTCATACATGACATCCTATAAACTCTCAATGGGAACTTGACCTCTAAAATAAATTCTTCTTGAGCATGAAACCCATGCCTCAAGGAAAAAATAACAAATTTATTTTTCTCATTACATCAAATACATAAGATCATGATTACATGTCATTATGAAGACCGAACCTAGTTACATATTTCAACAATTGTTTCATTCAGTTATATTGAAGTGTCTCTCTAATTGTAATTGGATCTTGTAATCTTGCTTGATCAGTGGAAATTGAATATATTAGTTACAAGTAATTGATCTTATTGGAGCACTTTGCACAACTGAAATCTCATTGAAGCATTCCTAATTTGGGCATCATCTTGCATTCTCATCCTAGATTAGACTTGCATAACTAAAATTTACCTCCAAGCATAAGCTTGGTTGATAGAAACTTAGGGCCACCTTCTTCATCAAATTTGAGAAGTTAGAACCATTCACGATTAACGCAAGTGACCTTGCAGTTCTCTTATGGGCAATCCCTTGTAGGAATGGAAGCACTTGGGTGGTTAGACGTCCTGGGAAGGTATCATTAATGATATTGTAGCCTCCATCCCTAGTACTTCTCTCTACAACCTTGTTTGTGACTAGATTCAAAACAATTGAGGAGAAGGCTTCACCTAGAATAGGCATTTAACTAAAACTAACCAAGATCTTGCATCCCACTTTTAGATTAGATCATGCACTTCATCTAGGATAGATCTTGCATCTTATATTTACAGCGATTGTATATCTGGTAATTTGACATATTAATCTTTATTGTGCAAGTATTTCTTAATTTGAAGGCACCAATCTCTCACTAATATATCTTAAGAATCTAATTTGTAGTGCTCAGTAATCTCACTTGCCGCATAATTTTAAATCAAGTTGCTAGGATATTCATTTGTATCTCCTAAACTTGTTGGTCCTCAACAAGTTCCTCATCCATTTCACCTTTAGGGTCTACCCCCCTTAAACTACTTAAGGACATAAACAGAGTGAGTAGGGAACAGAGTGGCAGCCCCTACTCTGACTGTTATCGCCTCAGGTGTACACTTCAAGCGAAAACAAGAGTAACACATAAAACTAACATTCAATATTGGCCCCAAGTGTGAAGATGTTATCAGCCATCTAGTACTCCAAGTGAAACCCAGCGTACACTTTGGCCCTAAGGTGTCTATTCTCCAACTCATCTGAAAGGCATAGATGCAAAACCATAGCATATAACTTCGGGAATTGTACCCAACCATGATGGTCCAATACTTGTTTGGGTGGAGAGAATACAAATCTAATAACTTCTACAAGTATTACAAAGGTCATTGAGTTCACAAACACCACCTTCATACATCTACTAATAAATTATTGTTAATAGAGAGGAAAATTAGGACCATTGTAGAGATAACCAAGAGCGTGGTTAAGCATAAAAATCCCTCAACGTACTTCATCACACTACAAGGGTGCATCATGTTTGTATGATTGTAAAATATATAAAATTATTAAAAATATAATTGAGAATATGTAAAATGATATAAACTTGAAAACAAACAAACAAGATACATAATTATTCATATTATAAGAAACATTCATGATCATCATGACAACAACATTTCAACATTCAACACAATAAGAATAATTGTTATATTAACTTAAATATTTATATGTAGTATTTATGTGTTACAAAAGGTTCAAAACTTCACAATTCAAATCACATCGAACAAAAATAGACTACTCAATACTCATTGGCAATTGCCCATCAATCATCAATGCCAATGTTAGTGTCTTTTGCATCCTTTAGATCCTAGGCCTAGGTGCTTTCTAAGTATATGTGAAATATATAAAATTCTAGAAAACAAAACAAATAAAAGGTTAAATGTTAAAACTATTAAAAAAGAAACATATCATAACTAATATTAGAATAGTCATCACATGATATTTCAAAATTCAGCATAATAATATGAGTTGTTTTATAAACTTGTCTTTGAGATATAACATCAATGTGTTGCTAAAGATTAAAAACTTTAATATTCAAATCATATGAAAGAAAACAGAGTAATCTATGCTTGTTGACAATTATTCATCAATCATATGCCAATGTTAGTGGCTTTTGCATCCTTAAGATCCTTGGTCAAGCCTTCAAGGTGCTCTCCAAGTAGTTATTGCTCTTAAGCTCTAGCTCAACTTCAAGGTTTGGAGTTGTAGGTAGCGCAACAAGGCTATCTAATTCAATCTCCTCACAAATGCATATAGAAGCATCTATATATTCGTCCACGGTTTTCGAGACGACCTTTATCGTAACATAGGTCTTTCCAAGAAAGAGGTAGATGGTAGTGTGATTAATAAATTGGGATTTAAACTTTATTTGATCCTCTAAATGAATAAAACCATATGTACTCCAATTCTACTTGGAGATCACAAAATTGGTAACTTGCAAGAGTAAACACAAAGCAAGTGTCTATAGCTCTAGGGCATACCTGCTGTGAAGTGTTCAATTGTCTATCAAAACCTTGAGAATTCACTTATCACGTAAAGCCAAGTGTACCAAACTCACCTTCCCATGTGAAAGTTAAGCAAAACTAACTATGAATGATGGGCACCTCCTGAACCATAAATCTTCTTCCATGCAGACATTCTTGAATGGTGTTGTCATTGATGTCAAAATCAGTTGTTGGTTATCAGCTCAGTCGTTGATGTTCAGCTTTGTCATTTGTGCCAAGAGAAGACATGAAGAGCCATGAAAACTTGAACTCAAGCCCCTAAATGGGCACTCTTAATATATGTCAGTGGATTACAATAATTAGAAGTACCAATGGACAAGAAGCCCCAGAAGAGAGGTAAGGAAGCCAAAGTCCAGATGCCTTGCACTTGTTGAGGCAAATGAATGTGAAGGACAGTGAATTTGCATGCAAGAATGTCATCATTTGATTGTGCTCGTCATGTTGTTTCCAACGGTAGATGGCACGCCACATGGTTCTTCGCGATTGAGAAGATATGCCCTCTTGAAGATCAAGCCCCAAAGTCAGGATCAAGGTGCCCCAAACGAATAGTAAAGAAGCCCTAGGTTTGGTCCCAAAATTGGAAATAAATGTTGCATGCGTAAACTACATGTCAGCCCCATAAATATTAATGGAAATAAATATTGCATGTGTAAACTACAAGTCGGCCATACTTGAAATAAAGACTAAAAAGTCAAATTAAACTTTGTGTACAGGTCGGCCCCATAAAAAAAGGGGGTTTTTAAATTAATTTTTGGGGTCAAGTCAGCCCCCCTTTAGTCCCTCTTGATAACCATAAAAGGAGGCACCCGTCCAAGCATTTAGGCCATCAAATCATGAGGCATTTTGCTCCGAAAAAGATCAGGCCGTGGACAGGAAACGCAGGAGCAATAGAGGCCGAAGTTTTTAAAGTTTTTTTTCTCTTATTTTGTTGGTTCGTACAGGTCTATGCCTATCTGATCTGAGGCCAAAGTTACCTTGTTTTTTTGGGCTATATTTCCTATTTCAAGCTCGCTTTAAGGCTGGGTATTTTTGTCGAAGCAAGGCTGAGGTTCCCTGGTGAAAAGGCCGAACACTTCAGGCTCTTCTGTGGCAAATTTGCTAAGTCATTCCAGATCCAATATGAGGCAAATTTGCTAAGTCATTCCAGATCCAATATGAGGCAAATTTGAGGTTGTTCTGAGGCCATGTCTGAGGCAGCATCCTGAGGGAATTCACTATGTCCACTCCTACCCATGTTCTGATTCCTATTCATTTTTGTTTTCAATATCTGCAAACACACTCAGATATTCATACAATACACAGTACATTACAATTTGGGCATGAATGATTAAATCATTATTGGCCAAGAGAAACCAAGGGTTTGATAATGCAGTTCCATGATCTAACAAATGGAGAAAATCTTCAAGTAAGAGGCAACATGACCAGACACTGTAATTGCGAGAACAAACAGACCCAAGCATAATCCAGCAAGCACAACGATCTACTCTCTATATGTAGGAGAAATCAACTAATGAGAATCGACCTAAGTCAGAGCTCAGCGATTTGATGAAATTTTTGTGAGAATGAGATGGAGAAAGCTGTCAGGACTATTTTTGAAGCCGACTTAAACAGAGATTGTTACATTGACCTGCTAATGCAATGACTGTAAATGTTTGATTTACCAAAGGTGATATCAACATAACCAATGGAAATAAATCTTACATGGATCGACCAGTTCAACATCGACTAAGTCAAATGCTTTCGAGTCAGGTATTATGCTTATAGAGAGTGATAGTGGAGGGCCAAGGAGAGAACATTCTAGTCACCAGAGGAGCAGGTTATATTGGCAGTCACGCTACTTTACAGTTGCTATTGGGTGGCTACAGGATTGTTGTTATTGATAATCTGATAACTCTTCAAGAAGCCATCAAAAGAGTTGCTCAGCTCGTTGGCAAATATGAGGCAAATCTTAAGGGCCAAACAAATTCTGACTCGGCCAGAACTCACACAAAAAAAAAAAAAGAAATTGAGTATAGTCTCTACTGAGTGTGTTGAAGCTCACAGATTGGGTAGCCCAACTTGGTGCCAAAGTTTCAAATCTGTCGGATGAGATCTCTGGGGTAATTACAGCCAGCTGTTGAAGGATTGTCTTGAGCCTGTTTTGATTCCTGTCTCATCAAACTTAAGGAAGAGATTGTGACCAGTTCAAGGACCAATTTTGAGGGCTGCAGGAAGCTAAAGGATGAAGGGTTCAGATCAAGGGTAAAATAGATCAGATCCCGAGGAATAATTGTGTGTGAACAGAGCAGCCTTAAGCCCTTGAGTTGTACCAAGAAGAGCAGGTTTGAGGATGACTGAAGACGGAGCTTATCTTCAGTGACAGTGATTTGTGAGCAGCTTCACAGTAGCACTTGGAGCAAATTTGTGTGACGGATTTGAAGCAGTATTGTGACAGTGTTATAACAAAAATTGACTATTGGACTGAAGCAGAGGCAATTCAGTGACATCAAGGTTACTGACAGCAGTGGTTGGACAAGTGATTGAGTGCAAGTGGCTAAGCAGCATAATCTATTATGTTATATCTTCGGGGTGATTGGGTGGTGCATGGAGGAGACTGAAGACTCCTTCAGGTTGGTGCCTGAGAACATCTTCAATCTTCAGAGTGGTATGGTGGGGCAGGTTGGTGTCTGTGCAGCAAGTTGGTGCATCCTTTCTGTTGGTGCTAATAAATCAGGGGGTTGTGCCTCCTAGTCGGTGCCAGTAAATAAGGGAGCTGGAGCTTCCTTTAAGTTGGTGTCTCTTTCCAGTTGGTGTTGGAGAATCTTGGAAGTTGATCCTTCTTGTTGATATAATCTTCAAGAAATATATTAAAAGTGTTCTGTGGTTTTCTCCCATTTGGGTTTCCACATAATAAATCTCTTATGTACTCTCTATGATGTTATGCATTGTTGAGTGGTGTTGTTAGCTGTTAATGTTTACATGATATGATTGAAATGGTAAAAAATGCCAAAATATTGATTCATCCCCTCTCATTATTCGTGAATATTCCAACAGACATCAATCCCTTCATGACCATTCTATTGTGGGAAGGAAGCATGTTGTTTCTTCAATCTCATATCATTTTGAATCAAAGGTATAAAATGTCCTATAAAGAGGCATGTTCAACTTGTGGCAAAAGTTAAGTATATTTTGTTCTAATTTTGGATATAAAACAAAGATTTTCTCATCTATGATGGATTTAAGCCTCATGCACAAAGTTAATGTTTTCAAGTACCTCTCCTAAACATAGGCTATCTATTCACATAGAAAAACATATCACATGCTACAATCCAATCAAACTACAAATGAAACATAATCCCAAATAGTATCAACAAGAACTAATGCCTCATCTTAATTCCAGTCTCTGATGAAGATTATCTCCATGATGCCCACATGTCAATAACAGAGGCAGAATATAAATGCCCTTTCACCTTCCATGTCATAGAAGAAGAATGTAATATGAAATGAATTTGATGTCCATGGGCTTAGGCAACTCTATCTTAGAAAACTTCATGATGATCAGTAGTTAATTTAAAAATATAGCATTTTCATCCATCTTCAATTACCTTCGCAATCCCACTAATAAAGGGCAGTCCCTTGATCTCATGGAAGCTATATGGAAATCTCCTAGGAGAGAGTGCTATAAGCTGAATTTTCATGAAGCAGCAAAAGGCAACCTTAGTAGATCTGCTAGTGAGGGAATCATCGAAGAAAGTGAGGGTCAGAGGTTGTGGCAATTAATATGGAAAGAATAGGAACAGATTTGAATACTGAAGCTAAAATGAAAGCTAATTTCTAAGCTGACTTTTGATGGAGCAGAGGAGGGCGACCATGGTAGAGCTGCTGGTCTGGGAATCATCAGAGACAGTGACGGTTAGGCTGTGGCTATTAATATGGAACGCACAGGAATAGAGTTGAGTAATAAAGCTGAAATGAAAGATTTGATTGGTGGGGTCAAAACTTATCTTCAGCCCGGTTTAAGGAAAGTGATCATAGAAGATTCCCAAATGATAATCATCCTTGTGCAAAAATCAGACCCTTCATCTGATTGGAATTTAAAACTTTCAATGCAAATGAATAAAGAAAAATACTATGAAAAAGATTAAAGGCAGAATAGCACCATATCCAGAGGTCCAGGAACAAAATGGCAGATTAGTTAGCTAATCAAGCATTAAATATGCAAAATACAGCTTTAAAGATTATACCTATTCCTAAAGTGATAGAAGAGGGAGATTGGAACACAAAGTTAAGTAGATTAAATGTCAATGATAAGGAAAATGGACCCCAGAGGCAAAACTCCTTTGAATTACAGCTAATCAAGCATTAAATATGCAAAATACAGCTTTAAAGATTATACCTATTCCTAAAGTGATAGAAGAGGGAGATTGGAACACAAAGTTAAGTAGATTAAATGTCACTGATAAGGAAAACGGACCCCAGAGGCAAAACTCCTTGGAATTACCTATGGGTTATTTTTATTTGAAGGTCGATGTGTTGCAAAGAACTTTAGTTCAGAGGCTTGATAGGGGACCATTTTGCACTCCACACACAAGAATGTGGATATGTGTCATAAAGGTTTGGCAACTTGCACTTACCTTTTGAGACATCTGCATTTCACATTAACTGGACCAATTTTATTCTCATTTGGATTGTTTGTTCTTCTGCTGCAAACAATGCTTTTTGGGTAGCTTTGTCTCTTCCTGGGTCTAGAATTATCTGAAATTGGCATGGCAAACTAGAAGAATTCGAAGAAAGGTAACTGTCATCTTGCAAAATGCTGGGGGATAGAACTGCCTGCTGGCAATGGCTCTTGTCCTATGGTGACAGAACAAAAGCAAATGAGGATAGATGGCAATCAAATATCAATTTTGAAGGAGAGACGATCATGGTATAAGAAGATCATTCAGATAGGAAAGGAAGCAGTTAAAGGGATTGAAAAGTCATCTTGGCCAGACCTCAAGGATACAAATAGTGGAAGGAATATTTACCTTACTACCACGAACAAACATTCCCTGCACATTAGTGAATGATTTCTGAAAATGAAAACATAAAAATTCAGCTTTAGAGCAAAACAAAAAGGAATCATGACATGTCTAAGGAACTTTGGGAGATATCTCAAGACCAAAGATGTCATCCTGCAGCAGACTTGCAGAAATGTAAGGCATTAGTGGGGGATATGGCATTTTAAAGGAATTGCACCTAGTTCAAACAGAAAATCAAATTAACTTTGGACTTTCTTAAATTGATATACAAGAAGAAGAAGAGTTTGACAATTTCCTAAAGATCAGCAAATGGGGGCACTCCCTCCACAGCCTATCTCACCTGGGCAATCTGCCCTCCCTCCAGCATGGATAATGATAGTAATAGCTTGACTCTTGAGTAGCAAAGACAAAGTCAATTGTCAAGTTGAACGATAAGTTGCTCTTTTTTATTTTGGTTGTTTATTCTGTGAAAGTTTTCAGACCTGAGTTTATAAATTATCCTAACTATGGCTTCAAACTTGGATTAGTTCTGTTATATTTGGTTCCCATTTTCCCTCTATCTAGGAACTGCATGGTATTATTTTGTACACTTTCTTTCGTTAATATAAAGCCATTTCTACCAGCAGCAATGATAACTTTGCAATCTAATCCATTTTTTCAGTAGTCTTAAATGCATTATTGAATGCATGCACACGTCGCATCAAAAAAATGTACTATTTTTCACCGCAATCCTATCCTTACCAACAAAGTTTTCATTTATGGTAACATATGAAATCGGATTTGTCCTCCCCCCCTCGTGTCCCGAATCCCACAAATCGAACACGATTCTCTAGGACACGTGTCTGATTCTCGTGTCCAGCGTGTCCTGGAGCATGTCCTAGAGTGTGTCTTGGAGCATGTCCAGCATGTCCTGAAGCGTGTCCTAGAGTACACCCATCTATCATTGTTGAAGATTGCAAATACACGATTTACCTCTTCATTCACATCATGTTGAAGAGGTTATGGGAGGTCAAGACCGCTCTTGGGGCCATGGTTATTTCAGAGTTTTGGTCTTTTTGGAGAAAGGTAGAACAAGCAGCCTCAAAAAGAGTGAAGGACACAGTGTTAGATGATGCTTGGTGGGAGAAGGTAGATCTCACTATTAAGATCATGGACTCTATCATTACTTTGCTATGATTTACAGATACAGACCAACCCATCCTAGGAGAGGTTTATGAGGGATGGAATTCCATGATTGAGTTTGTGAGGACCATTATTTTACAGAGTGAGTGCCCTGAGTATGAGACATCATCAAAGGCCTTCTTCATCACCATACAAGATATTCTTGTCAACATATGGGACAAGAATTGCACACCTTTGCATTGTTTGGCTCACTCATTGAACCCAAAATACTATAGCCAGAATGGTGGATCTTCCCGCATATTCCCTCGTCGCATGGATGGTGAAATTTCACAGGGGAGGAAGGATGCATTGAGGCAGATATTTCAGGATAGAGCATCACTTAATGAGGTGGAGGATTCCTTTTCAGAGTTTTCCACTGGCATTGGGCGATTCGCAGGCTATGATGTGATTAGAGACAGGGGGGCTAAGAAGCCATATTCTTGGTGGGCAACTCATGGGGCAACAAACCCTCCTCTACAGCAGTTAACCATGAGGCTCCTCTCTCAAGTGACTTCATCCTCTTGTTGCGAGAGGAATTGGAGCACATATGGGAATTTTGATTTTGATGACTTAATGAGAAAAACACAGTTTCTTGTCTTTCTCCTATTGGATCATTGATGAATCTGTCACAATTGTATTTGTATGCATAATGTTACTTTGTAAAACTTGCAAATTTTAAATTTACAATGTAGAATCTAGACCTATGTTTGAATTTGTATCATGAATGAGAATTTGTGTAAGAGATATCTATTTAGTATTAATTTATAATATATATATAATAAAATAATATATAATGTGTCCTAACGTATCCTGTACCGGGGGGTCAACATTACTGTGTCGGACACTCGAATTTTCGTGTCCTGCATGTCCCCTGTCCCCATACACTCGAATTTTCATGTCCTGCATGTCCCCTGTCCCCATGTTAGGTGACTTAGGTGGTAACATTATCGCAAAATCTAGTAAACCTAGTGGAAAGCCTCACTAGGCAAATCTAGACCTTATGGCAACAAGAGATCAGCCACCACTATTGCCTCAAGAGCCTTTCCCCAACTATTTAGTGGTAAATTAAACCACAAGGGAAGCCTCCCTATATATATTCACCTAAACAATATTCAACAAGAAGGGTTTAGGGTGATGAAAGGTCTAATGATTGGGATAAGGGACCGATGGAGCCAAGAAGGTTAAGATACTCTTTACCAAGGATCAAGTACTCTATCCTAGACCACTTTAATAGATGAGCAAGCAGTTATAAGTTAGGATTTGATACATGTTCAATGATATGTCATGCAATGTCATATAACAGCCAGAAGAAATGGCATTGCAAATGTAGATCAACAAAGTTACAAGGCTATCAATTAGGCATGCAAAATTTAAGGTATACAATTGAGTTTTTTTAATGGCTGAAATATGCATAAAGCGGCAATAGGGAAGATAATGTCAGTCGTAATATTTGGGTTTTATTATGCAATTAATGCTAGATTTTGCGTTTCTCCGATTATTAAAGGTAATCCCTATTAAGAGGGCAATAACAAATTAAGTAAAATTACAATTTGACACAATTTCAAGAAAACCCTAACCCTAAATACCAAGAAGCTCGAGAGAAGAAAGAGAAAAATATAAGTAAAGGAGAGATTGATCAACACCTACTAGACTAGTGGCTTGATCTAAATGGTTAATGGAGTCCTTTAGGGAAAATTGAATGAAGACGGCCTTGATGAAGGGGGTGAGAGGGCAAGAGCCTTTTCTTACAAACCCTAACGAATTCCTTAGATGGGAGACTTTAAGTTCAAGAGATGCACATATCAGAGTTATCTTTAAGGATTCAAGGAAAACATTCTCACATACCATGAAGAATCGAGATTTCAAGATAAATATTGTAAATTTAACATGTGTCACCTAGAAACTCTAATTCACACATTATAGCATGCAAAAATTGAAAGATAAACAATAACCTCACAAAACTTCCACAAGAATCTCTTCAATCTATCCCAAGAAGCCTCTTCGTGCAAAAATCCTCCTCAGAAAGACAATTTGCACCATGAAACTGCAATGCAATGAAGTAGAAGACAAGCCCAAAGCTAGTGCGCGCTACTAGAGAATAAAAAGTGTGATCAATGATGATGACAATGAAAAGTGACTCTCCTCTATTTATATGATAGTAACCAAGTCACATTTTCAGAATTTTCCAAGCAAAGCCCTAAAGCAAGTTTACTTGAGCATTCAACTAGGTAAAGGTCATAAGCTGACCTTGAAATAGCTTTAAAACATAGCAAAATGCTAAATATAACCCACGTGTGTGGGAGAAAAATGATCTCCATCATGACGCCACCCTCCAAAATAGGCAATAATGCATCAAATAAGTGATGTAATGGTCCAAGAGTGCTCCACACTCCAAGAAAACCTCAAAGTGCATGTGTACATCTCCAATCCGCACCTCCTCCACCATGACGTTATCCAAAAGGAGGCCTATGTCACCCTTTCCATGCATGTAGGAGGATGTGGCACCATTTAGGGCAAGCGTTGGCATCAAAGAGGGATGTGCTAACCCTCCCATGTCATCTCAATGACAACCATCCTCATCTAGGCTCTAGAACAAGGCATCACCCATCAAATAAGGTCAAGGTCAACCTTGGAGCATCTTAAGTCCATCTTGGCACATCATCAAATAGTCCAACCACCCAAGCTTTCAAGCGCAATATTTCAGCATCTAGAGGCTCATCAAGAGGTATAGAAGCATGTGGAAGTTGCACAAATCCCGACACTCATCTCTAGAGGGGCAACATTGGGAGCAAAAAGTCATGTATGCTCTTAAAAAGGAGCAAAGAACCCCCTCAAAGGTGTTGAAGAGGAGCCAAGCTATCCCTCAAGGGATCTCTATTGCATGTAGATTCCACCTGAACAAAGCCTCTCAATATCAAGTGAGATCAACTTCATTAGGGATATACAACCATTAAAGCATAATGATGGACCATATCTAATGTTAGGGGCATGGAAATACTTCACACAAAACTCACCTTCAAATGTCTAACTAGATTAGGACCTGTAAACAAGTCACCTCACTATGTTAGAAATGATTAGGTAATCAACACTATTAGGTGTTTCCAGCCCCAGAGGGGAATGAAATGTCCTAGATTGACCCATCAATCCATAGGTGTGTGATATGGTGGTCATGGAGTGGGAAAGACTTCAAGAAAGATTCCATAGCCATAAGACCAGCTAATGGGGATCCCACATCAAGAATGTAATGATGTGAGGGAGAAATCGTGGTGGCATGAATTGTCCCTTTCCTCAACCTGCTTTTTTCACCCCTCTAGTGCACCTTTTACTTTAATGGTTTGTCTTTATTTGGTGCATAGCTCAGAAGCCCAAGCTTGCTTTATGCTTTTCCAATACCCAATTTCTCATTCATCGAGGTTGGGACAATCAAAAGTTCCTTTCCTTTAGATGAAGCATTAAATGCTTGAAGAACTGAGTGATGGCTAATGAGGGGGGTAAAGCTCATGCTAGGATTTTGCCCATGCGCTAGATATGTCCCAGCCATCTTATTTATTTTACATTTTCTTTCTATTGAGGCTTTATATGCTTTTATCGTTCTTTCAGCTACATCAACCTTCGAGGCCAAGTTTTTGGGCCCTAGATCAATGATGTGGTTATAGGTTGCCAGTCCCAATGACCAATGTGTTGAATGGAGTTAGAGGAGCAAGGGTTCTACCTAGTTTATGATGCCTAGACTAGCGAAGGGACCCACAAATTTCCACCTTTGCTAATTTTAATTATTTCCTATGTATTGACTTCAGAAAAAAAAAGAAAAAAAAAAAAATATATATATATATATATATATATTTCAAAACTCACTATAAATTGATCTCAGCCTAATGTTAAAAAGTATTCTCAACTTTTGGAAGTGCTTAGTGGGGCCAAGTCGAGTTATAAAGGGAAGATAAGGCAGTTGGTGGACAGATTGAATTAGTGAATCAGATATGTGTGTTCCTCTCAGCATTTGCAAAGAGTGTGCTAAGCTCTAGAGCATCACTTCCAGCACATAAGGGCAAAAGAAAAGAGGTCGTACGGCCCGCAAATTTTCCAACCAAGTATTTCCTGCAACCAGCCTGAGTTCACCTGCGCAAAGGGCCACAAGGAGGGTGTACAAACAGTCATATGGATTCCATACTACAAAGGAGAGCCAGGCCAAGAGGGAAGTGCACAATCCAAGAAAGGCGTAGAGGGTTTTTCAGGGGTTGCTGAGTGTAAGGGATGTTTTCCCTCATTATTGTAATATTCTGAAAGAGCAAGTGTAGTAGAAGAAATAAGAACACACACATTGTAGGTTTTCCCCAGTTGGGGTTTCCTGGGTAACTTCTAGTGTTATGTGTTTTTAACGTGCTTTTGCCTTCAATGATTTATTTTTCGTTGTGAATGTTCAGTTACAATACTTAGTATATTTGATGAATGCATCTGAAAGTTTCAGTTCCAGTTTCTTTCATTTCTGAAAATTCATTGAATTAGTTGTTGGGTATTTAAAAGTTTAACATGATATCAAACCACAACCTCTGATTGAAGACCAGAACAAAAGTGTTTACTTCCTCAGGAGCAAGTTAAAGGCAGTAAAGGCGCAGTTGCCAGTCAGGACCAGTGCCAAGATTTTCTTGAAAGTCTTAAACAACTCAATGCTAGGGTTTTTCAAAGTAGTTCAAACATGGGCATCGTGTATCTAGGGTTGAGGTTTGAGGACCCCACCTGGATGGGGCCTCAAATTTATGTTCTTAGAGGGAGAAGATTGGTGTAGTGCTAAACGAGCAAAGCATTTGGGAGTTTGTGGACAACCCATCAACACAACCAACTGACCCTCAGTAACTAACTCACCACAACAAGAAAGATGTGAAAGCCAAAAGAATTATCCTTGAGGGAGTCAAGGACCACATCATACCTCACTTGTCTAGGAAGAAGACTGCTCAAGCCATGTGGACAGCCATCATAGGGTTATACCAGGGTTCAAGTGAGGTCGAGAAACTGGTACTCAAAAACATTAGAATGGCGAAGTTTGAGTTTGTGGTCTCTTACCTTACGAGGTTCACTCAAGTGAGGGACGAGCTAGCTAGAGTCGGGGAGACAATCTCAAAGGAGACCTTGTCAGTTTTGCATTGTTGGGCTTTTCTAAGTCTTGGGAAAAAATCAAGAGAAAAGCTTCCAGATCAGGAGCGGCTATGAGGTGACTACATCCAAGATGGGTTCTGAAGGTAGGCCAAAGTTGGGTCTCACGTAAAGACAAAGGAAGAAGAGAACTTTTCCCTAACTAGCAAAGGGGGCTGGCCAAAGGCGAGAAAGGTGTGAGAGGGACTGAGTCCAACTCTAGAGGCGAGAAGAAGAAGAAGGACCTCAACTGGATAAATTGCTTCTCGTTCCACTAGTTTGGGCACTACGCCACCAAGTGTCCAAATATGAAGAAGGGATCCAAGAAGGACCATGTAGCAACACCAGCAAAGCTGGATGAGTTCTCTTCTCACTTTGAGAGGGAGTTCTCGCTCATAGCTTGCATGGCAAGCTCAATGGCTCATAGCGTGTGTTATATTAACAGTGGAGCTTCATGTCATACGAACGAGAACAAGGAGTATTTCATCCAATTGACCGAGAAGGATGTGTAGTTTCATGTAGAGCTGGAACATGATGGCAGGTACCTAGCCAAGAGCATGGGTACTATCAAGATTGAGAGGGAGTCTAGGCACCCTCTCTACTTTATAGATGTCCTCTACATCCCAGGATTGGAGAAAAAATTGTTTCAATCTCAACCCTAGAAGAAAAGGGTTTTAAAGTTATCTTCAACAGACGAAAGGCTCTAGTTTGAGAGAGTTGCGGCCTTGAGCAGCAAAGGAGGCAGTGAGCAGGGTCGTGACTTTGGGGAGTTTTAGCATAGGCATATGGGTCACTTACACCATGAAGCACTAAAGATTCTCAGGGAGATGGCCACCAAACTACCACACTGCAATGTTGACCAGGATGACGTAAGCAAGGGTTGCACACTTGGCAAGTATGCCAATACATCCTTCCCCAGCAGAGACAACAGGGCCAAAAGCAACTTTAAAGATGTCCTCTACATCCCAGGATTGAATAAAAATAGTATTTCAGCCTCAGCCCTGAAAGACAAGGTTTATGAGCTTGTCTTCAAGAGAGGAAAGGCATTCATAAAGCCTTCCAACTCTGGAGCAGCCAAGCAAATTGGAGTAGGGTGAAGAACCTCTACAGGCTTTGGTTTGAGACAGTTGTGGCCTTGAGCAGCAGAGGAGGCAGTGAGCGGGGTCATAACTTTGGGGAGCTTTAGCATAGGCATATGGGTCACTTACACCATGAGGCGCTAAAGATTCTTAGGGAGATAACCACTAGACTACCACAATGCAATCTTGTCCAGCATGACGTGTGCAAGGGTTGTACACTTAGCAAGTATGCCAAGACATCCTTCCCCGGCAGAGACAATAGGGCCAAGAGCATCTTGGAGTTGGTTCACTCGGATGTTTGTGAACCATTTTCCTCTCCATCCCTTATGGGATACAAATATTATGTCACCTTCATTGATGACCACTTGAGAAAGACTTGGATCTTCTTCCTAAAGAAGAACGATTAAGTCCTCTCGATGTTTGTGGAGTTCAAACTTCAAAGCCTTGGTGGAGAACCAAAAGGATAAAAAGATCAAGGCGTTGAGGTCAGACAACGGTGTGGAGTACATCTCCAACACCTTCAAGGACTTGTGTGCCAAGGAGGGCATCAAGAGGGAGCTCACCACACCCTATAACCCTCTGTAGAATGGGGTGGTTGAACGCAAGAACTGGAGCATTGTTGGAGCGGCTACAGCGATGTTGCATGACCAAGGACTGCCCATGTTCCTTTGGGCAGAGGCATGCAACACTACAGTCTTTCTGCAAAATAGGAATCCACACAGGGTGCTAGGCAGAGTCACACTAGAGGAGGCTTTCACAAGCAAGAAGCCTGACGTATCTCACTTCCAGATTTTTGGCAATCAAGCAAGAAGCCTAACATATCTCAATTCCGGATTTTTGGCAGTCTTATTTACTGCCATGTGCCTTTTGAGAATCGGAAGAAGTTGGAGCCCACAACAAAGAAGGGCATTTTTGTAGGATACAGCAAGACGTCTAAGGCATACGAGGTGTGCATCCCAACACTCAAGAAGACTACGATCAAGCATGACATGAGTTTTGTAGAGGAAAAGGGCTCTCAGGAAGTCCTTAGAGCGGGAGAAGGTTGTAGCACATGAGGAGGAGTAGTAGGCTCCCAAGAAGGAGGCTCAACCAGCGCCATAGATTTAGTCATAGCCAGTTGTTAGGCAAGCCAAGCAACATGTAGATGAGGAGAAAATGCAAAACCAGGAGGAGAGAGCAGAGCGAGTGGACCCCACTCAACCAGAGACTCCTAGCACAGAGAGAAGACAAGCCAAGTGGTCAAATCAGTTAATCAGGGAGGCTCAGGAGAGAGTTGGAGACCCTAGGTCCACATTCAGACAAAGTAGACATCCATAAAGGTATACGAGGTACATGACACTGACGACTAAGTTGTTAGACTCAGAGCCTTCTTATTACAAGGAGGCAGCCTCTCAGCGAGTATGGCGAGATGCCATGGTGGAGGAGTATTCCTCCATCATAAAGAATGACGTCCGGGAGGTAGTGCCAATACCAGTTGGCAAATTAGTGGTTGGATCGCGCTAGATCTATAAGATCAAACATGGAGTTGATGGGAGTGTGGAGAAGTACAAGGCTAGATTTGTGGCCAAAGGATTCTCACAGGTCGAGGGTATAGACTACGATGAGACATTTGCACATGTGGCCAGGTACTTGTCCATTAGGACAATATTGGTTGTTGCAGTACAGATGGGATAGAAGGTCCACCAAATGGACGTAAAGTTTGCCTTCCTTAATGGAGTTGTTGAGGAACAAATATATGTTGAGCAGCCTAAGGGGTTTGAGACTTTCAGTAGAGACACGCATGTATGCAGGCTGAAGAGAGCACTATATGGGATCAAGCAGGCACTAAAGGCATGGTATGCCTGTATAAATAACTACCTTTTGGGATTGGGCTTCACTAAGAGTGAACTGAACCCCAACTTGTACTACATTGTGGTTGGAGGTCTTCTGCTCATTATGGTGTTGTATGCAGATGACCTGATATTGGCAAGAGCAAACGGACCGATCCATGAATATAAGAGAGATTGTGCAAAGGAGATTGAGATGAAAGATTTAGGGTTGATGCACTATTTCCTTGGGTTAGAGGTATGGCAAGGTGATGGGGAGATCTTCTTGGGACAGGACAAGTACACGTTGGCAATTCTTTGGAGGTTCCACATGCAAGATTGCAGGCCCATGACCATGCCTCTAGTCACAAATTGGATGAAGGTGGACACTACCAAAGCAAAGTGAGTTGATGCCACACTTTACAAACAGCTTATAGGGATGTTGATGTATCTAGTGAACACACGGCCCAACATTTGCTTTGCAGTTAACCAGTTGAGCCAATTCACGGTTGAGCCTACCAAAGTGCATTAGGTCGATGCCAAGCACGTGTTCTCATAAGACATCTTCTGCTCATCTAAGCGAAGGATACAAGATGCAGAAAGCCAAGTTTTTGAAGCAAACACAAAAAGCCGAGTTTTTAAAGCAAACACAGAAAGTAGAGTTTATGGGTAGTTTTTGGCATAGAAGAAGGTTGAATTTCAGCCTAGGCAAATCAAGGAATGTAGAGTTTGTTGGGCAGATTGGAGACTTGACAAGAGGGAAGTTGACCAAGTTTGACCAGGGTTGTGTTGTTGGTCAGTTTAACGTTTGTATTTGACTAGAAGAATTAGGTGAATCTCTTGTTGAACTAAAGAATTTCTCTAGGAAAGAACAATAAAAAGAGGAAGAGCAATGATGATGATGAGCATCCACATCAGAAGAAATCCAAGAATGACACTACAAAAGCATTAGCGGCTAATGATATGGGCATGTTTTACTAGGTTGATAAAATTGCAAATAGATTTTTAACAATTCTGCAAATAAGCTAGGAGCAAGAGGGAGTTGACAATTCCCTACAATCCTCAAAAGATAAGTACTTTATATCTCTCTTCCTTGATTATTATCATTTTATTATTAGTTAGCCTCTTGTTTGTCTCTTTTTCTAAGTCATAATCGTTTATTCCATGACCTCCTCATGAGGTTTGCAGGTACATTGTAATGGTTTCCAAGGCCCTGACAGCAAATGAAAGCATTGAGAAGAACAAAGCAAAGCCTGTGACAAGAGGATTCTCCCAAAGTGATTCATGTTCAAGAGGGAAGTACTATCATCTAGAATCGTGAATGATGACCAAAAGAGCTCCTAGTCTAGAGGAAGCAAGCGAGCCAGCAAGTTTGAAGGATGCCCTAATGAAGATTGTGTCACAATCTGACGAAAATCAATGGTGACTTCCAAGTTGGTATACAAGTATGCGATGGATGGCAACATAGAGAAGTACAAAGCGAGGATTCTCCTCGGAAGAGAGAAAGGACTATGAAGAAACATTTGCTCCAACTGTTAGGTACACTTCTATTAGAATGATTATTTCTGTTGTGGATTGGAAATTACATCAAGTGGATGTGGAGACTGTTTTTCTCAATGGAGTAATTAAGGAAGAAGAAGTGTACATAGAGCTACCTCAGGGCTTTGAGGTACATGAGAGGAAATCTCATGCCTGCAAACTAAAGAAAGCTTTGTATGTACCTCAAGCATGTTATTCTTGGATAGATGGATATTTGATGAGTCCTAGTTGATCTTGTTATCATATGACTTGTTTCTGAAGGGAATAGAAGGACTAACATGACGGGGGGAGCAACAGTGGCAAGAGGATTTGCCCTCATGATAGAGGGAGCAATCAAACCCTGCTTCAATGTCAAAGAGAGTTGACCTCTGAGTTCGAGATGAAGGATCTTGGTTGGATACTTTACTTCTTAGAACTAGAAGTGCAACAAAAGTGGGGTGAGCATGTTATCATGATCCTTCAAAGATTTGGGATGATGGACAGGCAATCCATGGCCACTTCCATGGTAATTAATCTGTAAAAGCTAAGTGGCAGAGGGAGAAGCCAAGATTGCCACAACAAGATCTATTTCAGTGTCAAAGGGAGCACCCAATCAGGGTGACCAAAAAGTAGTTGTGGCACAATATGTGTTGAGGTACCAACATCATACTGTTGGTGTGAACTAAGAAGTACAACTACAAGGATATACAAAATCAAATTGGGCAGAGAGTGTTGAAGACGAGAAGAGCTTCATGATGATTCAATATGGATTCTGCTTGGGCAAGAAGCAGACATATGTCGCACTCAAGACTACAAAGGCCGAGTATATTGCAGCTAGTTTGGCAAGAAGTTGTGAAGCAATGTGGCTTCGGAAGCTACTCAAAAGATTGTTTGATCAAGTGTAGAAGACGACCATGATGACAAGTCAAAGTACATCGAGATCATGGTACCACTACATCTAGAACATGGTACAGAAAGGAGCAGTTTCTATCCCAGGGTGAAGTTTGTATACTTTAGGAACAAGATTAGATTAGTTGAGAATGCTTCCCTTAGCCAGAGGGAGTGTTAACGTTGTATAATCAAGGGGTAGGCATTCTCCCTAAGTTAGGATATTGACAGGTCAAGGGTTTTGACTAGGGGCCATGTACTTTGGCTAGGGAAAATGGCCTAGAGAGCATCAGGGCCCGGAGTGCTCCCCAGGTGGGCAAGTGAGTGCCTTTAGCATCAGGCAATAGAGTTTCCATTCAATTCGCATGCTAGAATGGTAATAGGCCAGGGTTTCACCATGGGTCACAAGTGTTGACGAGGTTCCAAGTGACGAATTGGATAATTGGTGAATTGCTCCAAGTGATGACTTGTTGAGCATGATGTTGATGCAGAATGCTTTCCACAAGTAGTGGATTGACATATCAACATAGCTAGCTCATTCAACCTTTCCTTAGAGAAATTTGTTAATAAGAGAACATCTGGATAGTCATTATGAATACCTCCCTAGCTAAGAGGGAGCATTGAATTTTGTAGCTATGGTCGGTCTTCATAATTAATATTTTTGCCCTTGAAATATATGCAATAATTAATATAAGAAATTTTCTTCATGCCAGCTTCAAAAGAGAAAATTTTGAATTTTGAATTTTTGGCTCTAAAGTTTGTCAAGTTGGCCCAAGTTGAAGTGGCACCCATTCAGCCACCTAGAACACTATATATACATCACTTGTCCTCCTCCAAAAGACACAATTCAAATCTCACAAGACAAGATATCTTCTGCTCATCTAAGCGAAGGAGATAAGATGCAAAAAGTCGAGTTCCTGAAGAAGACAATACAAACCAAGTTTCTGAAGCAGACGTAGAAATCAGAGTTTTTGAAGCAAACACAGAAAGCCAAGTTTTTGAAGCAAACACAAAGAGCCGAGTTTATGGGCAACTTTTGGGCTTAGAGCCGAATTTGACCTATGCAGATCAGGTAGGGCCAACTTTGTTGGTAAGATTGGAGACTTGACAAGAGGGTGGTTTGACCAAAGTTGTATTGTTGGTTAGTTTGACCTTTGTATTTGACTAGAAGAATTAGTTGTATCTATTGTTGAACTGAAGAATTTCTCTAAGGAAAAGGTTGTTGGGTTTTCCCCCAAGTGGGTTTTCCCAGGGTAAATCTTATGTTATCTTTGTGCATTGTGATCTCTATTGTCCTACTGCTTTTATGGTTGAATTTCTGAAGTGTAATTGCTCAATGATAAATTGTAAGTGCTAAAATAATATCTACATCATTGGAAGTAATTATGAGTTTTCTGAAATTAGTGCTTGTATCTATAGCATTTGAAAAATCAACACCTAGGGCAGATCGCTTGCCACCTTGCATGGATGTGAGCGTTAACTACAAACTTGTTAAACTGCCCTCCAGTTCTAGTATTATGAGAGGTTTAACGATGTTCCCAGACTTGTATCTGTCATTGGCTCCAATGCCTACCCTGTTGTTGTTTCCACTTTTGGCCATGGAGTTTCTGTGCAGCACTCGTCTCATGCCCAAAAAAAGCATAACTCATTTTACAGGAGAAATAAATATTTTGTGTGTGTGCGTATATATATATATACACACACATATATGTATGTATATATATATACACACACATATATGTATGTATATATATTATCGTTTTAATTTAATTTTATAACATTTTTAATTATATTGAAAAGAAAAAAGGACATAACTACCTTTTAGATAAATCCCAACCCTCTATCTTGACTAGTACTAAGAATATTTTGTGGATATTCCATATATATTATAGATTAAATCCATACCATTCGCCTAACAATTATTGATAATTAAATTAAAATTTTGGACACCCTAATCCAAAACACACTTATTAGCATAAATACAAAATATAGTACATTGTCACTTGGCACCTAGAACTAACTACTAGGAAAGGACAACTATGAAAAAACAAACTTCTAACTCCTTAGCATAATTTTGAAATTATTATAGACCAATGTTACATTTATTGTTATCGGCACTTTTTCATCAGGGGTCCAAAATTTAAATTATCAGCAATATCGGGAAAAATATCAGAAATTATCAGTAAACTTGAAAAAAAATACAAAAATAATCATTTTTTCATATTTTTATTCTTTTAAAACAACATCAACCAAACACACTGTCACACAAAAATGAAAAAAATAAACTACAATATAAAATGTTTAAGATGTCACGTGGTACATCAATCATTGATAGTAGATACTAAAAAATGATATTTGTAGGAGTGGCAGGAGCAAGAGGGGTTTTGTATAGCCCTAAAGGAAATTTACTCCAAAAATTTGCACAAGGATTGGGCTCAATGACAAACAACCAAGCAAAAATGCATGGTTTATTGCAAGTGTCTATGTTAATTTTAGGTATGTTCTATGCTTAGAGCAATTTATTTCAATTTTCACAGTTAGCTCCATATCTTTTCCAAATTAGCAATCACATCAGCATTAAAGTAAACTACAGATAGAACATAAACATAAATCGCAGAAGACAAGCCAAGACAAGAGGACACAAGATGTGGCACTAGCCAAGACAAACCCCAATGTGGGGAACCCTTGATCAATTCTTCTTATATGTTCTTCAATAGTTCAGCAGAGAGAGAGAGAGAGAGAGATAGTACATTTACAACAGAAGTCAACACTTTGACTTATCTAGATAAGAGCATAGATCATCTCTAAGAAGATGATACATGAGATCAGTTGAAGACATGTTGCTTCAACTGATTCTCCAAGGTGACTCCTTCACCATCATTGTGTTGCATCTCGTCATCAGGTTGCACCTCACCGTGTTGCACCATGCTGCACCCATCATCACAATGTTGGACCTCATCACTGTTGCACCTTATGTTGCATTATTGTCCCATGTGCCATTGTTGAACCATGTTGTCATACAACATGTCTCATGTGCTTGCAACACCATGCTTGCCACTACTATCCATGTTGTCCACACTTGCCATGCTTGCCACGGTTGTTGTTGTCATGTCACAGCTGTTGTCCCACTTTGCTTTAGCATCCCTTTGTTGTCCCATTTACTAGCACATTGTACCTTGCTACTGTCTTATGAGTTTGCAGCACCATACTTGGTTGTTGTCCCATTTGCAGCCTTGTTGTACCATGCTAATCATCCATTGTTGCTCCTATGAGTGCTTGTTGTCCCACTGTTTGTTGCACCAAGCATCATGCCTAGCTGTCCCATTTATCTTAGCATATCTTGTTGTCCCATTTATCATGTAGTTGTCCCTTGTCACTGCTGCCTAGATATATGTTGTAGTTGTTGTCCCTAACAGTCATACTATACCTTGTTGATGTGCCCTTTGCCTTGCCATCCCTTATTGTTGCCCCATGTGTCTTAGCAGCACCATGTAGCCCAATTGTCCCATTTATTAGCATTGCTGTCCTGGGCATGTTTGAGTCCTCAAACTCTCATGTTGCCCCTATTTTGAGGGTCACCTACAACCCACCTTTTCAGTCGTATTAGCCCTGCATTTAGGGCACCGTAGGTTAGCGTTAGGGCTCCCTTTAGACTGCATTTAGGGTTGACTTTAGACAACGTTAGGGCCTCTATTAGCTTTGATAAGATTCCTCCAAGACTATGGCTAGGGCATGCTTCCTTGACAGCGTTTTAGACTTCTTCTTTGACAACGTCTAGGGCTAGGGCATCTCCTCTAGGGAAGCTCCCTTAGTCTTCTTTCCTCCAACGTCTAAGGCTTCCACTCCTAGATTTCTCTTCCACTAAAACCCAAGACAAGTGGAGAGAAATCAAGATAGAAGTGTGTGTGAGAAATGACTCTCAAGTCATCTCCTTTTATACTAAAACGTTGAACACATGTGGGGTTTATTTGGTTGTTAGCCGACCTTGACGAATTGTCTTATAACACAAATTAATTCATAACTCCATGAATACTTATCGAAATCAGATAATCTTTAGATCAATCCTACACCTCTCGATGAGAGGGATCCCATAAAAATATCAGTTGCCATAAGTAAGATGACCCACATGGAGTTTGGCCCTAGTTGCCAATTTTAACAGTTTACCGTCAAAAATTTGGGTGATTCGAAGGAAGACTGCCCCAAGACAAGCCCTTGAGGATGTTATTAAACCGAATAAGAAGGCTTCTTGAAGACATCCCACAAAAAGAGTACTTCCATATATTTAGAACTCAAAACAAAGAGATGAGCGGATGGGCTAATCAAGCCTACCAGCTTAAGGCAAGGCAGCTAAAGGTCAATGGCGATTTGGGATGGTGGTCATTACCATATAGTTCCAATGGCAAATCCTTTGAAAGAAAATTTCAATTTCAATTTTAATATGGCTAAATTTAGTTACTGGGAAGCACATCAAATTAAAAAATAAGCAGACAACCCAATGAATGTCGTGGCACATAGAGTTAACTTGGCACATGCGAAAGACAATAAAATACACCTTCACATTTGAGACACAAGCGCAAGGACATCATCTAGTTATGTCGCAATACTCCCACTAAAGATGATGAATATAGTGGATCATGAAGCCATCATGAACCAATATGTATCATTAACTCCAAGAGCATGTGGGATTAGTGAGAAGCTAAGTAAATCGCAGTGCATGCAGAGTAGTCGGATGTCGCGGATTCCCATTTTGAGCGGCACATTGGTGAGAAGAAATAGGGGGAAAGGCCAACGAATCTAGCAAGTTCCGTGGAGCCCAAGCTTGTTCAGTTCGCCCTCTTCCTCTAATGAAACCTTTGATATCCTATGCTTCTAAACTTTGTTTTCTACTTAGTCAATTGTTTGTGTCTATATGGGTTCCCGCTATCAATAGGAATTCCATATGGATTAGGTGAGCGGACAACCCATCCTAAGTGTGCTAGCTACAACTACTGGTGCTAATTACAAGGAACAAAGATGGTTTAGAAAATTGTGGCTTGAATTCCACTACATGGAAGATTATCGAGTCTCAATTATATGCCCAACATTGGATCAAATAGTTGTGGAATTTGAGGTATTGCATGGATTAGGACTGGGCTTATCTGTCTGTAGAAGGAACTCAGATCGCCTTAGGGGTCCAATTCGCAACTCAATCTAGTTTCCTAAGCATGAATTTGGGGAGCGTTACCCCTAAACAAGGGTGAAGCCTTGATGGGTTGAACAGACTCCAAATTGGCGTCACTCGTACCAATTGGAAGTGGAAGAATGAAGTCTTTTTCAACTCATAACTGATCAACAAGGAATTCTGCAACTTGGTTATAGAGGTGTATTACAGTATTGGAAGTGAATTGAAGTGGAGGAAATCGCCTGTTGTGGACAGAGGAAGGGGGAAGATTGTGAGGAACAGGGAGGCAAACAGCGATTTCCCTGAGACAAGGACAGAGAAGATGCAAAGAGGCAAGGAGACAGCTAAGGGAGACAATGGTCGTGATAGACAACATTATTGCAAATGTAAGGAGAGTGTCACTCAACTTACAATGCAAGTGGACTCCCTCCAACTAGATAGGATGGTAACAAACATGCAACAACACCAGTAGTTGGAACCCCAAGCGAATGTGTTGGAAGAAATACAACACTTGAAAGACACAATAGCCCAACAAAGGGACAACATTGAGGCACTTCAACTTCAAATTGTCGATCTACAAGAGCATGTCAGGCTACTGAACACAAATACCCATGAATTAGGTTCACAGGTGTTCAGATCTCAATCAAGCACCGATGGCAGAGGGTGAGGACTCATGTTAATTTTAGTTAACAATGTTATGTTCTATGCTTACCACAATTACTTCAATGTTCCTTTAGCAGCTGAATGACAAATTCCAATTTAGTTTTCCAATAGCAATCACATTGACAGTTATTGTAGATAGAACATGAATAACAAAAATGCAGAAGACAAGCCAAAACAAGAGGACACCAGATTTGGCGGATGTCAGGGAAAAACCCCAATGTGGGGAAAGCCTTTTGATCAATTCTTCATATTATTATATCAAGTGTTTAGCACAGAGAGAGTGCAAAAATTCAAAGTTGACTTGCCAAATCAAAGTCAAATTAGCCCTATCAGATCTGCAGTCAAACTCAGCCCTACCAAGAAAGTCAAAGATGGTCAACGCAGCAACAAAACTTCCCCTTTGAAGCTCGGTCAAAGGCAATCAAACTCGGCCTCTAGTAATGGTCAAAGTCAGCCCAAAACAGTCATAAAATCTGTAGTCAAACTTGGTCAACCTGAAGTCAACCTTGCGGTCAACACAGGTCAAATAGCCCAAAAAATCTCAATTTCTATGTCAATCAATGCGCCTTGGTCAAACATAGTCAAACCCTCCAAATTCAAAGTCAAACTTGGTCAAATGGTCCCTGGTCAACGTTGGTCAAACTTCCTTCAACTCCTAAAATTTTCAGCCCTGTACTTCTATCTTAAATTTGTGCTCCTTACCACACGTGTGAGAGAAAGAGAATGCCCAATAGTTGTACGAACCAATGAGAGAAGGAGAGAGAAGAATGTGTGAGTGATGATGATGCCAAATGAGGTGAGAGGTCAATTGTATTTATACAAGTCGTTGAGAGTGAAGTGGCATGTCTCTTGGGCTTCATGAGCCTACATGATGATGTGGCCGACCTAAACAATTTACATGTGTGGGCATAAATTGAAAAACACATTTTTGCTTGTCCAAATTTGATGATCTTTAGATCAATTTTGGTCCTCCTCTCGAAAAGAGGAATTCAATCATCTCCATCAAATGCGCTGTCTAAAGTGGAATTTGGCCCTAGTTGCCATTTTTAACACTCCCTATTAACTTGGAAGAATTCCACCTACCAATCCATCGATCATCATGCCATCATGTAATCATGTACTGTCTCTATATCTCATCTCATCTCTACTCTATTGAACACTGATAGGAATAATGAAGAAGAATCGATCGAGAGTGACTCACAAGACCTTACCACTCTCCATTGACAAAAGTCAATCCAGAGGTAGAACCTCAATCAGACTTGATCCCAAATCAAGTTGTTGAACGCCATGCATCCTAAACATAGAGAGTACAGCAGTACACGATGCATCCATCGGTAGTGTTATTGTCCCTATCCACTTTTCCCAACTCATTGGCCAGATGAGAGGTACTTCCCATGAGTCCCGAATTACATGGGTAAGATGTATGTTGGGGCATCAACAGGAGAAGGTGAACCACTCATCCTACTCATATGCTATAGGAGAAGGTGAACCACTGGTCCTATGCATATGTCAATCATAGGGGAAGGTGAACCACTCACCCTACATACGTGTCATCAATCATAGGAGAAGGTGAACCACTCAGCCTACACACATGCCAACCATCATGGGGTATCACAGGGGAAGGTGAACCACTCACCCTATGGTCGTTCATAGCTCCAAGAAGTACCCCAAGCCCCCAAGAGCTCCTAGAGCTCAATGTCCAACTCAAGTGGGACCCTCATGGGAGGGTCTTTCCATGACTCCAAGTCTCTCTCGGAACGCTAAGAATTTGGCCTTCCCTAAGGGCTTTGTGAGGATTTTTGCAACCTGCTCATCAATACTAATGTGTTGGAGCCTTATTGCTCCCCATTGTACCATATCCCGGATAAAGTGGTATCTGATATCAATGTGCTTGGAGAGGTCGAGGAACACAGGATCCTCTGAAAGGTGAATCCCACTCTTGTTGTCACAGAAGATCACGGTGGTATCAAGCATGTGCTCAAATAGCTCACTAAAGAGTTTCCTCAACCAAACAGCCTCAACAACAAGCCATACTAGTTGCAATGTATTCAACCTCGGCAGTGCTTAGAGCAATTGATTTTTGTTTCCTGCTCATCCAAGAAATTGAGGCAGACCCCATTGAGAAGCAACATCCAGACGTGCTTTCTTGATCCACCACGCTGCCAGCCCAGTCAACATCAGTATATCCATGTAGCCTCAAATTCTCGGCAATGTATATCAGTCTATAGTTGATTTTGCCACAGAAATATCTCAAGAGATTCTTAGCAACAATCCAATGTATGCCATGATGCTCGACCATAAATTGACTCAACATATTCACAGCGAAGCATATGTCTGGACATGAGTTTAACAAGAACATCAAAGCCCCCACATGTTGTCTATATTCAGAAGGGTTTGCCAATTTGAGTTCAGCAGTACTTCCACATAGCTTCTTGAAGTTGAGTTCCGTTAGAGTAGACACAAACTTGCAATCCACCATCCCACAACTCTCAAGCAGCTTCACAATTGATTTTCCTTAACAAAAGAAAATCTCACCTGGCCTTTACCAGACCTCCAGGCCTAGGAAGTAGTGCATCAATCCTAGGTCTTTCATCTCAAACTCAAAAGCTAACTCTCTCTTGCATTAATAAATGAGAGGGTCTGCACCTGTCAGAAAGAGATCATCTACATAAAGGACCAAAATGAGAGGCATGTCCTTTTCCATCTTGAAAGGTTGTATAGGTTAGGACCAGCATCGCTCTTTGTAAATCCCAGCTTCATAATATAGTTATCAATCCTCTCATACCAAGCCCTAGGGGCTTGTTTCAACCCACAGAAAGCTTTTTTCAACCTGCATATGTGTGTCCTTCGATCTTGTATTTCAAACCCCTGAGGTTGTTCCAAGTAGAATTCCTACTTAAGCGAGCCATGCAAGAAAGCAGTGTTAATTTCCATTTGATTTAGGCTCCATCCCTGAGACGCAGTGAGAGCAATAATAGATCGCAACAATAGATCATATAGCAGTATATCAAGCAACCGGTGCAAATATCTCGTCATAGTCCACTCCTTCCTTTTGAGAGAAGCCTCGAGTAACAAACCTAACCTTATACTTTTCAGCACTCCCATCAGCTCCATGTTTTATTTTGTAAAGCCATTTAGAAGTGACCACGAACTTGTCCTTAGGTCTAGGCACCACATCCCAGACATCATTCTCATGATAGATTCATATTCCTTATTCATCGAATCCTTCCAGACTTGGTGCTTTATGGCTTCTTCGAACGTACATGGCTTGGTTTGAACAATAGTAATCATAGCAGCTAAGTACCCTTGATACCTATTTGGCTTCTTATTTTCACGAAATGTCCCTCTTGGAGCAATATGTCTTTCAACATCTTTGAGAGTATCTTTGAGCCAAAAAGGCCTTTTCCTTGAGGTAGAGGGATCAATGGGATCCATTGGGCCTTCAACATCGGGCATAGCGTCATCTGTAGGAGGTTCATCCTATTTTTTCGCAGCATCATCATTGTCCTTCCTAGGGATAGGGAGATCTCTGGCTTTCCCAAGGGCAATGGCTTCATCGAAGGTGACATCATCATGGCTTAACTCCACATCTCTTTGACCAGGCACATAGATTCTATATGCCTTTGAATTTTCACTGTAGCCCACAAATATACCTTTCTTCCCAAATGCTTCCAATTTGTTTCTTTTCTCTTTAGCCACATGAAAATGCACGGGACAACCAAAATTTCTAAAATGAGAAACATCAAGTTTCTTACCAGTGAAGACCTCCTTGGGTGTCTTGAAATCCAATGCTTGATGCAGTCTCCTATTTTGAGCATACACAGCAGTGTTGGCAAATTCTCCCCATAAGGACTTTGGTAGGCCTTGATCATGGAGCATGGCACAGGTGGCTTCCATGATTGTTCGATTCTTACTTTCAGCAACTCCATTTTGCTCAAGAATGTATGGAACAGTTGTCTCCCTCTTAATGTTGACCTCTCTGCAGAAGTCATTAAATTCATTTGATTCATATTTGGTTCCATTGTCGGTCCTCAATATTTTGATCCTCTTCCCTGTTTGATTCTCCACCAAGGCTTTGAAAGAACGAAACCATTTAAACACTTCATCCTTCTTCTTCAAGAAATAGATCCATGTTTTGCAAGAGAAGTCATTCACAAAAATTGCATAGTATAAGTATCCTCCCAATGATGTTATGGGCAACATCCCAGATAAGTCAAAATGGACCAATTGAAGAATATTAGTAGTTTGACTTTCACTTGAAGGGAATGGTCCCCTTGTAATTTTCCTAGTTGCATAACCCTGACAAGCTCCTTCATGATTCATGTTGAAATCGGGCATACCTGTGACCATCTTCCTTAGCCCATGTAAGGCTTTGTAATGAAGGTGGGCAAATCTTCGGTGTCATAATTCAGATTGAAGAGAAGTATCGCAAGTCAAGGCTCCCAAAGGACTTCCTCCAACTTGATAAAGACCATCAACCCCAAATCCAAGTGTGAATGCATCCTTAGGGTTTCTTTGCCAAATACGTACCTTTCCATCAATAAATGCTACCTTGAAGCCTTTATCTTCCATCGCAGAAATAGACACGAGATTCTTCTTCAAATCGAGCACATACAATACTTCTTATAGATGAATGGTTTGACCTTAAGGCTTAATTCAAGTGAAGAGTGACAGTACCTATCCCTTTCACGGGGTAGGTGGCATTATCTCCAAGTATGATCTCCAAATTAGTCTTCCTTTCAATCAAATTTGAGAGGGCCTCTTTGTACCCAGTGAAGTGCCTTAACGCTCCACTATCAATCAACCAACGATCCAAAGTATCTAGAGGAGAGGCAATAGATATAGCAGAAATCGGGCATACCTGTGACCCTATTCCTTAGCCCAGGTAAGGCTTTGTAATGAAAGTGGGCAAATCTTCGATGCCATAATTCAGATTGAAGAGAAGTATCATAAGTCAAGGCTCCCAAAGGACTTCCTCCAACTTGATAGAGACCATCAACCCCAAATCCAAGTGTGAATGCGTCTTTAAGGTTTCTTTGCCAAATACATACCTTTCCATCAATAAATGCTACCTTGAAGCCTTTATCTTCCATTGCAGAAATAAACACCATATTCTTCTTCAAGTCGGGCACATACAATACTTCTTGTAGATGAATGGTTTGACCTTAATTCAAGTGAAGAGTGACAGTACCTATCCCTTTCACGGGGTAGGTGGCATTATCTCCAAGTATGATCTCCAAATTAGCCTTCTTTCCAATCAAGTTTGAGAGGGCCTCTTTGTACCCAGTGAAGTGCCTTGAGGCTCCATTATCAATCCACCAATGGTCCAAAGTATCCAGAGGAGAGGCAATAGATATAGCGGAAATAAGATAAAACTCCTTTTGTTTTTCTACAACATTACTTTCCTCATACCTGGAATTTATCATCCTTTTGGGAGGTCGACATTTCCATATCAAGCAGCGGAAGCACTCCTCTTTCCTTTATTGTTGAACATGTTGTTCCTTTGATTGCCATTGCCTTTGAAATTGTTGTTGTTGTTGATGTCATCCCTGGAGAATCCTTCTTGTGAGGACAAACTCTAGCATAGCGACCAAACCTGTTACAATTGTAGCACCTTCCTTTTCTTCCTTCTTTGAATCCCTTCTTGGATCCTTCACCCTGTCTCCTCGGACTAGTAGTATTCTTCCTTTTTGCATGAGTGGAGAAAGCAGTAGGTTCATTTCCATTTGAAGGCTTGTTTTTCTCCATCATCCTTGTCTCCTCTTGAGTGCATCTAGCCAATAATTCATCGAAACCAGGAATCATGTCATTGCTGAGAATGGTGGTGGCAAACACATCCCATGCTCTTGAAAGACCTCCAAGTGCAATGAGAGTGAGCACCCTGTCAAAAATAACTTCTCCAATAGATAGTATATCATTCTTGATTTGTGTTATTCTGGTAAATTAGAATTGGATAAACTCCCCTTTATCCATCTTGATGTCCTTCTACTTGTTCTTGAGAAAGAGGATTTGATTTGCATTATTTAGTTTGAGCATCCCAACCAGCTTATCATACATTTCCTTAGATGTTCCCAAATCATAAATATAGGCAACCAAATTCTTTTGAATGGAGTCTATGATACTCCTTTTAGCTTTGACCTCACCTTTCTTGTACTTCGTCTTTGCGGCAACATGAGCATTTGAAGGAGGTTCCACCACTCTTCCCTGCACATAGTCCATGGCATCATGCTCTTCCAAATTCAAATCCAAAGTCATCTTCCCCGCATGATAGTCAGATTTGTCCTTGGGCTTATCCTCAAATTTGAAGTAAGATGTAGTAGCCATTGAGGCTAGTCCAATAATCTTGTTTAACAGATCTCCCTTAGTGATTGCTTTTCTCTCTCTTGCTTGGGCTTTGTCTTCCCCTGTGCTCTGATACCATGTTAATTTTAGTTAACAATGGTATGTTCTATGCTTAGCACAATTACTTCGATGTTCCTTTAGCAACCCAATGACAATTTCCAATTTAGTTTTCCAATAGCAATCACATTAACCATAAATCACATTGACAATAACTGTAGATAGAACATGAATAACAAAAATGCAAAAGACATGACAAGACAAGAGGACACCAAATTTGGCAGATGCCAGGGAAAGACCCCAATCTGGGGAAAACCCTTTGATCAATTCTTCTTATTATTATATCAAATGTTCAACAGAGAGAAAGTACAAAAAGCCAAAGATGACTTGCCAAATCAAAGTCAAAACAACCCTATCAGAACTGCAGTCAAACTCGGCCCTAACCAAAAAGTCAAATATGGTCAACGCAACAGCAAAACTTCCCCTTTGAAATTCAGTCAAAGGCAATCAAACTCGACCTCCAACAATGGTCAAAGTCAACCCAAAACAGTGATAAAATTTGCAATCAATGCAAGTCAAACAACCCAAAAAATCTCGGGTTTTGTGGCAATCAATGTGGCCTAGTCAAACAGAGTCAAACCCTCCAAAATCACAGTCAAACTTGGTCAAATAGTCTCTAGTCAACACTGGTCAAACTTCAATCAACTACTGAAATTTTCGAGCATGTACTTCTCTCTGAAATTCATCCTCCTTGCCACACATGTGAGAGAAAGAGAATGCCCAATAGTTGTACGAACCAACGAGAGAAGGAGAGAGAAGAAAGTGTGAGTGATGATAATGTCAAATGAGGTGACAGGTCACTTGTATTTATACAAGTCGTTGAGGGTGAAGTGAGATGTCACTTGGGCTTCATGAGCCTACATGATGATGTGGCCGACCTGAACAATTTACACGTGTGGGCATAAATTCAAAAACACATTTCTGTTTGTCCAAATTTGATGATCTTTAGATCAATATTGGTCCTCTCAAAAAAAGTAATTCAATGCAATCATCATCTCCATCAAATGAGTTGTCTAAAGTGGAATTTGGCCTAGTTGCCAATTTTAATAGTTCAAGATGATCTATGGACTGTAGTAAGTTTTGCTTATTGTTAGGAACTTTTTGTCGAAAATATACATATTGAAATGTAATGAAAATTGTGAAACTTTGTAGTCTCTTCAAGTCACAGTAGTTCATAGTCAATACAAGCATAGGAGGCATGTTGAACAAAGTCAATGTATTCCTTGAGTATTTGTAGTGACCAAGAACAGATTTGATGCAATACTATTCCTCATTCTTGTTAAAAAAAAAATATGATATTTGTCCTTAGTCACAAGTTCTGACAAAATAATACAAAATCACATTAAAACAAAAATAAATGTATGTCATGAGATGATCATCATGAGGCATCTAGATACTATAATGATAATCCTATAATAATAATGCACTAAGAAGGTGTGGCCAAGGATTAGGTTTCCCTCACCCTTGGAAAGCTTGTAGTTCCCATGCAATTCCTTAGTTCCTCCCTCTAATCCCTCTTTCTCACAGTATCAAGAATTGAGTTCTTTGCAATAAGGGCAATGCCTGGGTAGCTATAGGGCAAATATTCCCTTCATGCCGTGAAAATTTGGCAAGGTGGTATTTCAAGCGGGTGATTCCGCCAAACATTTCCACTCCACATAGCCAACAACTCAGTTTTGTTCAATTATCACCCTCATATGGTTCACCATACTCCCACATTTGGTCCAATGGCTTTGCCATTTTGTAGAGCTAAAATTAAATTTTTAAGTATTGGATCTATGACGCAAAACAAATGTGGAAATTCAAAAAGGGTAAGAAGAGGCAAACTCTAAATTTATACTAATCTTGGAAAACAAAGAAAAGGAAGGCAAAAGAAAATTACATACTTGGAAATATGGATATTGTATATTGGAGTAAATCTCCACTCCAAAGATGCTCAGTTGATAGCAAAGAAAACTATGTATTTACCCTTGTTTGCTTGATGAAAAATGGTCACAAGACTCACACAACCCTCAAAGCTTAATTTCTACACAAAAAAAAGACCCTAAGAAAAGCCAAACAAGAACTTTATATCATCGTTTCGAGCAGCAATGTGATAATTTCCATTCGGCTCACAATAATTTGAGGCAATAATATTGGCGAGTCTGGTTTTGGGGATTATCGCGGTAATTCCTATATTATCACAATATGTGTAACAATGCTATAGACCTTTCACATTATTTGTCGTTGAATAAAATCTCTTCACCACAAACTTGTATCCTCGTTTGCTTTTAAAACCTACAAATGGATGAGATGGAGATGGGTGCCCAAGAGAATAATGTTAGGGCAAAATGCAAAAGCTTTCGTATAATGTTTTGTTTGTTTAGTAGGGGTCATTTTAGCGTTTTAGCTCCTAAAAAACATTCGTTTAATTTTTCCTAGCTTTTTATCTTTTCTACTACTCTTTTTTGGAGGGAAGAACATCCCATTTGCATCATTGAAGACTTGGATGGGTGCTTATAACACCCACAAGATGTTCTCATGTCTTTGCCTGGTGCAATGCAATGCATGACAAGCATCCTCAATCTTGCACCAACATTGTCCTAGCTATATGTTCCCTATTTTGGTGGAGGATTGTAATATTCCTAAGGGAAATTTACAATGATAAACAAAGCAAACATAGCAAAAACACACACATAAATTTCACACGACATTAAACACCCAGAAAATGCCAAAATATGGGCTAACCTAAGCCATTTTATTAAGATAAATGATGGGGTACAATATGAGATCAAAAGGCATGCACCTGGGCTTGCCCAAGGCAAGCTAGCAAAGCCCAAGTGATGAAAACAAGTGCCACAACTGTTGTGTAGTTATTCCCTCTATGGCCCTGCGTTGAACACCTAGAAAATTGAATTGTTGACTGTGAAGAATGGTTGATTTGACCCCTTCCAATGCTCAAAAAATTCCGGGAAATTAACCTCGGCCTCTCCTCCAATGACCCACCAAAACCCAGAAAGGGTTTGGCCAAACACTGACCCCAGAATTTCGGCCCAATTTCTCCTAGCTCCCTTGTTGTTGGGTATTTCGACCCACTTGTTAATTCTACTGTTGAAGGCTCCCAAAATGGCTAAGATATTCAACAAATCCGCTTCCGCAACTCCTCAAGTCTCAGCGCCATACTCCTCTTCCTCCAAGTGTCCCACGTGTGGCACGAATAGGTACTATGCGGGGCCAGGCAGTCTTTGTTGAACCAACTCCACAACACGCTGAAAAGGCTCCCGGATTAGAATAAAGATGATAAAGAGTCACTCCTAGGGCAGAACTCAAGGTCTACCGAAGCAAGGGTGAGATTCTCGCCTAAAAATCTCTTGTGCTCAACAGCACATGCAGACTTGGCTTCCAGCTCAAGCGTGCTAGGGAGAGTGAATGTCCAAATGATCAAAGATGCCCAAAATTAGTGCCTCCTATTTTTTCATTATGCCTCCAATTTGCTCACGTGAGACCCAGCCATTGATTTCTTCCATCCTTTTCCTCCAAGAGTGTGTATTCCAATAGGGGAGTGTATTCCCTCTTTACCATGGCCTCCACCATCCACTAACCATTCGATGTTTCCCTTTCTCCTATGTTGGGCCTTTGCCTTAGCTTCAAAACTTCAAGTGGGGTCCCGCAACCCACTTTTCCTAAGTGAAAATGCATAATATGACAAAATTGGCAAAATAGATATTTCCCCTTAGCAATATTGCTAAGTGGGAATATCACAATCCTCCCCGCCAAAATGTTGCTTGTCCTCAAGCAACTGCAAGGATGGATGTTGGAGTATCTGCTCTCCCTCCCAAGTGGCATCCTCGTCAAGTAGATTCCTCCATCTGATCAAGAACTCTTTGATGACCTTGTTCCACAACTGTCTCTCACGGTTGTCCAAAATAGCCTCAGACTCCAAAACTAGATTCCCCTCATCATCCATGGGCGGTAACTCTATAGTTGTTGTCCCCTGCTGCCCCGGTGCCTTTTTCAAGCAAGACACATGAAAAATGTTGTGAACTCGGGTCCCTGAGGGTAGCTCCAGCACATACACTACCTCTCCAACCCCCCTGGTGACTCTGTACAGCCCATAAAAGTGGGGCTTGAGCTTTTTGGCCCCCTTCTGTTTGAGCATGGACTGTTTCTATGGTTGAAGCCTCAGGAAAACCAAATCCCCAACCTCAAACTACCTCTCTACTCGGCCCCTGTCAGCATAGAGCTTCTATTGGTTCTGCGCAGTCTGTAGGTTGTCCTTGAGAGCACGTAGGATATCCTAGCTCTCTTGTATCCAAATCCTTGGCCCTTGGGGCACAACTATCTCCAAACATCATATCAACGAAAGTTAATGCATCATAACTGTACAAAGCTCGAAATGGGGACATACCCATGGACATGTGGTACATTGTGTTGTAGCAGTATTCGCCCAGATGCAACCATCGTATCCATGCACATTGTTGGCTCGTCACATAGTTGCATAAATAGCCCTCCAACCACTTGTTTACAATCTTCATCTGCCCATCGGTCTAGGAGTGATAGCTAGTGCTCGAGGTGAGCTCAGAATGCACTAGCCAAAATGCCCCCATGAACCTGTTGTCCCGGTCACTGACAATAGTCTTCAAAAGACCGTGAAGTTGAAACACCTCCCTGAAAAATAGTTCAGCCACCTGTGAAGCTGAAGACCGAGTGGGAATAGCAAAGAAGTGGGCGAATTTGGTTAATCGATCCACCACCACATAGATGCAGTCCTTGCCTTTGGACTGTAGACAACCCGGTGATAAAATCCATCGAAATACTCTCCCATTTCCCCCCAAGGATAGGAAGAGGTTGTCATAATCCAGCAAGGTGTGTCTGCTCACCCTTGTTCCTCAGAACAAAAACCCTTAAGGCTCTTGCATGCAAAACGCTCCCTGATAGCCCTATATGTTGTGGTGAACCCCTGATGCCCTAGTAACAGTGACTCGTGGGCAACCTACATAGTATTCTCCCACAATTGGGAGCTAGGCACTAAATAAATCTGGTCCTTGTAATAGATCACCTTGTTCATCACCCTATACCGATCATCTATAACTGCGCCATCAAGGACCTCCCATGCAAATCGGTCCTTGGAATACTCCACTAGCAACTGCACCTTCCAATCTGGCACAATGCTCATCAATGAAATAGTAGTTGGGCTCCTAGACAACGCATCAGCCACCATGTTATGTTGACCCTTGACATACTCCATGTCAAAGTCATACACCTAAAGTTTGCTCACCCACTTTTGTTGCCTCTCCTGCAACTGCTTCTGCTCCAAAAAGAATCTAAGGCTATTGTGATATGTTTTCACCCAGAACCTGTTGCCCACCAAGTATTGTCTAAACTTGGCCAATACATGCATGATGGCTAGCATCTCTTTGTCATATACGGAGTATGTCACTCGTGGGGAAGTAGCTTCTAACTCTCAAAAGCTATCGGGTGCCCCCCTTGCATCAAGACCGCTCCTACGCCCTCCTCTGATGCATCGCACTCAAGCACAAAGGGTTGCGTGAAATCTGGAAGTGTCAACATCAAGCAACTGCTCATCACTTGTTTGAGGCGCTCAAATGCCTCTTGTGCTCCATCGGTCCACTCAAATGCCCCCTTATTAGTCAAATCGGTGAGGGGGCTACCAACTGGGAGAAGCCCTTCGCGAACTTCCTGTAGTAGGTGCATATACCCACAAAACCCCTCAAATCTGTCACATTTTGGGGCACTGGCCAGTCCCAGATGGCCCTAATCTTCTCCTCATGTACTCTCACGCCATCCTCCCTAATAATATGCCCCAAATAGGGCATCTTTGTCAATCTGAACTCACACTTGGACAACATGGCATAGAACTGTTGCTCCTCTAGAACGCGCAACACCACCTCCAAGTGTTGCAAATGCTCCTCCCAGGTCCGACTATAGATCAGAATATCATTGAAAAATACCAATACGAATCTCCACAACTGCCCACTGAACACATGGTTCATGCAGGACTAGAAGGTGGCAGGTGCATTGGTTAGGCCGAATGGCATAACCAAAAACTCGAAGTGCCCATAGTGACACCTGAAAGTCGTCTTGGGGACGTCTTGATCCCTTGTTCTGATCTGGTGGTACCCCGAACGCAAGTCTATCTTGGAGAAGTACTTGGCTCCCCTCAGCTCATCTATGTGCGAAATGGGGTAGCAGTTCTTCAAAGTCTTTTTGTTGAGTGCCCAGTAATCTATGCACATGTGCAACGTCCCATCCTTCTTCTTCGCCGGGACAACTGACGAAGTGAAGGGGCTAGAGCTAAGCCTAATATGCCCAAGTGCCAGCAGCTCATGAATGGCTCGCTCAATCTAATCCTTGTAGGCCTTGGGATGTTTGTATGTAGTGGTAATAACAATTTGTACCCCTAGCTCTAGCTCAATCGTGTGCTTAAACCCCTGGTCAAGTGGCTGCCTCGACAGTATGTCTCCAAACATTACCGAGTATCTATCTCGGATGGTCTGTATGTCCGAGTATGGTGGCTTGGGCTGAACCCCAGCCTCAAAAATCCTCAACTCCACCACCTGATCAATGTCACCATGCCTCAGGTCAGCATCCATCCTATGCGCTAAGACTGACTGTGGAGGGTAAGAATGCATGCCCCACAGAACAACCAATTTGCCATCCGGCCCTGTAAACTCCATCTCCAACTTCCTCCAATCAGTAGTGACCCAACCAAGAGAATAAAGCCACTAGACACTCATCACCACATTGGTGTCTAGTACATCCACCACGAAGAAATGGTTCGTCACTAAATAGTTCCCCATGGTCAATGTCAGAGTGAAGACATATCGCATACACTACATGGTCCAGTCCCCTGGCACAGGGGCTGAGAAGCCCTCGAACTCCTTGATCATGATACCCCTCCTCTAGACCATTTGTGCATCGATGAAATTGTGGGTGGCGCCATTGTCCACCAAAACTGAGACACGCTACCCCTGCACAGTGCCTGTAATCCTCAAAGTCAAAAATTTGGGTGCCCTGCGTAAGAGCCCCTCCTGCTGGTGACAAAGGGGCTCCCCCTAGTGGTGGAGGTGGTGGTGGTCCCCTCTTTGTATGTGTCACGTTATCATCTCCACCCATCACCAACTCTACATCATCCACCTGGTCAATGTCAGAGAAGACCTCAATGTAATGGGTCTTGCCCACTATGCATCTACGGCCTAGTGCCTAAGGTTCCTGACAGGTGAAGCATAGCTTCCTCTTTCGTAGATCTCTGAGTCTCCTCATCCAATTGTCCATACCCCTAGTTGGCTCTCAGTGGGTGGAGCCCTAGTGTCTCTTCCCCTTTGCTGGAACACCTGTCGAGGGGTATCTGCACTTTGGCCCTGGGTATAACATCCTGCAAATCTTGGGCTCTACCAACTGCGTCCTGCAAAGTAGTGGGCTTGTGGGACCTCACCAAACCCCTCAGTAGCTCTGCTAGCCGTTCCAAGAACATGAAGACCCGCCTAGCCTCTTGATAAATCAAGCACCATCACTGACAATCTCAAGAACTCAGAGATATAGCCTTAGCACTCCCAATCTGCTTGAGCCGTGTCAGCGCTCCAAAGTGCTCCTCTGGGTCTCTCCTCTCAAAATGCTCTAATACCCTCTGGGTGAAATCCTCATAGGTCGTAACTCACGCATGTCCCATAGTGGTTAATCCATGGAACCACCAATCATGGGCTTCCCCTTCTAAGTGCAACGTGGCAATCTTGATTGCCTCTGCCTCTATCATCCGGTTGAGCTAAAAATAAACATCTAACTTCTCAACCCATGCCCTGGCTGAGCTCTTGGTCGAGCCATCAAGCGTTGGGAGGAATAATCTCCCCATCGTGCACTGAAGGTTAATGCCATGTGTGTAGACTCCTCCACTCTAACCCTTGCTCTTGTTGTTGCCCTTGAGTTGGCAAAAGTCCATGAAGTGATGGCATCTCTAAAATCGAGCCCATAGGACTGATACTCCACAAAATAGTTCCCCATGGGCATCTCCTCTTGCCCTTGCGGCCCTCTAGCACCAAATGTTAGAAATGTGGGAATGGTAGATCTGGGTGGTGCGCTGGAAATAAGTGGTGTGTTGGGTGGATTTGCTAACTGATGGTGTGAAGTGCCTGAACCTTCACCCAAATGGATTTCTCCCTTAATCACTTTACCCTTGTTGTTGTTGCAATTATGTTGTTGCAGCTCATCAATGCCCTTAGACACATTGTTGATGCCCTTTAGAAGATGTTGGGCAAACTCCTCTTCTTTACTCATCTTGTCTCCCCCGTTATCCCCCATGTCTGGCCTCTCAACTTTCAGTTCAACAATCACTAGATTAGGAGTGATTTGCAACTGCCTTTCCTTGCTTCTATACCTGTACCTCCAGTAATTGACATTCTGCTTATCCTCTGGTGTCATAAACTAAGTTGCTCCCACAAACTGAGGCAAGACTATGAGTTATGATACCACTGTAATATTCCTAAGGGAAATTTACAATAATAAACAAAGCAAACATAGCAAAAGCACACATATAAATTTCACACGATATTAATCACCCAGAAAATGCCAAAATTTGCATTGAGTTGAGCCATTTTATTAAGCTAAATGATGGGGTACAATATGAGATCAGAAGGCATGCACCTGGGCTTGCCCAAGGCAAGCTAGCAAAGCCCAAGTGATGAAAACAAGTGCCCCAACTGCTGTGTAGTTATTCCCTCTATGGCCCTGCGTTGAACACCTAGAAAACTGAATTGTTGACTGTGAAGAATGGTTGATTTGACCCCTTCCAATGCTCAAAAAATTCCGGGAAATTAACCTCAGCCTCTCCTCCAATAACCCACCAAAACCCAGAAAGTGTTTGGCCAAACACTGACCCCGGAATTTCGGCCCAATTTCCCCTAGCTCCCTTGTTGCTGGGTATTTCGACCCACCTGTAAATTCCACTGTTGAAGGCTCCCAAAATGGCTAAGATATTCAGCAAATCCTCTTCTGAAACCCCTCCTCAAGTCTCAGCCCCAAACTCCTCTTCCTCCAAGTGTCCCACATGTGGCATGAATAGGTACTGCGCAGGCCCATGCAGTCTTTGTTGACCCAACTCCACAACACGCTAAAAAGGCTCCCAAATCAAACTGGAGATGATGAAGACTCCCTCCTAGGGCTAGCACTCGAGGTCCACCGAAGAAAGGGTGAGATTCTCGCCTAAAAATCTCTTGTGCTCAACAACACGTGCAGACTAGCCTTCCAGCTCAAGCGTGCTAGTGAGAGTGAATGTTCAAATGATCAAAGATGCCCAAAATGAGTGTCTCTTCCTATTTTGTCATTGTGCCTCCAATTTTCTCATGTGGGACCCAGCCATCAATTTCCTCCATCCTTTCCCTCCAAGAGTGTGTATTTCCAAGAGGGGAGCGTATTTTCTCTTTGGGGTGGCCCCCACCATCCACTAACCATTCGATTTTTCCCTTTCTCCTATGTTGGGCCTTTGCCTTAGCTTCAAAACTTCAAGTAGGGTCCCGCAACCCACTTTTCCTAAGTGAAAGTGCATAATATGACAAAATTAGCAAAATAGATACTTCCCCTTAGCAATATTGCTTAGTGGGAATATCACAAGGATGCAAACCCTTAACATGTTCAGGCTAGTGCTTGGGTTAAGGGGCTAAAGGGCATGGGGGAAAATTCAAACCACAAACCTGGATTATTTGCCAAGATGGATTTTGGACCTACGAACCTCCCAAACTCATAGAAATTTTTATTTCTCTTAGATTTATGAGAACTAAAGTTTGTACTTCTAAGTTGCTCTGAGCTATGTTTGTGCACAGCAAAGGCTAAATAAAGAGATTTCATTCAATGAATACATCCTTTAGATGAATGAAGTAAAGGGGAGGACAGAGATGGTGGTATAACTCAAGAGGTTGAAGACCTAATTTTGACAATAAAGTGTTTGGAAGAGAAACTAGGACATCAGCAAGCAAAGTTGAGATCCCCTAAAGACTTTGCATGCAAAGAATTGCTAACCCCCAAAATCCAATCAGAAGCTTTCAGTGAGCTTTGTAGAATCAAGAACACAGAGTCAAGGCTAGCCTGAGCATGACGCCACCAAATGGTCATGTGCATCTCTAATAATAACAACAAATTGAATAATTGTTTTTCAGTTTGGCCATCTGATGCATTTGGCTAGGTTGTAGTTCAGTTATGATAATGTTAGTTTAGAACAAGTCAATTAGAAGTTGTTGGTTAAAATAGTTGTAAAAGTGGGGGCAACAGGAGCGGGAGGAGTAATTTATTGCCTCGATGAAAAAATAGAGATAAAATATGCTTGGGGATTGGGGACTTCCACCAACAATTAGGCAGAAGCTTTAGCTCTATGGCAAGGCCTGAAGCTAGCCATTGCTCAGGTATACAACAGTTAATTGTTTTGCGTGATTCAATGTTAATCATCCAAAAATTCCATAAAGCTAAAGATCCTAGTGAACAAGATTGGCTTCCCTTGGATATAAGGATTAGGGAGCAAATTAAAAAATTTGAATTCATTATCTTCTATCATATAAAAAGAAGGAACAACAAAATTGTTGATGAGCGGACAAACAAAGGAGCATGCCTTGAACAAGTTGTTCTACTCTTGGATCAAGGAGATCTAACATTTCATCATATTCCATGATGATCAGAGGTTATGTTAAAAATATAGCAAGGATTACTCTACATTGTATGATGCAACGGAATGAACAAGAGCTGAAGAATGTCTTAGCATTAATAAATAGTATGGTTTAAGGCAACAAGGAAGGGAATGAAGCGGTGGCTCTTGGTAATGGAAACAATGGCAGACAGCCCCTCCAGATGGATAACAGTAATGAAAAATGTCATAACCAACGATATATGTTATCACTCCTCACGTGACTGCACCACGGGATATATCACCCCTCAAACTTGATCTTCATTCCCCTGCAGACAAAGTTGATGCGGCAAGTTTGATCATTGGATTATGGAAAGGTTTCAGGACAAAGGTAAAATCAAATGGCAAATGTGCAACAGGGGCATTAAATGCAAGGCAATGATACAAGAGCTTGGAATTGGAAACATGCTTGGTTATAAATGGCAAGAAGCCGGAAGGGAATTGTGTAGAGTCTCAATAACATTTTGTTTGTTGTCTACAATGGTGTTCTCAGTTGAGGCAAGTGCAGAAAGCTCAGGGACGGTCCAGGAAGCAGCGTCAATGGAGGAAAGGTTGTCCAAAATTGGGCAGTGTTGGGACACAGCTAATGGAGGAAGTGAGATCTTATTTTTCATTGTTGATGCAAAGAGGTGCAAGTCTTGAGAGAGGATGTGGAGAGGCTTCGGTTTACAGTGGTGAATCTGGCCACTAAGGTTGACAATCTTACTGCGAAGGTGGAAGGAATTGAGGTAACGATGGAAGCGGCAGTCGTTGGTGTGTTTATAGAAGTCTTTGGTCTCTAGGACCCACCTTCTCTTGAAGCTGCAATTCCAAGCGAGCCTGTGGAGCTGGTGAACTCAGAGATTCCAGTGCAGACAGAGGAAGAAAATGGCAATGCAATGGCAGACAGTGAACCCCCAGGAAGGCAGCCATCCTTCAGCGTAATTTTTTTTATAAATGTTGTGTAAATCAATGTTATATAATGGCATATTTTGGAGACTATATAAGATAAATCCGGTTAGAAGCATAGTAGGGCATAGGCAAGGTAGCAGTAGAATACATTTTGATCAGTTTTGGAACTCAGCAGATGATGAACAGTTTTGTGTATGTAAGGGTACAAGCCCGTTTGCTAGTTTGATTAATATAAGCTACCTGTTTCTTTAAAATTAAAAAATTAAAAATAAAAATAGTTCTAAAAGTTTTGAGAGGGGCTTGCTTTTAAAAATAGTGTGGAATAATTAGGCTAACATTTTATACTTCTAGATAAATTGATGTTGTACTCAATCAAATATTTTCATATATCTGGACTACTGGTAGCCCAGTGGACCAGCTAAGTGGTTGAGTACTTTAAGCTTCGCTCATAAGGTCTCAGGGTCAATTCTCTGGGCTGGCTAACTCTATAGCATGACTCACTCAATGTCCCTGCCATGCCATAATCAGTACTGACGGGTTTGCGCTAGGTAACATCCACGCATGCAGCAAAATATCTGGACTGCCGGTTTATGAGGAAATGACGGGTTTGCACTAGGTACCATCCACACATGCAGGAAAATATCTGGACTGCCGGTTTATGAGGAAATGCCGACAGTTCTTGTTTGTTCTTCAACTCTTCGGATTCCTAACATATAAAATATTATAGCAAAAAAATAGCACAGATAGTCGCACTAAACTTTCACACGCAAAATATTGGAACATGCTATCAGAAACAGTGTAACTTTAAAATTGCCTTCATTGTCGAGAAAGATGGCCTTAACCAAAAAAAACTGAATACTACTAATCACTCTGAATCTGTAGCGATTCCCCCACGGGCAAATAATCAGAACGGTGCATTCTAATAGTTTGCCCTGTTGATGGTGTCCACAGGCGTGCAGTGTGTTAATCTAAACGTTTTCAAGCTAGATACTCCACTGTGACTAATAAAGATCCTACAACCCCGGAAAACAGCCATTTGGCTTCAAGAGTCCACAACAGGGCAAGGGATTAAAAAATCAAGTGCATTACTTAAATCAATCTCGAAATAAAGGAATATCCCAAGCATATACAGAGCCCGACCCTTATACCGAACAAGTGCAGCTGGAAGAATCTTTAAACCCTGAACGCTATAGCTAACAAGTGTTAAAAAACAAAAAAAGAAAGCTCGGGATTACAATATACCCACCTTGTGATTGAACCCCCACATTAGGAGATTGGACAGCGGCAGAGCTTTGGCATCTTATCCATCCCTTATTTTTATGGGGTGCAGCCTTCAAAGGGGAATATACCCTAGTCTTGAATGACTGTAAACTTGCCCCTGAAATGGAAGAGCTTACAAATGTGTATGGGGACACTGTTGGCCTTTCGCACATCAAACCAGCAATTCCTTCAACTGGCAACGCCGCCATTTCCATCCAAAACTCTCTGAATTCACTTTACACGACAAATCACGAAATGAGGAAGTCAATAACGATTCATTGAATTTCACTGGCACAACCATAAAGGATGAGGACGAACCATCTGTACTCCACACTATACATTTTATGATGATAAAGAGCATTCATACACATTTTAGCAGCATGTCACATCACTGAAGCTAGAGCACTAGAAGAAACAAGGGAGAATACTCACAAAAATTACGTAAGTGATAACATGAAAATTCTATCGAAATCACGATATCCACAGACGATGCAATGAAGTTATCTGGAAAATCGCAGACTACTGTCAGTCAGCTGGATACTACGTCTTCTGTATGTAAAACGGGGGTAATCAGATGACAATATCCGAGAAGAATGGTACCAAAACCCTACACCCCACCGTCACATACTCACATCAGAGGAGATGCCGGAACCTAGGCGGTTAACGTAGAACATATTATGACTCTCGATTTAAGCGTACCTATCAAAATTATCAATCACAATAACCCGTTCCTAGGGACTTTATGGGTGGCAAAAGTGGTGTTATCTAATTTTTTTTTTTTTCTTTCAAAAATAAATTATTTGTATTTTTCCAAGATTAATAATTGTGTAGTTAGTTTTGAGGGTTCTTTTAATTGATTGATTTTTTTGTTATTAAAGCTTTTTTTGCTATTGAGAAGTTACGGGTTCAATTCTCTTCACATTTTTGGGGTTAGGCTATGTGGTTACACTGGCATAAAGTGATTCATTTGGATAGATTTGTCCTGTACAAATATTTCGTGGACATGATGACCATCGATCTCTAAAGTCCTTGAACCACATAAAAAAACAACAGTGTTATCTAACTACTAAATGTTTTAGAGTTTTTGGCTAGAACCTTGCCAAGCATTTTTCGGTTAAATCGTAATCTTTTGTTATTTCAAATTTGTTTTTATCGCATATATGGAGTCAACGATGTGAAAAACCCCTAGGGCACTCGAATTATGAATAATTCACAACTCAAATTTGTGATCTCAAAAAATTTATACTGGATTCTGAGCAGTTTAGACCTGGAAATACAACACAAAAAGCTCCAAAATGTCTAACGTGTAGATTATACCAAGGTGAAGCAATGGAATGAAACATTTTGGAGCAACACTTAAATCTTAGCTTAAGTGGTTCGGTGAATAATTGGTTTCCCCGACTCTTTGGATTTAAGTATTTGGAGGCATGTTGTAATTGGCCCATTTGTAACATTTATGAAATAGTTGTATACAATGTAATAGTGACAAACCATCTTTCAAAGTAACCTATTTTTAAAAAATTTAATAGGTTCATTATAATATATTCATTAAAATTTTAATATGTTCATTGTAATAATTAAGTTTAGGTGACCCCAAGGATTAGCTCAATTGGTCGAATTCCTGTTGTTAAAAGCACCTTGCTAATGGGAGGTCACAGGGTCAATTCTCCTCAATGCTCTAAGGGTTAGGCCCTACTAATAAGCCGACAAGAAGTGATCCCTTTGAGTGGATCTACCCAAATATTTTTGTAGACGTAAAAATTTTGATAACAAAATATATTATTAATGTTGTTAAGAATCGCATAACATCATTGTGAAGAAAACCTCTCATTTTATATGATAATTACTAAATTATACCAAACTACCCAAATATTTTTGTAGACGTAAAAATTTTGATAACGAAATATATTATTAATGTTGTTAAGAATCGCATAACATCATTGTGAAGAAAACCTCTGATTTTATATGATAATTAGTAAATTATACCAAACAAAATTAACCAATGTTTGAATCGAAATAAATAACATGTGTAATCATTATTATTGGTCTATAACATCCATCAAATGTGAGGAAGTACTTTGGGATATACACACTTGGAATGAAAGCGCGAGTACTTCATTTCGTGGATGGTAAACCAGGTAAATCGTTGGCCCAAATTACAGGGCCTCGTCCCAAAAAAATCGAAGAGAGTTGAACCCGTGATCATTAACAACTAGCAATAATATCAAAAAAACTTCACATTTAGCTCTAGACCACTTAAGCTAACTCTTAAAACTCATCTCCCACATACAAACATGTATATTTTTTAATAATAAAAATATATTTTACCATCTATATATTTAATATAAAATTTAATTTGCAATTTAAATTTATTATAATTTCTTCCTTTTAACCAAATATCTTATTCCCTAAATAATAACAAAAATATATATATATATTTAAGATTAAATTCCTATCAAAATAATATCCTTAATATAAATTTAACATTATACTTATTAATTAAAATTAAACCTACATATAAAAAAATAATAATATATATATATATATATATATATATATATATAACAATCATTTTTTCCGACTGCTTATCCTTCCTTCGACCATTTCATTATTTTGTATTAATAAAATAATATAATATCATTAAAAAAAATTACATTCTTTTAATGTATATCCCCTTAAAAATTTATGAAAAAGGGACTTTTGCCATGGTCTTTTCCTATGATGTTAACGTGGAAAGAGAATTTCCTATATTGAGTATTTCTTATACGTTAGATAGTTTTGAATATCGATCCAAGTTGAGAAGTTTTTGGATTTTTCGTTACAACATTGCAATTAACAAATTACAATTAAACTTAACTTATGATTTGGTGGATAGAGATGGTTTTAAATTAGATTAGAGTAAACTTTAATTTATAATTTAGTTGATAAATTAAAAGAAAAATTAATCAAATATTTCATATTAAAAATTGTAAATTTTTATATTTGTATTTTTTTTTAAATAAATAAATAGGAATGACTTGAACCATTCTAATATAATCGAATCATTGAAATTTTGATATATTACTTAAATTTAATTAATCAAAACATATGTTATTTTATAATTAAAAATAATTAATTAAAAATATATATTTTTCATAGTTTATTATTTTACAAATTCATTATTTTCTATTTAAAATATAGACAAATATTTTTTTAATGGAATGATTAAGGTGACAAAAGGTGGGGACGTGTGGTAGGAGAGTGTGATGCCACCACCTTACTAGCTAGTGGGACGTGGTAACATGCTTTCTATCCATTGTTGAAGGGAATTAAAGCGATGTATAATATGACAATTATCGATACATGGCACCACCTAGCGAGCCTACTCTACATTCATTGTCATAGATGGTCACCATGCGAACAAGCACTCTCGGAAGTATACCAATGTATGTAATGGGTGGTTACAATACTACTCTCACGCATAGGCTAGCTCACTGCAATCCTATAGATTCATCCATGTTTAATGGCAGACCATCATTGGACGCCTTATTGGGATTCTACATGTTGCCCAGAGTTTTTCTCAGTCAATTCAAAGACAAAGCTCATTATCTCGGGGTGGCCTCAATAGTTCCTTTCCTTGCCTTTCTCACCAAGTCCTCCATTGTGCTTCATGGGCTATAGTCAATCACTAATATCACTTTAATGCGAAGCTTACTGCCTTTTTCCACAACCCAACTTTGTGGCCAACTCTTAGTCTAACAAGGAAAAGTAGGCATGGCATTGTTGTTTCCTCTTTCAAGACTTAGGAAGGTGTCAGCTTACACCACACTCTAATCTTATTGGACTTCATGCTTGGGTCGAGTCCCTCAAAGATTCACTGTGACAGTTTGTTCGTGTTAGCAGAGCAGTGATGACCCCCCCAAACCAATGTGCCCCCTCCGGAGCCAAGTGGTTAACACAAGTTTAGGTATGTTAGGTTTTATGGAGTTTGTAGCTTAAACAATAAATTTTGGTTTTATTTTAGTCCTTGCTCTATAGATGGCTTTACTCACACTCTAATTCAATTCTCAAGAGATTGGGTTAACAATTTAAGGTGTGGTCTAGCCACAGTCACTTTGGTTAGCTTTGAGGTGACACCTCCACTTGTCTCGCTCACAATCATGCCTAGGTAGCCAGTCAAGGTTAGATGAGGCTTTGCCTACTATCAAGAGTAAGTTCACTTCAGAGCCTAAACTCAAGCTAAGAGTCTGGCGACATGCTACAGGGAATCAACCCCCCCCCCGCAACCGATACAAGAAGAGATTACTCAGGTTGAGCGAGAGCTCTCCAGCGAGAGGCATAATCTCGCATACATTGAGGTGTTTGCTGAGGTGGTTGATTGGGTCCCTAGTGTTGGTCATACAAGGGGTAGACAATCAATACATGGATAAAGTGAATATATATTGGCATCTCAAATTCCCTTAGGGCTAAGCCTTGGTAAACTGCAATGAGCTCAATAATAGTGTTATTATATCTCTAAATCAAATGCAACGTTTCCTTATGGCAATGGACTACAGACTTGCAAGAATTAAATGACAATTAAGACCTTCCCCTAATTTTGATTACTCCCTTAGTAATAACAAGGAACTTATATATATCAAAGCCACAAACTCCAAAAAAATAGATATACATATGCAATCACCTTTTTACTTTTATTTCCTTTATATTTTCTTGTTTTGTACTATCACAATAAATAACTAGATTATTCAATTATTTTATATTTTACAATTAAATATTTTTTTAAGAAATTTTCAATTATGAAACATTTAAAAAAATTATTGTATACTCTAGTGTCCTAATAACGCGTCAAGAGGAACTTCTCATATCTAAAATGTAAATCTCAAGTAATACAAAAAAAATCATTCTAATATAATAATATATTAACAACAACATGAATGACACTTCACCTTTAAACAAATAAAGTAAATTCATAAAGGTAAACATTTCCACTAACAATGCACATATACATTTTATACCCATTTAATATTTAAATACATATATAAGTCGCACTTCACGTTATCTTATCTAGTAACTTTAGTAAGTGGGATATGATTGTGATATGGTGATCAATTTATATAATCACATCCATATACTCTTAATTGCCTTTGATACGTCGTTTATTAATCACAATTTAGTTTTTATTATTTTAAACATAAATTATATGTGTAATATTTAAATTTTTATGTTATGTTGTGGTGGTAAATATTAAATTAGTAATTGTTTTTAAAGATGTAAGATTATATGAAAGGAATATAAGGTTTGGGAAGATCATTTGGACAATTCACTATTGAATTAATGGATGGATCTCATTGGTTAAGATAAATAGTACTTGCTAGACCAATCCTGCATATTGATTATACAGTGAATAAACCATATCGTATTATGTGTTTTTTAAAAGTAGTTAGTAAAATATATCCTATCTATGTTGAAATCAAGGTTGTTACATTGAAATTTTCTTTTTCTTTTTCTTTTTTAATTGGGTAAATTTTATTATAATTTTGTTAATAAACAGAGAAAATGTAATAACAGTTAATAATTCATTAATTAAATAGGTGATATAGTGTAGGAAAATTAGGTGATTGATATGCTATTTTTAGTAAATATTTACTTTTATCAAATTAGTAAACTTTTATTCATGCTAAATTTAATAGTGGTTTGTAAAGAGGTATAAAAACCTAATTCCTTATCCTAAAAAAACACCTTTTAACTAATAAAGTAATTTTAAATTCTATTTCAAAATTTAAAAATATTTTAAATAATCATTAATATCCACGGAAAACCTAATATATTCATTAAAATTAACAAAAAATAAAAGTCAAAATTGTTTAACCATTTTTTGTTTTTTAATCTTTAATATATTAAAAAGTGTGGCTAATCACCAATATCTAGATAGATACCTTAAAAGAAAGCATTCTAAAAAATGTAACTTTTATATATTAAAAAGTGTTTGCTGATCACCAATATCTAGATAGATACCTTAAAAAAACATTCCCGGAATGTTAACTTTAAATTCATGCATTAATCTTATAGTTACATGAATCTTAAGCCATTTAAGAAAATGAAAAAATAAAAATTATCTTTATGGTTTGTTGTTTACCTAGTATGAGTAGTTACAATTATTATTTAAAAAATTCAAATATATCCTTAAACAAAAGTAAATAAAAATATTAATATTTAATATTATCACATTGCAATAAGCAGAATGAGCAGAGAAACCTAGATGCCTTCTATCGTGGAAATAAATAAATAAACTATTATATTTTTCCACCGTCGTCGCTGATAATATCTACAATAACAACTACAAATTTTCAACGTTCCCAGTGGAACTTATTAATCCCACACATTAGTGTCGAAACATGTTACTTTGGCTTTTGTTTATGTTATGGTCATAGATAATATCGATATAATTTTGGATAGCCAATAGTTTCCAAACATAGCAAGGACACCAACTCACTTAGTGGTTAACCAATCATAAGTTAACCAATACACTATATGGTTTTATATTAGTGTAAAGACATTTATAGCCTTCAAACTTAAATGCTTTTAATAGTTCATAGCTAGACAATTCTCAGAACATTGGTACGAGTTCAAATACAAATGAGAGTAGAAAGCATGATAAAAGGTCAAAATATTTTAAATATTCCTAAAAGCATCATCATTAATTTATAGTTAAAGGTACTACATGCACACTCTCATAAATGATTTATGGCGTTTGATATATATATAGTAATAATTACGTATATCGTATCATAATGCATCATATCCAAATTTTTCTAAACCTACCATATGGATATCCAAATATGTATCTTGGTAACTTGAAATAACAATTAGAAGTAAGAGAATGTAATAGTACAGATTCACATCCTTACGATAAATCTATAAATGATAGAGATTTATAACACTGTTGATTACAAAGGCTCATAAATACTTCTAGCTAGCTCAATAGATTTGGATCTTTGTTGAGTGATCCACAGCTTAAGAAGCAAGTAGAAAAGAACCATTTTCTCCCTTCCTCGCCTCACAAAACTATACATTCTTTGGTTGTTTGTCCATCGGAATGCCCATTCGATTACTTGAGGGGGTCCAAACTTTGATTGCCTAGTGATTGAAAAAAATGATTTTACTCCCCCCTACTGGACACACTGCGGGAAGTAAATAAGACTCAAGAGGTAAAGGAGATAGAAAAAAGGGAAAAAAACACCTCCCCATATGATAAAACCACTAAAAAAAAGTGGACTTACAATAAGAAAAAGTAAACCCTACCAAAATTCATGACATTAGTTATAAGAATACAATTTGCATAAGTTGCAACAAAGTAAAATGAGATACTCTCATAGTAGAGTGGAGAAACTGGAGTAAGAAAAGGGCAGAATCAACAAAGATTAAAGTTGAATCCCAAGCTATGGGGAGACCTGATGAAACCCTTGTCAATAATAACCAAGCAAAGACTCTTAACAATAAGAAAATCTTACTTATAAGAAATACATGAGGACTTGGAAGAAGCTTCAAGAGGAAGCCCAGTAAGAAGAGAAAAAATGATGGCAATAGGACTTTAGGGAGGAACTCAGCAATTTGGAGACATAATTGTCACTAACACGAGAAAGACAAGAATATCATATCCAAAAAAATAATTGACTATATACTCAAGGAGAAGCATGGTGATGCTATTTTCTTTTATTTCAATTTGCATATGGAACAACACAGTGGAAGGATGGTTGGTTCAAATTAAGACCAATATGTCAAAACTATTTTCTCTTTTATGGTAAATGTCCCTCAAAATTTCAAGGATGAACAGGATGAACAAGACGAACTTCTAATAATGTTTTCTTTATTTGTTAAATTTTTTGCTACCATTTAAATGGGGAGGAGGACCAAAATTATTATTTCCATCACTACAAATATTATAAGACTCAAAAATTTGGCCCAATTACCCTCCCAAATGAAATGCTTGATATAACAAACATTTATCCTCGAGCCAAATATGCATCAATACTTACCTTTATAAATAGTCCATAACGTTTTTTGCAAGAAAGGAAAATCTTAATCCACACCTCAACACATGTAGGTAAGACATTCAAGAAGCTCAAAATGTACTACATTCTTGGGTCGAGTCCCTGAAAGTTTCACTGTGACAGTCTGTTCGTGTTAGCAGAGCAGTGATGCCCCCCCAAACCAACGTGTCCCCTCCGGAGCCAAGTGGTTAACACAAGTTTAGGTATGTTAGGTTTTATGGAGTCTGTAGCTTAAACAATAAATTTTGGTTTTATTTTAGTCCTTGCTCTATAGATGGCTCTACTCGCACTCCAATTCAATTCTCAAGAGATTGGGTTAACAATTTAAGGTGTGGTCTAGCCATGGGCACTTTGGTTAGCTTCGAGGTGACATCTCCACTTGTCTCACTCACAACCATGCCTAAGCAACAGGTCAAGGTTAGATGAGGCTTTGCCTACTATCAGGAGTAAGTTCACTTCAGAGCCTAAACTCAAGCTAAGAGTTTGGCGACATGCTACATGGAATCAACCCCCCCCCCCCAACCGATACAAGAAGAGATTACTCAGGTTGAGCGAGAGCTCTCCAGCGAGAGGCATAATCTCACATATATTGAGGTGTTTGTTGAGGTGGTTGATTGGGTCCCTCGTGTTGGTCATACAAGGGATAGACAATCAGTACATGGATATAGTGAATATATATTGGCATCTCAAATTCCCTTAGGGCTGAGCATTGGTAAACCACAATGAGCTCAATAATAATGTAATTCTATCTCTAAATCAAATGCAACGTTTCCTTATGGCAATGGACTACAGACTCGCAAAAATTGAATGACAATTAAGACCTTCCCCTAATCTCAGTTGCTCCCCTAGTAATAACAAGGAACTTATACATGTCAAAGCCACAAATTCCAAAAAATAGATATGCATATACAATTACCATTTTGTTTTTATTTCCTTTATGTTCTCTTATTTTGTACCATCTTAAATAAATATCACAATAAATAACTAAATTATTTAATTATTTTATATTTTACAATTAAAAACTTTTTTTTCCTAGAACTTTTCAATTATGAAACATTTAAAAGTGTGTATATACTCTAGTGTCCTAATAATGGGTCAACACGAACTTCTCATATCTAAAATGTAAATCTCAAGTAATACAAATCCTCTTAAAAAAAATCATTCTAATATAATAATATATTAACAACAACATGAAGGACACTTCACCTTTAAACAAATAAAGTAAATTCATAAAGGTAAACATTTCCACTGACAATGCACATATACATTTTATATCCATTTAATATTTAAATACATATATAAGTCGCACCTCACGTTATCTTATCTAGTAACTTTAGTAAGTGGGATATGATTGAGATATGGTGATCAATTTATATAATCACATCCATATACTCTTAATTGCCTTTGATACGTCGTTTATTAATCACAATTTAGTTTTTATTATTTAAATGTAAATTATATGCGTAATAAATAAATTTCTATGTTACGTTGGTGTGGTAAATATTAGCAATTGTCTTTAAAGATGTAAGATTATATTACAATTCACTATTGAATTAATGGATAGATCTCATTCGTTAGGATAAATAGTATTTGCTAGACCAACTCTGCATATTGATTACACAGTGAGTAAACCATATCGTACTTATGTGTTTTTAAAAAGTAGTTAGTAAAATATATCCTATCTATGTTGAAATCAAGGTTGTTACATTGGAATTTTCTTTTTCTTTTTCTTTTTTAATTGGGTAAAGTTTATTATAATTTTGTTAATAATCAGAGAAAATGTAATGGTTATTGTTTATAATTTATCAATAACAGTTAATTCATTACTTAAATAGGTGATATGGTGTGATGTTAAAGGAAAATTAGGTGACTGATATGCTATTTTTAGTAAATATTTGCTTTTATCAAATTAGTAAATTTTTATTCATGTTAAATTTAATGGTGGTTTGTAAAGAGGTAAAAAAACCTAATTTCTTATCCTAAAAAACACCTTTTAACTAATAAAGTAATTTTAAATTCTATTTCAAAATTTAAAAATATTTTAAATAATCATTAATATCCACGGAAAACCTAATATATTCATCTAAAATTAACAAAAAAATAAAAGTCAAAATTGCTTAACCATATTTTGTTTATTTTAACCTTTAATATATTAAAAAGTGTGGCTAATCACCAACATCTAGATAGATACCTTAAAAGAAAACATTCTCAAAAATGTTAACTTTTATATTGCTAATCACCAATATCTAGATAAATACCTTAAAAAAAACATTCCCAGAAATGTTAACTTTAAATTCATGCATTAATCTTATATTTACATGAATCTTAAGCCATTTAAGAAAATGAAAAAAAAAAATTATCTTTATGGTTTGTTGTTTACCTAGTATGAGTAGTTACAATTATTATTTAAAAAATTCAAATATATCCTTAAACAAAAGTAAATAAAAATAAAAATATTTAATATTATACATTGCAATAAGCAGAATGAGCAGAGAAACCTAGATGCCTTCCATCGTGGAAATAAAGAAATAAACTATTATATTTTTCCATCGTCGTCACTGATAATATCTACAATAACAACTACAAATTTTCAACGTTCCCAGTGGAACTTATTAATCCCACACATTATGTTACTTTGGCTTTTGTTTATGTTATGGTCATAGATAATATCGATATAATTTTGGATAGCCAATAGTTTCCAAACATAGCAAGGACACCAACTCACTCAGTGGTTAACCAATCATAAGTTAACCAATACACTATGTGGTTTTATATTAGTGTAAAGACATTTATAGCCTTCAAACTTAAATGCTTTTAATAGTTCATAGCTAGACAATTCTCATAACATTGGTACAAGTTCAAATACAAATGAGAGTAGCAAGCATGATAAAAGGTCAAAATATTTTAAATATTCCTAAAAGCATTGTCATTAATTTATAGTTAAAGGTACTACATGCACACTCTCATAAATGCTTTATGGCGTTTGATATATATATATAGTAATAACTACATATATCGTATCATAATGCATCATATCCAACTTTTTCTAAACCTATCATATGGATATCCAAATATGTATCTTGGTAACTTGAAATAACAATTAGAAGTAAGAGAATGTAATAGTACAGATTCACATCCTTACGAGAAATTTATAAATGATAGAGATTTATAACACTGCTGATTTCAAAGGCTCGTAAATACTTCTAGCTAGCTCAATAGATTTGGATCTTTGTTGAGTGATCCGCAACTTAAGAAGCAAGTAGAAAAGAACCATTTTCTCCCTTCCTCGCCTCACAAAACTATACGTTCTTTGGTTGTTTGTCCACCGGAATGCCCATTCTATTACTTGAGGGGGTCCAAACTTTGATTGCCTAGTGATTGAAAAAAATAATTTTACTCCCCCCTACTGGACACACTGCGGGAAGTAAATGAGATTCAAGAGGTAAAGGAGATAGAAAAAAGGGAAAAAACACCTCCCCATATGATAAAACCATTAAAAAAATGGACTTACAATAAGAAAAAGTAACCTTGCCAAAATTCATGACATTAGTTATAAGAATACAATTTGCATAAGTTGCAACAAAGTAAAATGAGATACTCTCACAGTAGAGTGGAGAAACTGGAGTAAGAAAAGGGCAGAATCAACAAAGATTAAAGTTGAATCCCAAGTTATGGGGAGACCTGATGAAACCCTTGTTAATAACAACCAAGCAGAGACTCTTAACAATAAGAAAATCTTGCTTATAAGAAATACATGAGGACTTGGAAGAAGCTTCCAGAGGAGGCCCATTAAGAAGAGAAAAACGATGGCAATAGGACTTTGGGGAGGAACTCAGCAATTTGGAGACATAATTGTCACGGACATGAGAAAGACAAGAATATCATATCCAAAAAAATAATTGACTATATACTCAAGGAGAAGCATGGTGATGCTATTTTCTTTATTTCAGTTTGCATATGGAACAACATAGTGGAAGGATGGTTGGTTCCAATTAAGACCAATATGTCAAAACTATTTTCTCTTTTATGGTAAATGTCCCTCAAAATTTCAAGGATGAACAAGATGAACTTCTAATAATGTTTTCTTTATTTGTCAAATTTTTTAGTACCATTTAAATGGGGAGGAGGACCAAAATTATTGTTTCCATCACTACAAATATTATAAGACTCAAAAGTTTGGCCCAACTACCCTCCCAAATGAAATGCTTGATATAAAAAACATCTATACTTGAGCCAAATGTGCATCAATACTTACCTTTATAAATAGTCCATGATGTTTTTTGCAAAAAAGGAAAATCTTAATCCATACCTCAACACATGTAGGTAAGACATTCAAGAAGCTCAAAATGTACTACATCATATATTCATCTCTCTAAATTAGACCCAAAAAACGAAAGATCAACAACAACTTATACAATTGGAAAGGTAGTCATGCTCCATAATATCATGGTTAAGTGTGTAACACGCAAATTGCACTCATGTACAAGTCCAATGTATCCTAGTAAACAACTACCAAATAATTGCCAAAAAAGATGCTTTACCAAAGCTAATGTACATGTTCTCAGGAACAAATGGAGAAAGGTACAAAACTGTAATTTTTATTGTTAAGCAATCCTGAAAGAGGATTGCATGCAAAGTGTCATTCATTGCAACAAGCTTAGAGAAACAAACAAACAACTTATACCAAATATATTTAGTTTGTATTTACATGCATATTAAAATAAATTAATAAAAGGAATATGTACTCATCATCATGTAATATCAAAGTCTCTTGATCACTAATTGCTAGTGATCATAAATTAAAATTGAAGGTTTTTTTTTTTTTTGCAAGCTAGTTTATGTCTTATGGGCAATGGATCGAAATTGCAAAAGCACATAACTTATCAAACTTAGTTATGTTTTTCAGATTTTAACAGTGAAAAACAAACAACATGAAGTATCACAAAACAACAATTTGATGATAGAGTTCACCCCTCCTGGGCTACATCTCCAGGTCCAGCTTCCAATGTTCGGCCTTTAAAATATATGTTCAAATATGTAATTACATCAACATATAATGATCAAATTGTAAAAATAACACTACCATTGCATCCACAACGCCCAAAAACCCATGTGTAGGCTCTTCTTGGGCTCAAAAAGGCTGAAAAATAGCCAAGTTAGGCCTCCTTCTTCATTTCCTTGCTAACTATTTTGCAAAACGACCTTCTATCAAAATTGGCAATGAATCTAGACTAAGGTGGCCTTGCATAACTACATTTTCGCAAAAATAGGTGGTGGGATCGGCCACAAAACCCACTAAAAAAGGTACAATTTGTCGAATCATTAATTTGACACATGTGCCCTTATTCTCCGCCTTTGGGTCGTTCATGTGGCATACAATATGACCTGGGGCACAGGCCAGAGGCCACACACTCTGTTAGCCTTGCTTCTGGTCACATATGGTTAAAAGGACCGTGGGTTGGGCGCGAGCAGGGTGCCATGCGCTTGCCCCTCTCGTGGTTTTTGTTGTTGGTTACATTGAATACCATAGAGCTTGAGGCTAGGACCACGCCCCCTGTCCCTCTCCGCTTTGCACTAGGTCATGCCATCCCAGGGTTGACCGAGCAAGCCCGTTGGCCCAACCACCCCCCCCCCGCCCAAACGAAGAAACAATTACATAATAAATTAAAATGACCTAAATGTATAATAAGAACTAATGCATCATATAGTGGTAAGGCAGACGATTATGTGTTGTGAGGTCACGCGGTCGAACCTTAAGGAGGTCGGTCGATCCATAAACCACAATTTTGCACTTTGATTAGTCAAAACCAAAACATGTCAACCAATAAAAACACACCAACTGCCCCTCTATGCTCATGCCACGTGTCATCACGAGATTGGCCTGTCTGACAATCATATTGCATAGCACCCTGTTGACATCAGCACAATGTCAGCTTACATACTGCCACGTGGCATTTGTATACTTCCTACTCAACCCTACAAGTTTACTTTTGTATTATTTCCCAAAAACTTTGAAACTCAATAACTTCCTTATACAGTGTCGGATTGAGGCAATTCAAGTGCCGTTGGAATCAAAACAATGATATCAATGATTTGGAACCATGTTTGGGGTAATTTGAGCACTTTTATTTTTGAGCATATTTTTTATCCCCTAGATCATTCCTCCCCACTCAAAGCTTTGGACCACCAAAAGTCTATTTTTACTTAGCAATTAAGTGAGGGTACAACTCCCTCACTTTCCTTATCTCAATCCACCTTGCTTTACTTAGATTGGTACCTTTGAGCCCCACTCGAAGATACTCCACATTGCCTCTATGTGAAGTCTTGATTCTCCTGTCAAGAATTGAATCTTCTTACAACTCCTTTAAATATTCAAGATCAAATTCTTCTATAGATGGAATATGAACTTTCTCTTCATGATCATCAATCATTGGAGGCTCATACAATCTCAAGTTTTCCACATTCGCAACGGAATAAATTTTCATGTAAGGTGGAAAATCTAATTGGAAAGCATTATTACTAATCTTCTCCAAGATTTTGAAAGGACTATATCTGATTGGCTTGAGCTCCTTCACCTTTGAGTCTTTCCTTGCTAATGTACAACCAAACTTGATCTCCCACTTAGAAATCATAATCAACCTGATGCTTGTCATGTCTTGCTTTGTACTTTGCTTTGATTGTCTCTAGTTGTTCTTGTACCCTTTGATGCAGTAACTGAATTTGTTCAATGAAATGCTTTGCTTTGTCCACATCACTATGTCCATCTACTGCAATATCTTTACCAAAGATGAAATCCAAAGGAGACTTTAGCAAATAACCCAAACGAGCTTCAAATGGAGATACTTGTGTAGTTGAATGCTTGGCATGATTGTAGGCATGTTGGATGTAATGAAAATGCTCATTCCAAAGTTTAGGATGCTTACCACAATATCCTCGAAGGAGATGCACTACGATTTTGTTTACTACTTTTGTCGGGCCATTAGTTTATGGATGAAATGTGGTGCTCTTCTTCAAATTTGTGTCCATGAGTTGCCATAAACTTGACCAAAACTTCTCAATAAAAAATAATAGAAGTGGGTAACCCAAAGTGAACCCATACATTTTGAAAGAACATCTTTGCAGTCTGTTGAGCTGTAACATGTTTCTTACATAGCATAAACACATACATTTTGATGAAACGATCCACAACAACATATAGATAATCATGACCTTTCCTAGACACTAGTAGTCCACCTACAAAATCCATAGAAATACTTTCCCAAGGACAAGAAGGAAGAGGAAGTGGAGTGTACAAACCCAATTTCCTATTGCTAGGCTTGCTAGTAGTACACATGGAACATCCTTTTACATATCTTGAAATAATTTTATTCATGTGATGCCAATAACAATACCTCTGAATTTGAGCAATTGCTTTGCCTACACCAAAGTGACTAGCAATAAGAGAACTGTGGGCTTCCTTTATGACATTGACTCTTTCACCTTGTGGAACACATAACTTGCTAAGATAATACAACAACTTTTTATGAACATGATAATCCAACTCTTCAACACGATTGCCTTAACTCAAAGTTGCATAAACATCTTTAAAATATTCATCTTAAGCATATTGTTCAATATAACTTTCATGCATGATTGAGTTATGCTTAAGAATGATAGATGCATTAACAATAGGCCTTGATAACGTATCTGCAACTTTGTTGTATATACCTTTCTTATACTTGATTACCAAATGAAATTGTTGTAGGAATCCCACCCACTTGAAATGTCTAGCTTGTTGTAGCATGGTTTGCGATTGTAAATATTGCAAAGGTTAATGGTCAGTATGAATAATCGTTTCTTTACCCATCAAATAATGCTTCCATTTCTTCACACTTTGTACCAAAGCATACAACTCTTTATCATAAGTTGGATACTTAATTACTGCATTCATAAAGGTTTCAGAATGTAAATAAATTGGCTTACCATGTTGCATTAAAACTACTCCCATAGCATATTCGCTTGCATTGGTTTGAATCTAAAATGATTGCTTAAGATTTGGAAGTGCTAGAACTGGTGTTGCACTGATTTTCTCTTTAAAAATGTTGAAGGCTTTTTGTTACTTGCCTCCCCACTGAAAGACTTGTTTCACGCTTGTCAAAGCATGTTATGGTGCTGCAAAGAGTGAGTAGTTAGCGAAAAATTTTCTCCAATATTGGGTTGCTTCCAAAAAGCTCCTAACTTATGTTACATTGTTGAGTTTAAGCCAATTCACAATGACATCAACTTTTGAGGGATCAATCTTCAATTCACCCCCTCCTACAATATGACCCAAATAAATCAAAGTGGTTTTCCCAAATTCATACTTAGACATCTTCAAATACAACTTTTCTTTTTTTAAGACATCTAAAACTTGTTTCACATGCTTGACATGCTCTTCACAAGTCTTACTAAAAATCAGAATATCGTCTAAAGTAGACTATGACAAAATCATCAAGAAATGGTCACAACACATCATTCATAACTCTCACGAATGTTGCAGGTGCATTGCAAAGTCCAAACGAAATAACTAATCATTCAAACAAACGGTGTTTTGTCTTGAAAGCAATTTTCCAAATATCATCAATATAGTTACCGATCAAACGGGGACTATTACCTCAAAACGGGTACTCGTGCCCAAAACCCTAAAAAAAAACATGAAAAAACAACCCGAAAATAAAAAGTGTTGATTCTGCATCAACATTTTTTTAGAGTAAATTTTCAATATTTTTTAAAAATAACAGTAAAAAACAATAAAAGTCATTTTGTTTGGTGCAAAAAACACTTTGAAATAAAAAAATGTTGATGTCAGAATAACGTATTTTTTAAGGGAACATTTTCAACATTTTTTAATAATGATGTTAAAAATAAAATATCATGACTCTGAAAAACTTTAAATTTCCAACGAGAGGAGAAACTCCCTCGTTAGAGTCTGCCCAAATAATAATATAACAATCTTTTACAAGTATTTTACATATGCAGGCTTTGCTAGGCAACCCCAAGATTCACTTTAACAATTATGCCAAAATCAGCAATTTGGCCTTATCGTTCAGGGTCTCCATTTCGTTCAACAGCGCACTTGCTCGTTCAGGTTCGCCCTTCATTCAACGGCACCCTCGCATTCAGCGTATCGTTCATACTTTCGTTTAACCCATCATTCAGACTTTCGTTCAATTCGTCATTCAGAATTTCGTTCGACTCGTGTGTTCAGACTTATGTTCAACTCGTCGTTCAGACTTTCATTCTGCTCATCGTTCAAACTTTCATTTGGCTCGTCATTCATACTTTCATTTGGTTCGTTGTTCAAACTTCCGTTTGACTCGTCGTTCAGGCTTCCGTTCAACTCATCGTTCAGACTTCCATTCATCTCGTCGTTCAAACTTTCGTTCATCTCGTCGTTCAAACTTCCGTTCAACTCATCATTCTGACTTTTGTTCAGCCCATCGTTCAGACGCGCCGCTCCTGCAGCTCGTCAGGAAGAGGCGCCCCACTACAGCTCGTCCACGAACAGGGTCGCCCCACCTGCGATTCGTTCGCCCAGAACACCCAAAACCTGCACTTCGTCTTTTCCTCAGCTCGGTACTGTGACCCTCAGTCCACATGCACCTCCCCCTCCTTGTTCGCTCTTCTCCTTAGCTCCTCCACCTTATGTTTAAACTTGCTTTTGGATGCTTGAGTTGATGCCTTTCCTCTATCAAGTCACCCTCTATATATATGCAACCTCTAAGAGTCAAGGTGGGTCGGCCTACATAGGCCAACCATATAAATCGCCTAATAAAATATCAAGAGATGCGTTGGTCCACCCAACTCGTCGCTTCACATGTTGGCCCACCGACTCGTCGGTTTTTCGACACCTCTTATAAACTCATCGCACATTCCCATACTTAGCTGATTTTCTAATTTTCAGTTTTTCGACTCTCCCAATTGCTCGTCGAAACTCGGCGTCGCACGTTTTCCTGGGCACATTTAACCGAACACCCTGCTCGTCGCACATGCTCAACTCGTCGCCTTTAACCGAGATTTTTCAACTGCCCCATTGCTCGTCGCACATGCTCAACTTGTGGGTGTGGCATACTCCCCCATTCTAAATAGTTATTGTCCTCGACAACACCATCATCCATCGTCACAAAGTGTCGCTAGCTCAAACATCTCCAAAATGCCCATGTTGTCCATCTCTGCTCCAATATCGCATAAACCACCAAGTTCTATATCTCCATAAATAGAAAGTCTCCTCAATCCATGATCATAAGTCCACATCTGTCGCACATCCACATGTTGCCTCATCATGGAAGATTTGGTCCCTCCAGCTCGACTACATGCCATCACTGCAACATATATCATGTCTGACCCATCATGTATCGTCATTATGTGAATCACTGCATAATACTCCATCCAACACAACATCCCAGTTGTAACCAAGACATTTATCTAACACAAACTCGGTGCACTGCATGCCCCCATGTCATCGAACTAGTTAGGTAGCTAATCCAACTGTAGCGCTCAACCCATGAGAATGTGCCTCCTCGGGTCACTATTAGTTGTTTCTCAACATCCTGTCACAATCTCAACTCGATTAAGAATCCATCCAAGTGTAAAAATAAGCCATGCTCAGGTCCATGACATAGTCCATCATCTCGTCTACAACATGCTGCCCATGATGCTGATGCCAATGTGTTGTCATACAGTGGCATACATCCAAGCATCATCAACTTGTCGAAAAGAAGCCTCGTCTCTAAGGCCCCTTTTAAAGGTGATGTAGTCCTTGTAGATATCAAGGACCTGCACACACCTATCTCCAAGGTCTGTCTATCTAGAGAGAAGGGCCAAGAAGTTTCATCCGTGACCCTCATCCACCCATATGTCTGATTGATGATGCGACCTCAAATACTTGTGCACAACTTCAACCTCCTCATGTGTACAACCAAGCTTCTCAAGCTTGTTTTTCATCATTTGAAAGCCATATATGCTCATGGCATACCTGCAAAAATCCACTATGCTAGCTAAACCTCTACTTGCATAATCTTCCCCAACCACTGCCTTTGAAGAATTACTCGAACTCCCTTCATCTGCAACTCCATGGTGAAGATCCTCCATAGAAGATGCATCTATCAAGTGTTTCAAGATGTGTGAAACTATCTTTCCACCCTCATCTTTTCTTCTAGCTCTCGCAACAAAGTCAACTAATTTCTTTTCCTTTGTTGTTTGAGTCATACATCTAAGTCCTCTTTGCTCCACATAATCATGCTTCACATTCGGATCCTTCGCATACAAAGTCATAGAATCCATCCTTGGTATATCCCAAACAACTCCCTCTATTCATCAGGACCAACATAGTTTTTCCACTAGCTATAATCAAGAGAATGTCTCGGTCCACCATTGGTATGACTTATGTAGCTTTCATAAAATCCTGCCCCAACACCATAGTATGATCATCCAAGTCAACAACTCTTAAGTCCATATTTCCAAACCATGAACCCACTCTCACCTGAGTGTCCTTCAGTACACTAGTCACAACTTTCATGGTAGAGTTTACTGCTTTGAAAGCGCTCGACTCTCTTCCCACTTCAGCTTTGTTCCCAAAATATTTTGTTGCTTTCCTGCTGAGGAAGCTATGAGTAGCCCCCGTGTCCACTAATCCAACAAAATTCTTGTCACGTACGGTCACCTGCACAAAACTCAGCTTCAAGGCATCACCATCCTCTCTAGGCTTGATCTTAGTCTTACTTCTATAACCTTCTTCAACAATTCGACCTCAGAAGAGTCTTTTGACTTATGTTTTGACTTGACTTTGTTCTTAAGGTACTTCAGTCCCTTGTTCAGTTCATCTAAGAAAGTTGATCCTAGTTTAGCATGAGCTAAGCTTCTCCTCCATCGCATCTTGCTTAAGTGTTCCTATTAATCACACATTGACTCCTTCCATCTGAAGTGACCCAATCTTCCAAACATCTTCCTTCATGTTTTGGTGATAGTCCCAAAGTCTGTCAATGTAATCGAGCTCATCTTGCTCTATCACAATGGGCTTTCGACCAAGAAAGCCCCTTTTAATCTCCTCCTCAAGTTCCTTGACTTTTGCCTGCGCCATGGTGTTCTTCTCCCTAAGTCGAACTCACTCATACATGAGTTCTTGGAGTATTTGATCACCCTGTCATATCTTCTCATAAAGTTCATTGAGTTCAGCAGTCTTTCCATGAAGATTATTCAAGTCCTTTCGCATGTCCACTATCTTGTCTCCCACATGTATCAAGAGTTCCCACATGTATCAAGAGTTCCCACTCTTGTACAAGAGCTTCATAGCGTTTATGTGTTTCATCATTCCAATAATCTGTCATGTCTTCAAGTTTTTGAAATGATCTTTCGACCATCTTCATCTATTCGGCAAGTATTCAATACCTGCTTTACCCTCAACAGTCATCAGCTTCAAAAACCCAGTGTCAACTTTCACAAAGTTTGTCACTTCAAACTATAAGTCTCAATTCTCTGAATCAAGCCTCTGATCCTTGTCATGAAGTGCAATGGGATTAACTTCAACTCGTTTAAAAGCCCATTGGAACCTGGCTCTGATACCATCTGTGACGCGCCTATCTTGGCGGTGATATTTCAATCGCACATAGGCAGGTGTGGCATCGCTACCCAATTTCTTTTCACCAATACTAATGAGTACAGACTATGCCTAACATTTAACACTTAGATATTTTTCTTCAATTATACTACGCATTCATCATTTTACACATCGGAAATAACATTCATCATCATCATCATATAAATATGCACAACAAATAACTTCTTTTAATGGGAGGGGCAACTCCCCGGTTAGAGTATGACTAAATAATAATATATTAGTCTTTTACAATTATTTTACATATGCAACCTTTGCCAGGCAACCCCAAGATTCACCTTAACAATCCTGCCAAAATCAACAATTAAACTTGATCGTTCAAGGTCGTCCACCTCAGGCCGCCCTTCTGTTCAACAACGCCCTCGCTCGTTCAGGGTCGCCCTTTCATTCAACAACGCCCTCGCTCGTTCAGGGTCGCCCTTCGTTCAACATCGCCCTCGTGTTCAACCTATCGTTCAACTCATTGTTCAACCTGTCATTCAGACTTTCATTTAGCTCGTCGTTCAGACTTCCATTCAGCTCGTCATTTAGATTTCTATTCAACTCATCATTTAGACTTTCATTTAGCTCGTCATTCAGACTTTCGCTCGGCTTGTCATTCAGACATTCGTTCGGCTTGTCATTTAGACTTTCGTTCAAATCATCGTTCAGACTTCCATTCAACTCGTCGTTCAGACTTTCGTTCAGCTTGTCGTTCAGAATTCCATTCAGCCCGTCATTCAGACTTTCGTTTGGCTCGTCGTTTAGACGCACCCCTCCTGCAGCTCGTCAGGAAGAGGCGCCCCACTATAACTCGTCTGCGGGTAGGGTCGCCCCACCTGTGGTTCATCTGCCCACTCCTGAAGCCTGCACTTCGTCTTTTTCTCGGCTCGGTACTGCGACCCTCGGTCCGCTTACACCTCGCCCTCCTTGTTCGCTCTTCTCTTTAGCTTGTCCACCTTATGTTTGAACTCGCTTTTGGATGCTTGAGTTGATGCCTTTCCTCCATCAAGTCACCCTCTATATATATGCGACCTCCAAGAGTCAAGGTTAAATTGCCTAATAAAATATCAAGAGATGCGTCAATCCACCCAACTCGTCGCACCGCAGGTCGGCCCACCAACTTGTCTGTTTTTCAACACCTCTTATAAACTTGTCGCATGTTCCCATACTTAACTGATTTTTCGATGTTTAGTTTTTCGATCTCCCAATGGCTCATCGCAACTCGTTGTCACATGTTTTCCCAGATGCGTTCAACTGAATGCCCCGCTCGTCGCACATGCTCAACTAGTCCCCTTTAATCAAGATTTTTCCATAGCCCCATCGCTCAGTGCGTGGGTGTGACACTCCTCCTCCCTCTGCCCCACACCACCACCGTCCTCCCTACCCCTCCACCCAACGCCACCCCCCCTCACTCCCCCTCGCCCTGTTCCTACCTCCCTGCTCACCCAACCCCACCCCCTCCCTCACTTCCTGCCCAATCTCGAGCGAGCGTGGAGGCGGAGTGGGGAGGGTAGGAGGAGGGAGGGAGGGGGTGGATGAGGAGCGAGGGAGGGGGAGCGACGAAGGGTGCTGTTGGGTGGGGAGGGTAGGAGAGAGGGAGGGAGGGGGTGGATGAGGAGCGAGGGAGGGGAGCGACGAAGGGTGCTGTTGGGTGGTGAGGGAGAGAGACGGAGGCGGGAGTGGGGTGGACGGAGGGATGGGTGGCGGGGACATGATTTTTTTCAATTTTAATTTTTTTTAATATATATATTTTAATGGTTTTTAATATTTTTAATTTTATGTTATTTTTAGATTTTTATAAATTTAATTAAAAAAAAAAAATCTTAAATTTTTATTTTATTTTATTTTTAATTTTTTTGATTTAAATTATTTTATATATATATATATATATATATATATATATATATATATATAACTTTTTTTCTGAAACTTTTTTATTTTAATTTTTTTTGGTAATTATTATTATTATTAAACTTAAAAAAAGTGGTTTTAGATTTAGATTTAGATTTTTTATTTTATTTATTTATTTTTTTTTTGTTTTTTTTTTTTTTACAAGTTAATTCCAATTTTAAATATATATATATATTATATATATATATATAATATATTTTGGGTTTTTTGTTTTATATATTTTTGTATTTGGTTTTTTTTTGTCATATTTTATTACCAACATGAAAGTCACCAACATTTAAAAAAAATTATCCACAATTAATACATTAGAAAATTTAAAGTGTAAAAAATAAGCTTTCTCAACAAAAAGGGTTGATGTTCATGAACACTTTTCAAAATCAAGATGAAAATCACTAACAAAAAAAAAGAGTTCACACTTGATACATAGAAAAATTTAAAGTGGCAAAAATAAGTCCTCTAAAAAAATGTGTTGATGTCGCATCAACATTTTTCAAAATCAACACAAAAATCACTAATATTTAAAAAAAATGTTTATACTTATAAAAAAATTTAAAGTGTTAAAAATATGCTAAAAAAAGGTGTATTCTCAATCACCATTTTTCAAAATTGAGTGATTTTTTGCTACCTAAAAAAAACGGGTACTAGGTAATTTTCTCGTTTGATCGGTAACCATGTTCATCTTCAGCAATTCTTCTCTGATGATAACCACTTCTCAAATCTAATTTATTAAAGGAAACAACTTCCTTTAACTGATCTAGCAAATCATCAATGCGAGGAAGAGGATAACGGTTCTTTACCGTGATCTTGTTCAAAGCTCGAGAATCCACACGCATGCACCATATACCATCTTTATTTGGATCCAAGACAATAGGAGGCCCACAAGGAGATGTCTTAGGCTTGATGACCCCATTGTAAAGCATCTCTTGAATTTTCTTTTTGATTTTTTCATTCTCAAAAACTGACATTTTATACATGGCAACATTTGGAAGTGGTGCATCCTGCTGTAAGTGAATCTCATGTTGTATTCCTCTTTTAGGAGGAAACTCTTCAAGTTCCTAAAACATCTTGTCATAAGTGTTAACAACTTCAACCCATTCATGCTTGCATTTAGAATCACATCTTGTGAAAGCTTTAGATTCAACAATATCTTTAGCTTTAATCATCAACAACACAAAAATCTTACTAGCATTTACAAGCCTTTTCATCTGAGCAATGCCGACAAGAGATAATTTCATCTTCTTGTGATGTGCTCTAACAATATAATCAAATCCATCTTTAAAAAGATGATATTTGTTCTCTTGACGATAGAATATGGCTTTTTCAGTCATAGAAGTATGGACTCCCTAAAACAATTATGCAAATATCAAGTGGTACAACATTAAGCTCTACCTCATCTATAAAATTACCACTGATGGCGAATTTGAGTTACATTTTCTTGTCACTTGTAATTTGACATCATAAAATACCCAACCCAAAGGTAAGGTTTAGTATGAGGTGTAGTCTCTAGATTAAGTTTCTTGAAAATTGCTTCATAGATAAGATTGACTTGGGATTTACTATCAAACAATGTATCAACTTTTGTATGTTTGTAATGACCATGATATGAAAAAACTCACTTTGTTATTTATCATTTTGAGATTCAATAGGTTTACTAAAAGAACTAGTACTTGCATTAGAAGCTACACCTTTCATTCCCATGGTTGTGAATTTGGTTTCATCACTTGAATAAGATCCTATATCTTGTTGAGTTGTAGCAATAATCTTTTGTTTCCCCTTGTTATTGAACTTCTTTGGTCTCATTTATGGATGTAATTTCCAACAGTGGTCTTCATCATGACCACCTTTTGAAAAATGTTCACACGTAAGTTTCTCTCCCTCTTTCTTAACAATAACATTCTTTTTGCCTTTGCCTTTAAACTTCCCCTTTCCTTTTGTCTCTAGATTTGGAAGGCTTCTTGCTAGTCCCTTGAGGAAAATTCTTACCTCTTGATTCTAAATGAGTTGCCTAAACACATAGTTCATCTAGATTGGTGGAATTAAACATAAGTATAATATGTCACAAATAACTATGCAATCCACCTATGTATTTAAGGAGAATATCTTGTGGAAGACAAATGAACACCCAAAATTAAAGCTCTTCTTCTAAATTATTGTGTGTAACTTTGGACTCTTTGACCTTTAGCTTGTCTAAAATTTTGCAAATCCATAATTGTTTTTTCATGTAAGTTAATGGATAAAATTGCCTTCTTAATGCAACTATAAAATCATTCCATGAAGAGATAATTTAACCATTTTTCTTCAAATCTTCTTGAGTTCTAGCCTCCCACCAAATGAGGATTGCACTTTCGAAGCGAAGAGAAGCAAGTTGGATATTTGTAACATCATCATCAATCTTTTGAATCCTGCAATATACTTCAATTTGACAAACCCAATTATCCAACTGTTCAACATTTATATCCCCATTGTACATAGGCAATTCAAACTTGACATCAAGTTTAATCAAAGGAGACTTAACATGTCCTTTCGGAGATGGAGGAGGAGTAGGTCTATGAGATGAAGGAGGTGAGGATGGAGGTGAAGGCAGAGGTGAAGGAGGAGGTGGAGGTGGAGGCTTGCTCCCATTACCATCATTACCTTTTTGATTATTGAAACTTTATCCTTCAACCTTGATGTCCTCTCATTGTAGAACACTTTCACCATCTCAAACATATCATAGAAAGCCTTTCTAAAATCTCTCTCATCCTCATATATCATCTCTTGTCCTTCTTTGTGTGCCATGACTGGTGGAGTTTGTGACCTCCTTAAACCAATTTGAGGGTTTGGTTATTCAAGCACTTCTTCTCCTATTCTCAATTTAGACCTTGTAATCATTCAAGAAAACACTTGCAAAAATTGTCAACCTTCACAACAACCATGCTTTGTTACCAAACTGATATGAAATTAAGATTGAAGGTTTCTTGTAAAATTTTGCAAGCTAGTTTATGTCTTATGGATAATGGATTGAAATTGCAAAAGCACATAAACTTAGTTAAATTATGCTGATTTAAATGGTGAAAAATAGATAACATGTAGCATCACAAAACAACAATTTGATGATGAAGTTCACCCCTCCTTAGTTACATCTCCTGGTACAACTTCCAATGTTGGCCCTTTAAATTATATGCTCAGATGTGTAATTACATCAACATATAATGCTTAAATTACAAAAATAACATTGTCATTGTGTCTAGAACACCAAAAATCCCTGTGTAGGCTCTTCTTGGGCTCAAAAAAGCTGAAAAATGGCCAAGTTAGGCCTCCTTCTTCATTTCTCTACTAATTGTTTTGCAAAATTGACCTTCTGTCAAATGAGCAACGAATCTAGACTTTGGCAGCCTTGCACAACGACATTTTCATAAAAACAGGTGGCAGGATTAGCCACGAAACCCATCGAAAAGGGTGCAATTTGTTGAATTGTTAGTTTGACACCCACGCCCTTATTCTCCGCCTTCGGGTTAGTCACGTGGCATACAATATGACCAGGTTCATGGGCCATAGGCCACATTCTCCATCGGCCCCACTCTTGGTCGCATAATAGCTAAAAGGACTGTGGGTTGGGCGTGGGCAAGGTGCCATGCGCTCGCCCATCCCTTGGTTTTCGTCGTTGGTTACGTTGAATACCACAGAGCCGAAGGTTAGGGCCATGCTCCCCACCCCTCTCCGTTTTTCTCTTAGTCATGCCATAAATACATATAACCCGGGCCTGGGTTGGACAAGCGAGCGTACTGGCCCGACCCCCCCAAATGGGAGAACAATTACACAATAAATTAAAAAGACCCACCACGTATAATAAGAACCTATGTGTGGTATAGTGGTAAGGTAGACGATTATATGTTGTGAGGTCGTGTGATAAGACCCCGGGGAGGTCGGTTGGTCCATAAACTAAACTTTTGCACAAATATCAAGGGCTACGTGGCACCCTCCGATTGGACGTGGATTGGCCAAAACCAAAATCTATCAACTAATAAAAACATGCCAACTACCCATGTATGATCATTTCATGTGTCCTCACGAGATTGGCCCATTTGAAAACCGTACTACATAATTACCCTATTGACATCAACACTGTGTCAACGTACGTACTTCCACGTGGAAGTCGTACACTACCCAGTCAACCATGCAAGTTGACTTTTTATTGTTTGCCAAAAACTTTAGAACGCGGTAACTTCCTCATATGGTGTCAGGTTGAGGTGATTCAGGCATCGTTGGAATCATAATGACGAGATCTACAATTTGGCGCTAGTTTTAGGATAATTTGAACACTTTTAATTTTTAGCATGTTTTTGATCCCCTGGATCAACTACGGTGTCAAATAATTACTCTAGAATCAACAAAAAAGATAATACACACATAATTGTAACTTTGAATTACCTAAACAAAAAAATGAAATAATATATGCCTAGGGGAAGCCAATATTAAGTAGTATTTTCCGTGCATCAAGAACTTGAGTTGTACTGTTTGGAAAAAAACACAAACTAAATGGAGAACTCATGGCCTTGAGCTTCTTTCAAGTTCAAATTCCCGCTTTTTTCCAGGTCACAAAAATTGCAAGGTACAACAAGAAGGAACCAATAAGCAAATGTCTTAAAATTTTGAACAAGCATAATTCGACCATTCCGTTTGTGTTTGATCGAGAGTGCATATTGCTTCATTTACATCCTCATATTTCTCTAGTGTTAAAAATACAAATCCTCGTGATTCCCAAGTTCTTAAAAAAAATGAGTAACTATTGTTATCCATATGGTTTATGAAGTCCTTGAATATAATGACAACTTTTAGCCATATAATTTTGCTTGTTCTTATGCATACTTTGACACCTCCCCAACAACGCCGACAAAGAAGAGCAGATTGGAGTTGCGCGCCCAGACCTGATCGTGCCCTAGGAGATCGACCCCAGCCAGCAGCGCAGCGGCCTGGGCCTTGGCCCCAGTCATGGCCCCCATAGATCAGCCTTAGGAGGACCACGATCCGCAAAAAGCCTTCTCAGATATGGTAAAATCACTTCCTCCTCAGCGCCCCAGACCTGCAATTTCGAAATTTGTCAAGAAGCTTGATATTCTCCAGGAAGTTTAGCTGCCCCCAACACTTCCTCGCATGGCAGCGCTATCCCTTGCTGAGAAAGGTCTCATTAGGCAATTTACAGGACTATGGCCATCGCCAAGAATAATTCAAAGATGGGTTGAACGAAACTGGTCGGACAAGATCCCAAGAAAAATATCAATAAGATTCTGTAGAAAAGGGTATTACACATTCCATTTCGAATCCAAAGCAGACAAGGATTTGATCTTCAGGAACGAACCATAATTCATGGATTCCAGGGGTCTCTATCTCAATAAATGGACCCCAAATTTCGATCCGGAATTGGATATTCCTAGTGCCGTTCCAGTTTAGGTTCGTCTTCCTCACCTTCCTCTCCATTGTTGGGGAGATGAATCAGTTCGAGCAATAGGGAATGCTGTTGGAAAATACATTGATCGAATCGAGCCCAAGGACAACATGCAAACCTACGCAAGGATCTGTGTCGAGGTGGATCTAGGAAGAGGACTGCCTAAAGCAATAAAGTTAAAAGTGGATGACTGGAGCCATATTTAGCAGCTGGATTATGAGCAGATACCATTTAAATGTAAGGTATGTCACGAATACAAACATTTTGCTAACAGATGCACTAAAATTGTTAATGCAGAGAACGATGAGCAAGATGGGCACTAGGAACCTATTAAAAAGAAGAAATCAGCCCCCCCCACAAGCCCCCCATGGACTCTGACATCCCTGGACCCTCTATCCAGCGTCCTCCCTCTTCCCCTCCTTTTTCTTCTGGCCTTCTTCCTCCTGATCCGCCCCTCCCTTCCTCCTCCATCCCCTTTCTTATCCTTTCCACTGTCGATTCTGCCCCTGAAAATCCCTCCACAGAGCCTCTAGACTCCCATTTACCTCAGATCATCACTTCTCAACCCCCCCTCGAGCCCCTCTCATCAAGGATCACCAGAAGCTCTTCAAAAGAACATGGAGCATCAAGCAATACATACAAAAAACCAGGACCTGGCAGAAAATCCGCTAAGCAACATAGAGATGAGAATGCCCAGAAGGACATAGCAATGGGCACACAAGCTCCAATAGAGTCCTTCATCCTTGGACACCAAGAGAAAGAGACAAGCGGGAAATAACAAGAGAGGCGAGCACCTCTCCACACGCCCAATGCATCATGATGAAAATCCTCTCATGGAGCAGCATGGGCTTAGGGCACCCCTCTAAAATAGTTGCTCTCAGAGATTTAATCCACAATGAGAAGCCATAAATAATGCTGATACAGGAGACAAAACAAGTTCAGCAAGAAATGAAAAAAATTATAGATCAGCA